>JAUTXW010003181.1:0-292500 GCA_030620095.1 Kuschelorhynchus macadamiae
AGGTGACGTAGGAGACATCTAAAAATCCGCACTTTTTTTGTTTTTTTTTAAATATATCAAATTGACATTTCTCACACATATATTACTCAATACAAGGAAAAATATTGATGAAAAAAAAACATTAAATACTATATCCGGTTGTACTGGGTTTGGCGGCTGAACAGCCATTTTTTGAAAATTAGCCATAGCAGCTTTATGAAAAAAAAATCAGTCACAATAAAATACTTGTTTTAAACAGCTCGAAATGAACTTATTTGTTGATTTTTTAAAACACTTCGATCTAAAAAAACCTTTGGGTAACAGTAACAATAGATTTAATTTTTTTTTATTTCTTGTTTCGTCAATAGGGCAATTTAGTTTAATATTTCTAGTGGCACCAAACGGCCATTTTGAAAATAAAAGTTAATATGCTACACATCTTTAAAAATCGGTAAATTTCCTTTACCCGGAACTTCTGTTATGAATCTTTCCATTTATTAGGAATAGGGAAGTATGACCTAATTTAGTTTGGTACATAGTGATTTAATAACATATATATATACTGTCTTTTCAAACATTTATGTTGGGCACCATTTTGTTCCACCATATTGGAATCTCACTCATATTTTACCAGTTTCTGCCTAGTCGTTTTTACATTGACACACAACGGCATTTCGTTGGATCATAGTGAATTCGTAGGTACCAGTTTATCCCTCTATCACAATTAATTTTTCTGCAAAATTTAAAGTCAGTTGAATAAGAAAATTTTTAGTTGATTTTTTAAACATTTCATGTGGCCGCCATTTTATTTCGTCATCTTGAATTTGTACCACAATTTTTCCAGTTCGTTTTTTTCCATAATTAAGATTTGAACAAATTTGAAATCAATCAATTAAGTTGTTTTTGAAATATTTTATTAGGGCGCCATTTTATTTCGCCATACCAAAATATTGTCAGTTAATTTTCCCATAATACTGTGCAAAATTTGAGTCAAATTGGGTAACTAGTTTATTAGTAAGAATTTTTTTAACATTTCACTACCTTCTGTTTCGCTATACTGGATTTTATCAAAATGTTACCAGGTCACCCTTAATGTTTGAGGAAAATTTGGAGTCAGTCAGTTTAACAGTTGTTTAGCTATGCCACGGAGAGACAGACAGATCGACAGAATTGAGAAAATATGTTTTCGGCATTTACAGACCCTGTGATTTTTTCACGATTACTATCCTTTACGAGGGAAGTAAAAAGGTACTGCAAAAATAACTGGAAAAACCGGTAAAATCCCTTTACCCGGTACTTACTTCATTATGATTTTTTGCCATATTTATATATATATATATATATATATATATATATATATATATATATATATATATATATATATATGTTACATATACTGTCTTTTCAAACATTTTTATCGTGCGGCATTTTGTTCCATCATATTGGATTCCTACCAATATTTTACCAGTTTCTTTCTACTTATCCCACACTCGACTTTTAAACATAATTTAAAATAAATTCATTAAGTAGTTTTTACATCGACATAGGGCTATTCTATTAAGTCATATTAAATTCATACCAGTTTATCCAATTTTCACATTTAATTTGTCTGCAAAAATTTAAAGTCAGTTGAACAAGATTTTTTACGTTTATTTTTTAAAAATTTTATTTGGCCGTCATTTTGTTTCGCCATCTTAAAGTCGTACCACAACTTTACCAATTTATCTCTATATCACACTTAATTCTTGCACAAAAATTGAAATTAATTTAATAAATAATATTTATAGGCTGATTTTTTAAAATATTTTATTAGGCCGCCATTCTGTTTTATTATTTTGGATCCATATCAAAATGTTACTAGTTCATTCCTATGTTACACTTGATTTTTGCACAAAATTAAAAAAAATTAAAGTAAATATCCAAATTAGGTTTTTAGCATTAATTGTTTTAAAATTTCTAAATGGTTTTTAAAGACCGATCCTCTTGTTATGTTAGAGTGGTGTATTATTTGGGGCTAGGATCCAGTAGCAAAAAACAAGTCATTTTTTAAATTGTCGACGTTTCGCAACTTTATTGTTGGATCTTCAGGACATTTATATAGATTATATATCCTGCATGAAACCAGAATTTTCAATCTTTACTTACTCCGTTGGGCCGCAGATATTTCCTAACCTCAAATAATACACCACTCTAAGATAACAACAAGGGCACCCTTATCAAAAACCATTTAGAAACTTAATACCTGGGAAATATCTGCGGACCAACGGAGAACGTAAAGACTGGTAATATGGGTTTCATGCAGGGTATAAAATCTATATGTGTCCTGAGGTCACAACAATAAGGTTGCGAAACGTCGACAATTTAAAAATAATACCCCACTCTAACATAAAAACAAGAAGATCATTAACCAAAACCGTTTAGAAAGTAATATCTGAGAAATTGCGGACTAACGTAGTAGGTAAAGTCAACAATAAAGTTGCGAAAGCCTACAAATTAAAAAGGCTTTTGTTTTTTTTACTATATCCTAACCCCAAACCTCACTCTAACATAACAACAAGTGGATCCTTAACGAAAACCATTTAGAAACCTAATATCTGCGAAATATCTGCGGACCAACGGAGTAGGTAAATACTGTTAATATAGGTTTCACGCAGGCTATAGAATCTATATATGTGTCCCGAATATGCAACAATAAAGGTGCTGTGAAACGCCAACCGAACCTAATCCCAAATAATACACCACTCTAACAATTTTTTCTAACATTGTTCCTCCGTATTGGAATTTTATGCAGTTTTTAAGCTAAGCCGCGAACTGACCAGACAGACCGACAGAATTGTTAAAACATGTTTTTTGGCATCTATAGACGCTAAAACGTGAAAATACGTAAAACCTGAGAGGGTGATTTTTTTCATGATTACAAACAGTTTATTTGACCGCCATTTTGTTCTGCCTCTTGAATTAATAACATAATTTTACTAGTTGATCCCTATACTACAATTATTTATGGCACACAATTTGAAATCAAACCATTAAGCAGTTTTTCCAGGCTGAATTTTTTAATTTTATTAAGGCGCCATTTTGTTTCGCCATCTTGGATTCGTACCAAAATGTTACCAGTTGATTCCAACATAACATTTGATTTTTGTGCAAAATTTGAGATAAATTGAAGAAATGGTTTTTAATAATAATGTTTGTAACATTTCACTGGGCCACCATTTTGTTTCGCCATATTGGATTTTTACCAAAATGTTACCAGATCATCGCCATATAACCATTAATTTTTGACCAAAATTTGAAGTAAATCGGGTAAGCAATTTTTTAGCTATGTCGCGAACAGCATGAACATGAGTTATTCACTTTGTTTTTTTCTGGATAGGTACTCCACACTATACCAAATTTTACTTGTATCGTTATAATAGAACAAGTTATAAGAGAACACGTTACAATTTCAGTTTTATCTTATATTTTTCAGAAACTATAAAATGTAACTAACAGTATAACACAAGGTTATATTTATTAATATTCGTTTTCAATCTATTCAAATTAAAGATTTTATCTATGTGTGTGTGTAAATGGATGCAAACGAAATTCGGTGCTCATAATTTAAAATTGACATTAAAAAAAAATGTAAACATAGTTACTGGTTATCAATTATTCAAACCAATGTAAGCCTATTTCGATCTGGTCAGCTCCCGCTTGCCCCCACCTAATTTCTAGGTTCATTCATAAACTAAGGTTCACATAATAGACTCCAGGTGTCAGGAGCCCTCGATGGCCTCGGTTAACCAAACCAACTATCTATCTATAAACAAGGATATTAATATATCTTTAAAATAAAGAGATAATATACATATCGATATTTTTTGCCGATATCAACATCCCTAATTACTAACCTCTAATCCATCGATTTACTACCTTTTTTAGCCTACCATTGCCTTCTTCGGCCTCCCACTGCCATCGTTAACCAGAGCCGTGCTAATCATCTATTGGCAACATCGCTTGGAGGTTAAAGTTGGCGAACGAGTGTTATACTGTTTATGAGCGTGAAGTTAAGTCAGTATGCCCTTGAGTGTTCTGGTTGTTGCTCATGAAAACATAAGGGTTGTTCTGGTTTATCAAGCGTGAAGAAAACAGGGGCACATGGCTGGGAATGTAAATCATGTAAAACAAATGACAGACGTGAATATTCGTCTACCAAACGGACTGGAACCCGTCACCAGGATAGGTCAAACTCCGGTTGTTCCGTCCGATCTTAAAAACCCAAATAGAGATTTTATTAAAAAAGAACAACGCTTCCTATAAGGATGTTTTATCTATTATTTTTCAAATTTTTAATGTCCTTTTTTGACCAGAAAAAACGAAATCTATACTGCCTTTGATGAATTTCGAGATATGCTGAGTGCAAAAGATCATAGAATAGCTGGTTTGGAGCTTTAAATTGCCGAACTACGTAGCTTGTGCCTAATTGATAAGAATGCCAGTTGTCTTGCATGTATCCCAATCCCAGGATATATGTGGTGCCCCAAACAATATGGACCCTTGTAGCGAATGGCATGAGAGGAATGTTCGTCCCAAAAATATTATCGTCTTAAATATCGCAAAAAGCACGGCCAATGTTTATACTGAGAATCGAACATGATAAATCGCATGTTGTGAAACTTCTTGACAAATTGGATATCAACAGTTCTACTAAATTTGAAGTTACCAGAATTGGTCGTCCAAACAGCAATACAAGGCCCACGAACGTAATTTTTCAGAATTCTGATGTTGTCACACGTTGTCTTCGTCTCAAGGGTCGACTTAAGGATCTTCATATAAATATCAAACAAGCTCTTATGCCGTTACAGAGAAATCATCTGTAGGGACTACCCGCTGAGCTCACTCGAAGAAAGGAGAGTGGTGAAAGAGACCTTAGACTTAAGTATCGGAATGGGTTTTCCGTATATTGTCCGGCACACAGCTGAATCCAGCTGTACCAGAGTACAGTCTTCCAAAATATTGCGGTCGGAATGTTGATGTTCTTCGAACAAAACTGCAGGACCTTCGTGAAGCTAAATACTCCGTAATTATTCTTATCGAAATATGAGCCATATTTTTCCCTTTAAGTAAAGTATGTTTTCATGGCTATAATGTATTAAGAACGGACAGATCATCAGAGACTAGTAACAAGAACAGAGGTGGTGCTGTTCTCATTGCAGTCTCCAACAAACTACGATCAAAAAGGTTACCTAGCTCCTCTAATGCAGTTGAACAGGTCTTTGTTGAGGTGACAGTAAACGTAATTCCTTCATTGTTTGTGGTGTTTACATTCCACCTATCTCTATGCATATTAAGTTTGACCTCCACTGTGCATCAGTTCAGCAACTTTCAGAAGCACATCCTAATGCGAAGATTCTTATTTTTGGGAACCATAACTTGCCTAATGTGGAGTGGTCCAATGAAGCTCACGAAAGTTTCTGTACAGCCTCCCGAGAAATTCATCTGCGCGTAATGTACAAGAAGTTTTCACCTATAAATATGTTTCAGGTTAATTTTGTATGCAATTGTAGAAATGTGTTTTTGGATCTTATTTTTAGTCATGTACCTAATACGAATGTTGTGCTTCCTAATGATCTTTTATTGCCAGAGAGTACCCATCGTAAAGCTTATTATTTTTAAATTTTAGATGAATATTGAGTTTTACTGTGGTTCGATGAACTCTATTATGATTTGAACAGTGCTGATTATGGAGAGATCAATGATTACTTGGCTGCTATTGATTGGGATATTTATTTTGCTAATGTGAGTGTAGATGTAACAGTAGAAATATTTTATGGAGTTTATATCAGTGTCTTGATCAGAATGTACCACAAAAGCGAATTAAGAACACTAACTTTCCTAAGTGGTTTAATCCGGAGCTGAAAAATGTTGTTTATAGGAAAAAAATTGCGCACAGGAAATGTATGCAGTACAGGTGTCAATCTGATTACGATGCTTTTTTCAGTTTGCGTGCTGCATGTAAGAATGTATCGAGGGAATGTCACTTGGCATATCTAGATAGAGTAAGTGTCCTACTTCGAGTGTAGCAAGTTTCTTAGAGAAGAACGAACTTCTTTTAACTTGTTTACCCGTTTCCTCAAAAATTATATTAGGTGGCGATTTTAATATTGATTAGGTACCCAAAGCTCTAACAACACTGATTTAATAAATTTACTTAACTCGTTGACTTGAGTGATTTTGGCTCTAGTCCTACTGGAATAATTTGCAAATTTAACTCGTAATATAAAAATACACAACAGTGGCTTTTCTAGAATCACCCCGTTCTCCGCGACAATAATTGATGATGTATGCTCAAACCTTGATCTCAATTTAGAGTGTTTACTGTGCATACGGGGTTATCAGACCATGAGACAATAATTTTAAAGACTTGCGTCGTATCAAGGGAAAAGAATTATAGATACCGTAGAATTTATAGTAGGAGCAAAGTTAATAAGTTTTTTCATAATTGCTCAAGCGTAAATTGGGGTAATATTCTATATAACACCAATCCCTTTTCTCTATTTCACTCAATTCTGATCAATAATTTCAATAAGGCCTTTCCACGACAAAAAATAAAACTTAAGAAGAAATAGCCATGGGTGACAAATGGAATTCATGTTTCCGCAAAAAATCTGCGTTTTTTATATTCTCTAAGAAACCATTTTTTAAATTATTTTATTATTAAGTACATCGGTAAATATATAACCCCTTATAGACGTATTTTAAAAATCTCAAAAGATTGTTATTACAGTAAAAGAATACCAGAATCCAAAAGTAACATTAAAGAAATCTAGTCAATTTTTAACGATCTTCGCGGAAAAAATAAACCAACGAGTCCTAATATCTCTATTGAACCTAATGTTATAAATACCTTCTACTGCACAATTGCAGACAAATTAATTAATTATTAAAATAAAACAAATTTTATAGAAATAAGTAAAATCTTGTCAAAGATTAATAATAAAAAGGCCTCAGGATCAGAAGGCTTGTCAGTACGGATTGTTATGAACCTTCCTGACGAAGCCCTACATACACTTGTGGACTTGATAAACCTTTCTTTTTCTGCTGGTATGTTTCCGGACTGTTTGAAGACTGCTTTAGTTACCGTCTCTAAACTGGTTTACATATTGGTGGCGACTTAGACGATCCTTCTAATCTCAGACCTATTGCATTGCAGTCAATTTCTAAGGTTATCGAAAAGCTTTCAAAAGCACGCGTTATGTCTCATTTGGCCCGTTTAAACATACTTTATCAAGCGCAGTTTGGATTTCAGAAATGTAGGGGTACAAACGACGCAATTTGTGAATTCCTGGAGCAGGTGTATTTGGGTATAAATGTGCGTGATTCAGTAGCGGTAGTGTTCTGTGATTTTTCAAAAGCATTTGATTGTGTACGTCACAGAGCGCTGCTGCTAATGCTTGATGTATATGACTTCCGTGGTCAGGCTCTAAACTAAACTAAATTTATTGGTCTCAAAAATCTCAGAATTGGTAGTCCAAACAGTAATACAAGGCCCATGAACGTAATTTTTCAGAATTCTGATGTTGTCACACATCTGCTATTGATTAGGATATTTATTTTGCTAATGTGAGTGTAGATGTCACAGTAGAAAGATTATATCAGTGTCTTGATCAGAATGTACCACAAAAGCGAATTAAGAACACTAACTTTCCTAAGTGGTTTAATCCGGAGCTGAAAGATCTTGTTTATACGAAAAAAATTACGCACACGAGATTTATGCAGTCTAGGTGTCAACCTGATTATGATACTTTTTTCAGTTTGCTTGCAGCATGTATGAATGTATCGAGGGAATGTCACTGGGTATATCTGGATAGAGTAGAGATGAACAATCCAAGATATTTCTGGAAATTTATTAATAATAAAAGGCAGTTTAATAACTTATTAAAGCTAAAATCCCTCAAAAGAAACACATTTATAATGAATTTTTAACTGCAACTAAAATTGACTATCATCTACTAAATAACTTACTTAAGCTAGAAAATTGGCACGAGGTTCTGTATAATGACAACCCTACACTTGCTACACAAAAGTTTATCGGTGCCTTTTCCGAATACCTATCACAATCTAAACTTACGAATAATGTTAGAAAAAAACACAAAAAACTAAAATCTTGGATTACATTGGGAATTATAAATTCTATAAAACATAGAGACAAATTTAAAAAAACTTTGTTAAAGAATTATTATACTCAACTTGAAACTCAATATAAAACTTTCAGAAATTCACTTAATAAAATTATCATTAAACAAAAAATTCTTACTATAAAAATCAAATTAACATACATTATAATAATACTAGAAAAATATATAACCTAATTAAAGATGCCACCAATGAAAAAACAAATAATAAATCAGATAAAGTTAAAATAATAAACAGTAATGGAGGAGTATTTTCAAATGACTACGATTTGGCGAACTATTGCAACAATTTTTTTACTACAATTGGGGAGAATATGTCTAAACAAATTGAAGCTCCTGCGAGCCCAATTAAAGTTACCTACAATAATATTAGGTATATGTATCTTAAGCCCGTAAATGACAAGGAAATCACAATACTCATTAATTTATTAAAAAATAATGGATCACCTGGTATGGATGGTATTTCTTCTGAAGCAATTAAAGCTACTCATCTAAATATAGTAAAACCCCTTACATTTATTATAAACCTAATTTTTAAAACAGGAATTGTTCCTGATTATTTTAAGGCTTCTATTGTGTCTCCAATTTATAAATCAGGAAACAGTAAGGAAATTACTAAATATAGGACAATTAGCTTGATTAATAACTTTGGTAAAATTTTTGAAAAAGCACTTAAAAATAGATTATATGATTTTCTGAATTTAAGTAAAATACTATCCAAAAAACAATTTGGCTTTATTAATAGTATTAGCACAACCGATGCAATATCACACCTTGTAAGTAAAATAATCAATAGGATGAATCTTGATAGAAAAACTCTTGCTATATTTCTTGACTTAGCAAAGACATTCGACACCGTGCAGCATACTGCCCTTCTGGATATTCTATCCAAGTACGGAGTTCGTGGCACGGTGCTGAATGTCTTTAAATCCTATTTATCAAATAGACAACAATGTACTAGAATTAACGGTGTCGTCAGCAGTACATCTACAGTGACTATGGGAATCCCTCAGGGTACTGTCCTGGGTCCCCTATTGTTTTATTATCTTTATTAACCCACTGCTCAGTGAAATCGAAATTGGTGGCACAGTTTTGTCATATGCGGACGATACAGTTCTGGTTTTTTCGGCTGCAACATGGATGGAGGTTATGGACAGGGCTCAGAAAGGAATTGGGATAGCTATGAAGTAGTAGTAGTAGTTGGGATAGCTATGAGTAGCTAACTTTAAAAAAACTAATTATCTGACTTTCACTCTTACTAATAAAAACAAACCTGCTTTTAAACATATAAATGTAGATGATTCAGAGGTTCTTAAGATTCAGGAAGTGGACATATCAAATACCTGGGTATTATTATGGACCAACACCTAAAATGGGACAAACAAATTAGTAAGGTTGTAAGGGGCGTAAGGGGTCTTATACATAAGTTTTACTTGCTTCGTGAGTTTTTGAGTAAAAAAATTATTATTTCAGTCTACAAGGCACTAATTGAATCGCTTATTATATATGGTATTGTGGTGTAGGGTGGTTTATATAAATCTACTTTAAAACCTGTTAATATCGTACAAAATTATATTCTTAAAATTATTTTTAAGAAACCTAGACTTCACCATACTCCATTATTGTACTCTAAACAGGTTTTGAATGTTAGATGTATATATTGAGAATATGTAAATGTATGTTTAAAAATAGTAATAAAGGCCGCATTATTCATAACTATGGGACCTGACAAACGAGTTTGGAAAATCTAAACTTGCCTTACAGTCACAATACTCTCAACTTGAGATAAATATCTTATATGGGGCCTAAAATATTTAACTGTTTGCCTTGGACGTACATATATATGCATTGTTTTATAACCGCTAACTTATAGAAGTAAGGTTTTTGTAGTTTTCTTTTATATATAATAATTTTTGCTATTATTTTGTGTAATCTCAAATATTATATATATATATATATATATATATATATATATATATATATATATGTTATCTCACTATTTGAAAAATTCACTTAAAAAAAAAACACTTTTTATTAAAATAAAATAAAACAATATGTTCACAACTTTGAAAATCAAATGGACATTAATTATTGTTACAACTTAAAAGAATAATATTATACTGTTCTTAATATAAATCTACATAGTCTATTTATATTAAAAATCTTGCTGAGGTACGTGGGAAACCGGCAAGCATCCGCTGGCTTCCATGGAGACTGCTGACGGTGTTTGAGCGTACTGTCGCAATTCTTGGAAACTGCTGATGTTGGTTTCTGTGAATGACGCAACTGTGTGATAATATGTGGCGACATTCTGGAGGCACGTGGAAGGTCATGGGAAACGGATATAACAGCTTCCCCTTTTAGTGAAAAGTTGGTGCTTTGCAGCTACTTTTAGGACTGAAGTTCAAATGCTTCTTCCTCTTCTTGTGTATTTTCTGGATGGATGCTAGTTCGCCTTTTTGGTATTAGTCTTCTCAACTGGTATGGGGCAAAGCGCTTCTGACTAGGCCTGGGAGGTGATGGAGGATCCTGACTACCAGTTATGGACAGTTTCAGTGGCTTCTTACGTCTACACTTACAGAGGATGTAGAGGATTGCCATTCCAACGACCATTGATATTGTGAGTATCGTAAACCAATGGATATGTTTGGTTATGAAGGGTTCTTTCATCAACTTGTCTAGCTCTTCTGAGTATTGGTCTAGGCGGTGTTGAGCAACGTTCAGGTCATCGGCATTGATGTTGCTGAGCTTCAAGGGTTTGAGCTTTGGGATTTGAGACTGTTCTGGGAACTGTTTGCAGCATTCGAAAGGAATCTGAACAGGATGGCTTTTATAGGTTACATTTTTATATTCCTCCACCAGGTACTTGGAATGAATTCTTGTGCTTCCAATAAAAGCGTTACAGTTTGGTTGTAACTTAAGAAGGGAGTTCGTCTTCAGGATCTGGGTTTCTATATTCCTGGTTCCACATTTTACGGTTACAGGAAGTGGCTCGGAAACTGAGATAAGCCAGTAGTTCGTGGAGATCTCTTGGACGTGGTAATCGGTGACTAGCAATATCGATGTTTGACAGGTTTTCGGTAGTATGTTCTGCTGCCTGAGTAGCTGTGCTTCGCAGATAGCATCACTGTCGATTGGATATTGCAGAAGGTCTGAACAGATCTTAGTGTGCGTCTCGAGTGGCTTGCAGCTGGAGATGTCTTGTGGTAGTACATATAGTAAGGTCGTCATCTCGCGCAATGTATTTTTTTGTTGTTGGTATTATGTGAAAAAGACCTGTTCGATTGTCCATAATAGGAATAGGAAAAATTCGATACAAAGTGTATGATTCTGGTTCAGTTAGAGGAATTTTAAGAACGAACACAATCCTATTATCGGACTGGTATGATTCTAATTCAATTAAGTCAATATAATTGGCAATATTTGATGAATATATAGGGAGAGGAAGATTATTTTTTGATAGAGAACGCGATATCCCTTGGAGAGAAGTGATCAAATCTCCTGGAGTTATTATAGAACTATGAAGAATTTTCAAACGAGCGAATGTGATGGCATTTATAATATCGTTTAAAGAATCTTCTAGAAAAACATAACTTTCCATTAAAGCTTCGCAAAGATTTAGAGTTTTAATTTGCCCTTCGTAAAACGCTAAGTCATCAGATATGTTCATGATAGCGCTCTGTATAATATCTATGTCTTGGTTGAAGGTTTCTTCATCAATTTGAATCTTTTGAATGGTGGAATTGAAGTTTTTAATTACAGATGAAGTTACCGATATTTGATTTTTAAGTAAGCTTTCAAGTTCGCGTTCATCTCGCGTGATTTTGTTTATACATGCATTGTAATATTCGCCATCGGCTGAATCTAAATTGCCTGTGATAGATTTAAAAATACTACCAATGCCGTTTATTAATCCGCGTTTGTTCCTATAAGATAACTTTTTTGTATCTGCCATGATTTCTCTATATTTTTGATTAACTGCGTTTGAAATTTGGGTTAATAAGCTCAAATGTGTTTTAATTTCTATTTTAAAAGATACAGTTCTAGGGGATGGGTCATTCAACACGTCACTGAGTGTAGTAAGTAATTTGTCGTTGTTTTGTATAGTTTCTTTAAGGGGTTGTAAATCTTTGTATACGAGTAACGTCCACTTATCGTTAGTAATTTTGACAAAATTTTCCTCATGGTAAAATAGTCCAACGGTATTGTTGATTGGTGTGAAGAAGTATTGGGAGAAGACGGCTGGAATAAGCCAAAGGAGTCTGGAAAAAAAAATAGACTAGTCATAGTATGTCTTTAGCCTATCAAAATTTACTTTGGAAATTTGGTTTGTAGAAAGGTTTTTAAGTTTAGCTGAAGTTTGGTAAAGTTCGATAATTTGAAAGGGGCCATTGAATTTATTTTCACTTTTGTCTTTAATTTGCGATTCTTTGACATATACTTTGTCACCAACTTTATAATCGGGTTGTTTATCGGAGACTGATTTGTCGAATCTGATTTTTGATTTTTCCTTTTGGGCGTTTGTTCTAGCTCGTGCGATTTTGTAATATGTTTCCATTTTATTATTTAGATTTCGGATGTATTTAGAGATAAGTTGTTCTTGATTATATAAGGTTTCTGGGGGTCGGCTAGACGTATGGCCGAATATCAGCTCATAAGGGGTGAATCCATGAGTTTTGTTTTTTGTGTTATTATAACAGATGACTGAATAGGGGAGGATATTGAATGGGTGTTCCTCGGGATGTTCTGCTGTGTGAATCCTAATCATTTCGGTTAAAGTGGCGTGGAATCTTTCGAGCGATCCATTTGATTGCGGATGGCTAACACTTGAAAAGGTTAACTTGACGTCATAGAGTGTGCACAGGTCTTTCATTAATGTGTTATCAAACTCACGGCCATGGTCACAGTGGATCCGTAGGGGAGTTCCATAATGTTGAAAGAATAGCAGGAGTGTATTGACAATCGTTGAGGCTTTTTTATCCGACGTTGGGTACGCCTGTGTGAACTTGGTTAGCTCATCTCGGATCGTAAGGGCATAGTTACGAGTTGGATACTCGAAGATGTCAATATTGATTCTTTCGAATGCAGTTTTTGGAGTTTCTGTTATGACTAGGGGCGTACTAAGATTTTTCCTACAGATTTTAACTTTTTGGCAGATTTCACAGCTTCGAATGAGTTTTTCGACATCTTTAGTTAGTCCGGTCCAATTGTATTTTTGTCGAATGCGTTTGACAGTTTCATTAATACCGCGATGAAGATTCTTTTTGCCAGTATGGTGTTGATCTAAAATTGTGGGTATTTCATCCGGGTCTGGGGTTCTTACGAGGTTATGGCATATTTTTAAGTTAATATCTTTATCAGAGAAAATGAATGAAAATATTTCGAGGATGGGAAGTTGTAAATTATTTTCGATACAATAGGTTTTAGAAAGATCGAATTTATCTTGACATTTATAGATAATATAGAAAAGCTGCTGGACTACGGTATCAGTATTATACGACAAGGGTATTATGAAATATTTGCGGTCCTTTACACTCTTACTAGACAGGGTGTTTACCGTAAGCGGGGCAAAATCATAGTTTTCCTCAAATAGGTCCTCTATAATTTTAAAATGAAAATCTTCCATTTTAGTTTGCCAAAAGAAAGTGACAATATTTTTGTTTGATTTGTCCAAAAATTGATCATTGGAAATTTCGATTTTGGAATAATCGATGATTGATTTTGTCTTGTATAAATTAACAAATCTATTGTATTCGTCGGTTATTTCATTATCGTCTAGATCGTTTTCGGTTATTATTTCTGAAAATGAATTTTGTTTGCTGGTCGAGGGTCTGTTATTAAAGTCGTCTTCATTTGAGGCGTAAATAGCGATGGTTGATTGAAAATCTGAGCAATTTTTAAAATGGTTAATTTTAATACGTGATAAGGCGTCTGCGTTTTTGTTTATTCGGCCGGGTTTATATTCAATCTTGTAATCATATTCCTCGAGTTTAAGGCGCCAGCGAGCTAGGCGACTGCCGGGGTCCTTAATTGAAAATAGCCAAGTCAAAGGGCGATGATCTGTTACCAAAACAAATTTTCGACCAAAAAGATATGGTCTGAAGTGTTTGACAGCCCATACAATGGCTAATAATTCTCTTTCTATGGTAGAATACTTTGTTTCAGCACTACACAGAGTTCGAGATGCATATGCTATCGGAAGATCTTTTCCGATGGGACCTTGAGATAAGACGGCTCCAATAGCGAATGCGCTAGCGTCTGTGGTTAGCAAGAAAGTTTCTTCGAAATTGGGGTAAATTAAGATTGGGTCCGATGTAAGTGCCTTTTTCAGGTCAGAAAATGAGGTTTTGCATTCCGCGTCGAATGTGAATGGGACGTCCTTTTGTAATAACTTGGTCAGGGGTTTTGATATTTTGGCAAAATTTGGGATGAAGCGTCTGTAATATCCAGCAAGACCTAAGAATGACTTTATTTCTTTAGGATTTGTTGGCATAGGAAATTTCTGAATGCATTCAACTTTGCTTGGATTAGGTTTTACTCCACTTTGGGTAATAAGGTGTCCTAGATAAGCAACTTCCTTTCGAAGGAATTCGCATTTATCAGGTTGGATCTTTAAGTTGGCTTTGCGGAGACGCTTGAAGACTTCTGTTAGTCTTGAAATATGTTCATGTATTGTTGGAGAGTACACGATGATGTCAACCATATACACTAAGCAACGTTCATTTTGAATACCGAGAAGGATGTTGTCCATGACTCTTTGGAATGTGGACGGGGCATTCTTTAAACCGAATGGCATACGGACGAATTCGTAATGGCCATTTTCAACAGAGAAGGCAGTTTTCTCGATGTCTTTTGGATTGATCTCGATCTGGTGGAAACCAGAAGCCAAGTCGAGGGTTGTGAAATATTGACATTTCCCTAATTGATCGAGAAGGTCGGAAATGTTCGGAAGAGGATATTTATCAGCTATAGAAAGCTCGTTCAGCTTGCGGTAGTCTATAACTACACGCCATTTGGGTTTTCCGGAGGCATCCAATTTTTTGGGAACAACCCAAACCGGGGAGGACCATGGAGAGATGGACTGGCGAATAATTCTTTGCTCTAACATTTTATTTACCTGGCTTTTTACCTCTTCTTTATGAATGTGAGGATATCTATATGATTTGGTAAATACGGGCCTTGAATTATTAGTATCTATAGAATGTTTGATCTCGTTGGTAAAAGATAAATTATCGCCTTCTAAATAAGATATCGGAAAATTCGAGACATAGGTTAGTTATTAAATCGTTTTCTTCGTTGTTTAAATGTTCGGTGCGTAACTGGTCTTTAATAATTGAGCGCCTATCTAAAACTGCGTTTTGTATAGGGTAGGTATTTAAGTTAAAAATTGTTTCAGTATCAATTCCAGGGTCAAAAGGTTCGATATTTAAATTTGAAAAGTCGATTGTTTTTTCTATAGCATTTGAGTTAATTATAGATGTAAAAAATTCACCGCGTTCATTAACCTTAACCAGGGCATTTGGCAATCTAACATTTTCTTTGACATATGCGTGAAGTATAGCATCCGTATTAAATAGTTCCCACTTGAGTTTGAAAATTTTTTCAGTTCTAGCCTCTATAGAAATTTTATTACGGTTTTTAATGCATTCTTGTACATCTGATATGGCTGTAGTTGTGGTTACTTTGTGAAGGGGCATAGTTTTAAAATTTGTAATAAGTTGTTTTGATTTCAGATCTACAATACATTCATAATGTTCCAAGAAATCCAATCCTAATATACCGTCGAAATCTATATCTAAATTGCAAATATACACTTTGTGTGGATCACCAATAGTAAAAGGTATGAGTGTAGATTGAGATATTGAAAGTTTTTCATCGGTAATTCCCTGAATAGTGACATTTTCGGGAAATCGTGTAGGAAATTTTTGTACGGTGTTTTCCTTAAATATAGAAATGCCTGCACCGGTATCAATGAGAAGTTTGAATTGTTTTGATGCGTCATCGATATAATATAGATTCTTGGAATTTACAGTAAGAAGAGGACTTAAAGAAACGCTTGTTCCGGGAAATTGAGATTTGGATCCATATTCTCTAGATTTAGTGTTTCTATTCTCGATTGGATCTCGGTCATTGGGTTCTGGGGTGAATTGTCTGGAGGGTCGGTATTCGTAAGGGGTGTAAGAAAATCCTGGTAATTACTAGTGTCATTTGAATAGTTTATATCTTGGTAAGATTCTTCCTCTGGTTGGAAAAAATCGTAAAAACCGGGATTGCCGTTTTCGGCGGTGTACTGATCGTATTCGGGCAAATAATTCTCTGAGGAGCATTCTTGTCTTGTATTAACATGATGCGTCTTAGCTGGTTGAAAATTGGGATTTCTTTGAATTATTGATGGCCTAAATTGTGCTTGGTTTGTATTTTGGCTAGGATTATTTGGTCTATTTTGTTGCGAAAAATTTGGTTGATATTGTGATCCTTGAGAATTCGAGTTTATTGCGGGTCTTTGAAAATTAGAATTTGTTATGGGTCGTTGGAAATTATTATTTTGGGGAAAATTAGAAGAAAGTTGCCTGCACTGAGATATTGTATGACCAATTCTGTTACAATTGGAACACTTTAATTGTTGTGGCTGGTGTGGTCTAGGTAACTGAGGACTGGGTTTCGGAATAGTTGGTTTATTAACTTTTTGATTTTCGAAATACGAAAGCTGAAGTTCTCTCCGAATTCTTGATTGTGCTTCTAAAGGTGACGTTGGATTACTAGCACGGATAAGTTGTCCTAGGCGTGGCTCTAGACCGGTAAGAAGTGTATTAAGAGTCATAGTTTCAATTAACATGGTCTGAGCATCTTTTTGTTCTTTTGAATGTAGGAGTGGGGACTTTTGTATGCTGGCATGCATTTTAGCGTTCAGGACCTGAAGTCGATTAAAGAATGTAAGGGGCGACTCATTAGGAAGTTGTCTTAATCGCTGCAGATCGTGTATAAGGGAAGTAAGATCCCTTGAATCACCGAAGTGTAAATTTAACAATTGTTTAATTTCAAGGTATGAACTTGGATTCCTTGAACTAATTAATTGAGCTGCTCTACCACGGAGCTTTTTTTTTATGTGAATAACTAAAAACACTTTTTGTTGCGTTGTTGCCATGTCGTATGCACAATCGCATGCGGTTATAAAATTGCTTAAAGAAATTTGATCACCTTCAAATTCGGGTACAATGGAAAAAATTTCAGAAAGTTTATAAGGTTCAATTTCAATGGTTGTTTGGGTATTATCGAGAGACATTTTGAATTTTAAATGTAGATGCGTTAAAAATAAAAAGGTTTTATCAAACACGAGTAAAATGAAAACGTTAAGTTATTAAGAATATCTTAACAAAAATAATAAATAGTTTTCCTTTTTGTAATTTAAGAAAACAAATGGTAAGGGAAGTAATAATATGTTTAAATCCTATTTGAAAAATCGAACAGTATAGAAAAATAAAATCAAATACGAGACGATTCTTACGTAATCGTAATCTGCATCTGGGTTGTCTTGTTCTCGATGTGGCTCCAAGCTTTACGAGTGAGGACTTCTCAGGTTCCTTTTGTTTCGTTAAGGGATTGGAATCCGCCGCTACCAGTTAGACCTTTTTCTTGTTCTAATAGCGTTTAAACGAATCCTACCGACTGCGCCAAATTGTTATCTCACTATTTGAAAAATTCACTTTTTAAAAAACACTTTTTATTAAAATAAAATAAAACAATATGTTCACAACTTTGAAAATCAAATGGACATTAATTATTGTTACAACTTAAAAGAATAATATTATACTGTTCTTAATAAAATCTACATAGTCTATTTATATTAAAAATCTTGCTGAGGTACGTGGGAAACCGGCAAGCATCCGCTGGCTTCCATGGAGACTGCTGACGGTGTTTGAGCGTACTGTCGCAATTCTTGGAAACTGCTGATGTTGGTTTCTGTGAATGACGCAACTGTGTGATAATATGTGGCGACATTCTGGAGGCACGTGGAAGGTCATGGGAAACGATATATATATATATATATATATATATATATATATATATATATATATATATATATATATATATATATATATTTATACTACTAAATTACGGCAACAGAACATTTTTAGACCTATAATAATTTTTTGACCTATAATAATTACTTTGTTCAGCTTTTTTCAACAAGATTATACCTATCTTAGACAATAGAGCATAGTTTAACTTTAGATGCCTTGGGGAAGGGAGATCAGGTAGATGCAATCTACACTGACATCCAAGGTATTTGACAAGGTAAACTTCAAAATTCTTTTGACCAAGCTTAGGGCTTTGGGTTTCTCTCAGGGTCTTTTGGAGTGGCTGGAGAGCTTCCTCATTGGGAGGACGCAGGCTGTTAGAATCAGTGGCAACGTGTGAACCGTCTTTAATGTTACGTCCGGTGTTCCCCAGGGGTCTCACTGTGCCCCCCTTCTGAACACTGCTCGTAAATGATATAGCTGATATTTTAATGTCATTCAATCGCTTTGATGTTTGCAGACGACTTAAAAATTTACAGAACGATGAGACGGCAGTGGGACTCCAAGTTGATTGCGATCTGGCGGTGGACACAGTCTAACCATTTACTCTTAAATATTAAGAAATGCTTTTATATCAGGGGTTTTCGAAGCAGTGGAAGCATTCCAACTGTATGTATAATAAACAATGTAGATTTGTCCTACACTAACATTGCTAAAGGTCTTGTTGTGTGGTTTGATCTACGGTTGACTTTTGTTAAGTATGTTTCTAGTGTGAACTTCAAGACCATGAGAATGTTGGGGTTTGCAATTAAAAAATGTTCCCAGTTTTCTATTGATATTATTAAAATATTATATTGCTCTCTCTGTTGAGTATGGAACTGTTATTTGGTCACAATTTTACCAGCATATAGATGCAATTGAGAGAATACATCACAGGTTTTAAAGATACGCTGCTTTTAAGTGTAGTATTAACATGGAGAACCCGTAAATTTAATAAATTAAATTGTTTATCTTTGAATAAAGAAAGGCGGCATCTCAATACAACGGAAACTGTGATCACGTCTCATTTTAAGATCATTGCCACTAAAAAATCAGGGAATGATTCACAGTGTGATTTAAAAATCACGAGACCGCTCACCTCTAGAGGAGCCGACAATCAATATAGCGCGATTTTCAAAACGGTTGATTGACAAGAAGAGCGGGATGACGGTTGGCCGTTAAATTATTGAATGCCGATGGCTATAAAATATGAGTTTCTCTATAGCCAAAATCTCGTTTAAAAGTTTAATTTGGGGATGATTGGCTAGTTGACTTCATACATTTATTATTTATATTTTAATCTCTGCTTTTTTGGTGCGATGGGTATATTGAAGTTTAAAATGGGCGTATAATTACTAATAATAATAGGATGATATTTAATAAAAAGTGATATAATTAATGTGATAAATAAATAAGATCATTATATTACATTAAAACAAATTTAACTATCGTTGTGATACTATGCTTTTTTACTTTGATTTTGTTTCTTTTTATGTATTATTATAGTTCATGTTTGTGTATTATGGCTATTTACTATATATACATGTTGAAAAACGGATTTTCCGTAGAAATAAATAAATATAAATTACAAATGGAAACATAAAATACTACAACTTCAAAATCACTATAGCAAGAGTCTTATGCCTTGTAAATTAGTAAGTAATTAGGAAGAGTAAATATATGGAAATGTAGTAAAAGTATAACATCTTTAAAAATTATGTACTTATTTCTTTGGACAGGCAACCAAACACAAAGGAACAACATAATGTACGGTACGGGCCGACTATGGCTATTTTATTTCTAAAATCAAGATAAAATGGGATTTGAAAACTAAATTAAGACTCGAGCATATTAGACTTAACGCGAAAACGTATACAGTTTTGGAAGTTACGAAACTATTATATTTTTTCCATATAACCTCCCAGGGTATTTAGGAAAAAAGATACAAAATCTTTAAAAAATAATGCACTATTCCACTTAATATTTTCTCAGGTGAATCTCACATACAAATTTGTAAACAAAAATTAGATTGGATAGGGCACCACTCTTCTGACACGTTGCGAAAAAGTAAAAAAAATGTAAAGATTGACGGACAATGCAGTTTATAATACGATGTTGCAGGATTAGGATATCCTCAAATAGATGAAGATACGCGTGCCCAATGCTCAATATTACGAATGCTTTTTAAACCGACTAGATCCTTTGATCCGTGTCGCGTATTTTTTATTCTTAAATATCCGCACGACTCCCGCCGCTTGCCGGGTCTTCCGTTTGACAATCCTTGCTTTAATACAGATACACTTTTTATATAGATACGTTTTTTTACATCATCCTATAAAAAAAAATCTAATCAGGGCTAACCTAAACGAAATCATCTTTTTAAAACAGATTTTTTTTGTGTCAACAACAAAAGAAATATTTCAACCAAGACTCGACAAGCGGCGCGATACGTGGAGATGATTAAGGATGAAAATATGCAACCGGGTCTTAAAACAGATCCCTATTTCCCACCACTAACTGATCAGACTAGTAAAGTTTTGAGGTAAATACGCACTACCTATAGTAAAGCGTGGAATTCAGTGCAAATTACGTCAATCGTTTTCGTACATTTACGTGAAACTTTATTTGTCTTTATGCTTATTTCGCGGTTTTGTTAGACACTTTTTTGAAATATAGCTTATAAACGGTTATATTTAGTTCCAACGATAAATTTATCACCTATTTTTGAACCACAAATGTGTATCTCCTTTTTAAGTTTCGTTTTTGTTGGTATCATTGAAATAAACACAACGACTTTTTACGTTAAAGGTTTACGGGAGTTTCATTGTGTTCCAAACGTAACCAATAGCGCTGAGAAAACTCCGAAGCCAAAATGCCATAGTAAAATTGATAAAGACTCTTCTGATTGAAGTTTGGCGCCAGAAAGGAGGTGGTACCACGAGTCAACCAATGCGAATATTCTCATAGGCAGGTCCAGTAGATTTAGACATTACGCATGCCGCTCTACCACCGAGATAGGAGAGCTCACACCAAACATCTGAAACTCTGTATATATATATACTGGGTGGTGCAACCAAGATGGGGTGGACGATTGTGGGCAAACGGAGAAGAATTTGAAAAAAAAACAATTGGGATATGATTGATAGTCAAGAACGCTGTGTTTTAAAATTATACCCATTATACCTGGTGGTCTGAAAAGTTCGTGGTGAACCAAACTTGTGTTTTTTTTAATGGGACACCCGGTATATTATTATTTTAGTTGATTCTCCTATTCGTTACGATCATTTTGATATGAAGTTTGTTGGGTCTAAAATTTATACCAAGGGAATGGGACGAGGTTAAAGTGGAAAAAAGGGTTATACTCCGGCCATTTTTTGAAAACAATTGAAGCAGGTATGGAAAAAACCAAATATTCTATAAAATGTATTGTATCTAGGATTACAATAATCGCTTGTAAGTCGTTCAAAATTATTCACTGTTATACAGGGTGGTCAAGTTTTGCAAATTTACCTTGGATTGAATTTTTTTAAATGGAACACCCTGTATATTTTACTTTCATGTTAAAGATAACATTACTAGCTTTCAGAAAATACCATATTTGATACCTTTCTGACCAACAGTTTTTCAGTAAATTAGCTGTGAAATCAAAATTTCTTCATTTTAACACGAATTACTCTGAATTCACGTTGTTAAAATTGACAATTTAATATTAGGAGGCCATGATATCATCATAAATTGAACAAAAGATTGACAGTCTTGTCAAAACAGCAAAGTGTCAGAATATTGTCATCAGTAAATAAATAAATATTGTTCTTTGATGATGCGATGCCGAAATAAAAACAAGATAGAAGCTTTTGCAAGTTTATCATAGAGATTTCAAGAAACAGGAAATGTTGCTTTCAAAAAAACGTAAAGTAATTAATAAACCAGTTACCAATAAAGATAATGCTTTGACAGTATTAATAACAGATCTTTTTTTACAAAAAAAATAAATTTAATATAAATCAACAAAAACAATGTAATTAAAACTTATAAAAGATGTTCAACTAAACCACCGTTTTGCTGAAGGCACATTTCGAGTCTATCCATAAATGAAAGTTTCACTTTTCTCAAAGTTAGGTCTGAAATGTTGCGAAAACTGCTTATTATTCTCAACTTCATATCTTCCACTGTGGTTGGAACCTCTTTATAAACTTCTTCTTTAACATGTCCCCATAAAAAGAAATCTAGTGGCGTTAAATCGGGTGACCTCGCAGGCCACTTAACTGGTCCACCTCGCCCAATTAAATGCTCTCCTTTCCAATTATTGAGAAAATGTCTTACATGCCTATGGTAATGCGGGGGTGCTCCATCATGTTGGAACCATAAGGAATTTCTTAACATTAAAGGTAAGTCTTGGAGCAATACGGGCAACTCATTTCTCAAAAAATTTAAATAGACTTCTCCCGTTAAATGCTCTTCAAAGAAATATGGTCCTATAACATGAGAGCCAATTATACCTCCCCAAACATTAATTGATCCTTTATTTTGATGGTCCACCTGACGAATCCAATGTGGATTTTCGGTTGAATAATAGTGCATATTATGTTTGTTAACCAAGCCGTTGCTTTTAAAAGTTGCTTCATCTGAAAACAGCACCCTATCTACAAAACCTGGATTATCCCAAATTGTATTTAAAAACCAAATTGAAAACTCTTGTCGTTGGACGTAATCGCGATCATACAGTTCTTGGTGTAATTCAATGTGGTAGGCATGATATTTATGTTGTTTCAGAATCCGTTTAATACTAGTGCATTCAATATCAGTAGCTCTCTCAATTTCCCTGGTACTTGTGTGTGGATTTTCTTGCACTGTTAATAACACTGTCAAAGCATTATCTTCATTGGTAACTGGTTTATTAATTACTTTACGTTTCTTAAAAGCAACATTGCCTGTTTCTTGAAACCTCTCTAATAAACTTGCAAAAGCATCAGATCTTGGTTTTTTTTCGGCATCGGGATATCGTACCGCATAAACCCTGCTTGCTAATAAAGGGTTTTTTTGACACTCGCCCAACATAAAAGTCATGTTTATCAACTCTGGAGTACTCAAACTCATTGTTACTTAACAATTTCTCGGCTTATCGTCAAAAAACAATGTTAATTGATGCCAATTCTCTGACACTTTGCGGTTTTGACAAGAATGTCAATCTTTCTTTTCATTTATGATTATATCATGGCCTCCTTATATTATAGGTAGTCAATTTAAGCAACGTAAATAATACCGTTTCTGTTAGAATGAGTAAATTTTGGTTTCACGGTTAATTTACTAAAAAACTGTTGGTTAGAAAGATATCAAATAGGGTATTTTCTGAAAGCTGGCGATGTTATCTTTAATATGACAGTAAAATATATAGGGTGTTCCGTTTAAAAAATTCAATCCAAGGTAAATTTGCAAAACTTAACCATCCACTGTATAACAATGAATAATTTTGAACGACTTACAAGCGATTATTGTAATCCTAGATACAATACATTTTATAGAATATTTGGTTTTTCCATACCTGCTTCAATTGTTTTCAAAAAATGGTCCCTTGGTATAAATTTTAGACCCAACAGACCTCACATCAAAATGATCGTAACGAATCGGAGAATCAACTAAAATAATAATATACCGGGTGTCCCATTTAAAAAAACACAAGTTTGGTTCACCACGAACTTTTCAGACCACCCTGTATAATGGGTATAATTTTAAAACACAGCGTTCTTGACTATCAATCATATCCCAAAAATGTTTTTTCAAATTCCTCTCCGTTTGCCCACAATCGTCCACCCCATCTTGGTTGCACCACCCTGTATATATATATATATATATATATATATATATATATATATATATGTATATATACATATATATAGCAATTTAACCAAATCGTCACAAGTTGCCCTACAATCACGAAGTTTTAATTACTCCTAACGCTCGGAACACAATGCAAATCCCGTAAGCTTTAAAAACTAACCAACAATCACGAAACTTAAAAAGAACGTACAAATTTGTAGTACAAAAATAGGTGTTAATTTTGACCTTGGAACTAAATATAACCGGCAGGTGACGTTGAAACTAAATATAACCGTTCAATTAAATATAACCGTTTATATCGAATCAACACCGACTCTACTAATAGAGGCGGTGTTGATCGAATGCAGCAACCTTCAATGTAAGAATTAAAGTAGAGATCACAATTCATTAATTAATCACGTTAGGAGTATGCGCCAACATGGGTTCCCTATTTTTCACATTCTATCGACCAATGTTTACGATGAAACAAGAAGGGGAATGGCCCATGTTCAAGCCGTGGACATTTGTTATGAATGCCAATGGCCAAGTTTTTACTTCCCGCATAAGAAAATATCATTAATCGTGAAAAAATCATCGTTCCAGGTTTTTACAGATCTTCATGTTTTTCCATTTCTGTCGGTCGGTCTGTTCCCGGTATAGCTAAAAAACCTACTTACTCGATTAACTTTAATTTTATTTAATTTTCCACAAAAATTACGTCTTATACAAAAAAAAACTGGAAAAATATTGGTATGAATTCAATATGGCCAAACAAAATGACGGCCTGTTAAAATATTTGATGTACGAATATGAAGAAATGCTGCATTATCGTTGACAAAATGAAGAATTCTTACCTATTCCTTAATTAGCAAATAGGTATTTTTACCGTTCTATAGCATCATTTTCATTTTCACAAATGTTTCCAGATTTTATTAATGCCAATAATAAGATTTGTGAGATAGTAATCTTCTAATATTTATTTAATTAAATTGCGAAATTATTTTAAGATTTAGAAATCACATCGAAAATCACGAAGAAAAAACGAAATTGGTTTTCACTTCTTGAATTAATTACCTACAAACGACACAATCCTTCCCTACCTCACTATCTAAAATCAAACCATTAAGTTAGGTAAGTTTAAAAGAAAATTAGTATATATATATATATATATATATATATATATATATATATATATATATATATATATATATATATATATATATATATATATATATTTTGCGATTTTAACATTTGTGGCTTGTGGGGATTATTTAAGAATGCCCAACCAAATTCAAAATGGTGACGCCAATATAGAGAACAGATTTTGTCATTTCTACAGATTCGGCTTAAATATCGGTATCAAGAAGTATTTAAGAATGAAAGTTGTGAAATTTTAGTCAATATTTGAGAGTTAAAAATGTCGAGCCCAACATGGCAGACTATTTTTAAAATGTTTGCAGATTTGGTTAAAATTCGGCATGTTGGCGGAATTTTAATATTTGTGTAGATTTGGCTGAAAGAAAGCCGGTATCTGGGGGTATTTCAGAATACATATCATACATTTTTAGTAAATATTTAAAAAAATCAGAGTAGGAATGCCTAGATTGCGAGCGAATTTTAACATTTATGCAGACTTGATTAAAAATCGATATTAAGTGTACAATTCATATATTTTTAGTAATAAATATTCAAAATGGGATGTCAGCAATCTATCAATCAATGATGATAAGTACTTTTTTCAGATATTTTTAGACATTTAATTAGGCCACCATTTTGTTCCGTTTTGGATTTGTCAATGGCCTTAAAAGAAGAGGACACGTAACCGCCGTTCATGGTACAGGCGCAGAAGTGTGACAGAATTATTATTTCTGTCCCAAATAAAGAAAGTGTCTCCATTGATTATTTGTGCGTTTCACGGGCGTGCAATCCATGGAAGCAAGGGAAGCAGTGCTTCCCCAAAAAAAAATTACAAAACATCTTCTAAAATGTAATTTTTGAAATAGGAAACCATTAATTTAGTTTATATTAAAAATGCTAAAATATTATCGTAATTATCAAGCCCATAATAAATGCGGCCTTGAATCCGACTGAACCACAATAGAAAATCGAATAGAACCTATGCGGGCCGCTAGCTTCTCTGCAGCCAAGTCCTGTATGCTTGATTTCCTGTGAATCGAGCCAGAGGTTATTGAACGTTTCACCAGCTGTTTGCAATTTTTGCATTTCAGTCGCGTCAGTGGGGGCGGAAGCTCTCGTCGGAGTAGGTTCTTTGTTTGAACGGCTATCCGTGTGTTGTGTCAT
This sequence comes from Kuschelorhynchus macadamiae, assembly GCA_030620095.1. Taxonomy (NCBI): domain Eukaryota; kingdom Metazoa; phylum Arthropoda; class Insecta; order Coleoptera; family Curculionidae; genus Kuschelorhynchus; species Kuschelorhynchus macadamiae. The sequence goes on from JAUTXW010003181.1 coordinate 26,333, forward strand.
ACGTACGTCGCGTCGTGCATGGTGCGATATGGAAAACAATAATACGGACGTGTGGTGTGTGTCTTAATAATAAAGGGATTTTCAACATTAAACTTCGCTGATAAGCTTCAAAGAATTTCCAAAGGAAGGACAAAACCGCCTATAAAAATTTAACCACAGAAATGAAAAACTGTATTAGACATTTTTATCCGAAAGAACGATACGAACAATTTAAATGGCTAACAGTGTGTAAAAATATATATAAAATTATTTTGTTGGCCATGTTTACTTTTGGAAACTGAAAAAGGTCTCTGGAATAAAATTGGTTTTCCGATTTAAACAATTTCCATAAAGCTGTAAAAGGACACACTATGTCCAAAGCGAATTTGCAGGCCGTCATAAAAGAAAAAGTCTTCGTCAAAACCAGAATTGAACACGCCCTTAATAAACAGTTGGAAATTAGTCACCGCCAACACAATGAACTAGTCCATAAAAATAGGCAAATATTAAGAAGACTTATCGATGTTGTTTGTTTTCTCGGACAGCACGAATTGGGATTTAGAGGACATGCCGAAACAAGGGTTTCTTCAAATAGAGAAAATTTTCAAGATTTACTTAGTTTAATGGCTAAATATGATGATTGCTTAAAAAATCATTTAGAGCAGTCTAGCGTTTTTCGCGGAACGTCGAATCGAATCCAGAATGATTTTATTTCCGCTGTTGCAACCATTATTCTAAAAAAAAATTAAGCAGGAGATTGGCAAGACGCGGTTCATTGATATTGTTCTGAACGAAACAACTGATATCACTAATTTTAGCCAATTGTCTATAGTAATACGCAACGTTAAAACAGTATTCAAGAGCGATTTTTAGGTTTTAACAATGTGTCCGAAAATCGTACAGCAAATGCATTAGATACCGTAGTTTATAACGTTACTAAAGAAATTAATGGAGAAAAAAAATTAGTTGCTCAAAGCTATCATGGCTCCATCATAGCTTTGTCATGCAGTGATGACAGGACAATTAGGGGGTCTGCAAGCTAAAGTTCGAGAAACTTTCCCAAGTGCTGTGTTTGTCCATTGTTTTGCTCATAAATTAAATTTCGTTTTATCCCAGTCCATCAATCACATTAAAGAGTGTAAAGTATTTTTCGTTACTTTAAGTGGCATGGCTGCTTTTTTTTCCAAGTCAACAAAACGTACACAAGCTTTGGACTCCATTGTCCACAAACGAATGCCCAAAGTAGCTCCTACTAGGTGGAACTATAGGTAGTGCGTATTTTGCCCTAAAGTACACCGGCCCAAACAGTTAGTGGACCGAAACTTCACTGGCCCTAACAGTCGAAATCCCGACAGATTAGAATGTGTGGAATGCGGCGCTAGCCCGATACTTTAAATACTGGCTACTTTTTTAAATGAGCCTGCTGTGTTGTCAAGTTTTATTGATAAAAATAAATGTATTTATTCATTGTTAATTAAAACCACACCATGAAAAAATGATGTTAGCGTATTTGCCTGCATTCTAACTTTGAAGTGAAAATATTTTGACTGTTTTTTTTTGTTTATTATAAAGTATTTTTGTATCACAGGATAATTTCAATTTAATGGAATAACGGAGATTGAATATTGAAAAAAAATTGTTGGAAAGCCCAGGAAGAGGTTATTACTTGTATGCATTCAGATGATTTTAAACCTTCTACTTTTAAACTGGGTATGTAAGATAATCTTATTTGTTAGTATATAGGATTGAGTCCCCATCTGTTATTAATGTGGATGTTGTTCCCTACCCAAAGATAAAATAAAGTTTTACTCAAAAGACCATATAAAAATCCACAAAAGCCTTGAAGCTTGAACATATATCTTTTAACTAATTTGTTTTGTGAGCTTTTTGAGACACACAATTTCAACTTTTTTTAGTGTTTAATTTTTTATCCTGATCCTAAGCAAATACCTATCTAAAAATCAGTTTTTATCAGTCACATATTGATTAGTGTTTTATAAGATTGTTAATGATTTTGCCTAAGCTTGTTATTCATGCAGGTACTTTATTAATTGTAATTTATTTTAGGACCAATGACGTGTATATTATAGTCATACTTCAGTACTCTTTGTTGCCCTGTTTGCATAGGAAGAAAGAAAAGACTTTAGTTACGTGTATTGATCCGAGTGTTATATAGTCTCAATTATAGCCCATTCCATCAATGTAATAATTGCGCCTCTTTATTATATGGAAGCTTCAAATTCTGCACCTTTAAATTTACTAAATATGCTTGTCACATAAAGAGGTTCATTTATAATTACTGTTGCTGAGAAAGTGTGTAGTTTGAGATTTAAAAAAGATGCACCATATGATAAATGTAGTGTCAACTTTATTTTTATAATTCTATGTTGAATAAATTTTTTTAATGCTGTAAAGTGTATCACATATTTTGTATATTGATTGAAGATATATAGCTAAAGTTTAGAAATTTGAATAATTTTTCCCCGTATTTTAAAAATATTAACTGTGGCCTATTTATATATTTTCTCGAGTTGGTATACACAGTTCAGTAATAAGTTAATTTAGTAAGTATGCCAGATATGGCACATCACACCTTCAATTTTTTTTAAAATCAAGTATGGTTTAGGAAAAAGTTAGGTACATGATATAATTATAAATGACAAAAGTCTTTCTATATCCTCAATTAAATTCATGCTTTCAGATTCTTAGGTTTATTAACTGGTATAAAGTAGTTTAGATCTTGTAAATTATTTTATCAATTAACTTTTAAAATACAAACTTTTATAGCTTAATCTTATAGAATTTCCTAAAAATATCTTATCGTTGACTTTACCATATGCTGGGAACTAGCCGCCAAACTTATAAGCCTGCGTATTGTTAAAAAAAATTATGGTATATCTTTTAGGACCTTTATTCAAGTAAATGTTAAGTTTTCTAAAAGTTCCAAACCAGTAAAAAGGTATCCTACAACAGCTTTATATATAGATTCCGGCACATCACAATTATCAGCTGTACATATAAGGTATCATATTATAAGGCAATAATACCTAAGGTTAAGACAGTGTTTCAAGAGGGATAGACATTGACTAAAAGCATTATCCCTTGTAATACCTGTAGTGCTTTGTTTAATGTCCGACTAAGTAAAATAATTTTTAATTGAGAAAAATCTAGTTTAAACAATATCTTATTTAACTGACTTTGACATAATGACAAAATTATTTGTCAAAATTAACTCATAGTAAATGGTGCCAAGGATATATAACCAAATCCCATTGGAATTTAAGAACAAATCGTATTATATAATTATACAAAAATCTTGAATACTTCAAAATGAAGTAATCGTTTTATGATTGCATACGAATTTTGATTGATCATAAATTAAACCTCCATTTAACTTTTTTGTTGAAAGGGGTAGAAAAAATTGGTAAACGCAGAAGTTGTAGAGTTTTAATCCGTTATTTTCTATGTATACTGGGTGTTTTTCATAATTATATTAGGTTTGACACATTGAACACAGGAAATTGACAATATATCTATTATAAGAGATGTTAGAGAAAACATAACACAGATATGAATAACTTGCTTCTTATGTCATGGTTTTTCTCAATTGTCTTTAAAGGTAAAGGTATCAAACCCAACATAATTATGATTAGCAAAAAGATGCCTATTTAATAGACATATAATAACACGAGTGTCCCATAAAAAAATAGAGGGTTCAATTTATAATCAATATTCCTGTACATTACTAGATGATAATTGATCACTTTAGATGATAAAAATACTATTTATTTGCCTGTCATTGTTATTATATTTTATTGTTGGTAAAAGCATTTCTGATACAACCTATCTTCAATTTTAATTGTCACAGTTTTAATATGATAATTTTAAAATGATGCACATACAGCTATAGACCATGGCATATTGAGTATATTATATTATTATCCTTTATTTAGCATTTTGCTAGTTTACAAATTCACACTGTTTGTATTTATTTAATATATTATTATATAAACAAAAACTTAATTTTACAAAAGAAAATACACTTAATACTCACAAACAGTACAACACATAGAAAAAAAGTTAAGTAATGAAACTTAAATATTTAATACAGTCAGGTAATAAAACTCAGATACTAAAACTAGAAGTAAAATATACGTTTAACTCCAAAAGAAAAAATTAAGTGTTAAAATAAATATTATATATAATAACTAGGAATAAGTTTTGTAATTTTTTAAATGAAACACATAATTTTACTGATTTATTTGTTTGTGCCCGAATGCATAAAAATCATACAATTACATTTACTATTACAAATTGAAGCACTGTAAAAAGCTTTCAATAAATAACACCAGAGTCAACAACAGAAGATACATTTTTTAGTTCGAAAGTTCATTTAGAAAAGTTATTTATATAATTTCCCATAAAAAAATATAACGAAAAAGAACATGGTAAATTTTAATAAAAACTTTAAAGTAACAAATGTCCACTCTGAAGACTCTGTGACATCAAGAGAATATATTTTTAATTCCAATTTTATACTTCCTTCCTCAGCAAAGCTTAACTCTCAAGCGTTAGCTAAACATTTTGATGGTAAGGTCTGTTTGAGATGGAAAACTGTTACTTCCATCACAATCCCCAAAGTTTTGATCTTGATCCTAAAAAACAAATTAGAAGAAAAAAATCATAAAAAAACACTAAAAAGTAAAAAACATTTTATTCTACATTAAAGTTTGACTTTATGGAGTCGGCTTCAAATTGATTTTTAAATACTTAATCACATACACATTTACATACACAGACACATATATATATATATATATATATATATATATATATATATATATATATATATACTACCCGGTCTTTATTTAATTATATTTATACATATTTTAAGACCATAAACATGGTAAAACCTATAGACATCCCTAAGAAAATGAATAAGTAGCTAACGACAATCACTGTATTAATATTATATAATATGTGTCATCTCTACACATTTACAGAAAACTAGCTATAGTCACTGGCAAAATTTAAAATGATGAGTAAAATTGAACTTTGTCACATTAAGAACTTAATTTATTTTTATTTTAATATTTTTTTCCTGATAGTATGGTGAACGTAACATATATTGTCTTGGGCGCTTATATTAACAATTCAAAATTGTACCATTCCCAATTTTTAATATGCTTGCTATGGGATCACTGATCTGACCACATATCCTGAATATTCCCTGAAATTTTCATCCATATTGGTCAAATCAGGAGTAGTCGATGTACAGGGTGGTCGAAATTGGACCAATTTCGACCACCCGGTACATACACAAAAAAAAATAGGTCGTATTGATAACCTCCTTTTTGGAAGTCGGGTAAAAATTACCTGCACAGATTAATTCAAATAACAAAAACTAAGATATAAGGTTGGATATTTTTGTTAAGGTGATAAAATGCTTTACTATTCAGTACACATGGGAAGAGTTAAATATTGACGCCTGAGATAAGTCAAGGGGTCTGGGCAGGTGAACCACCGATTTATTAAATACAATAAAATCCACTTTTCTTATTAAAATTATTCAAAAACAATTTCTTTCAAACAAATAACTTGGTTGGTATGACGTTAAACAGAGCCTATAATTATGTTTTGAGTTTTCAAATTCTCCAAATGCAACAGACCATAATTATTAATTATACAAAAACAGATGTTTTAGTGATCGATATTTCTTTAATTTTTTTGCATTGCATAATGAAGCTACATATAATTTTGTGAGTTTTTTAACCTTACAATAAAAAACTTTACTTTACTTTTTTACAATATGAATAATTTAAGTCTGTCAACAAATAATTTCATAAGAAATTAATTACTGCTACCCTTCTTTTTCACTAAATATGATAGGTGGTTTTTGAAGCTAAGGTGTGAAAGAAGTAATCAAAATAACTGGCTTCTTAAAGCTAAAGAAGCAAGCTTTCAAATTCTGAAAAGATTAACAAGATAGATTGTCTTGTTTTTAAAATACACACAACTGTATTTTTGCTATGATAACTTTAATTAAGTTTATGTAGAGAGTTTGTATGCATTTTTTCTGAGTCCAGTCTGGAGTTAGCCTAACCCTGGATCTAATAATAATAGCTATATTTTAAAAAATTATATACTTTAAATCATTTTGTGTATTTAATCACAAATATTTGTAAACATTATACATCTGTGTAAGTTTCTAATTATTGTGAGGCATTTGACACAATCCCTCAGGCTATGCTACTGGACATTGTGGATAGCTATATGATGTGGAGGATTCATGTTGAATGTTTTCAAAATGTATGTAATTATGTTAAAGTAGGAGCTTTGAGTCAGCCTAAAGAAATCAAAATTGGAGTACCATAAAGTACAGTGCTGGGTCCTTTTCTTTTAAACATATATATCAACACTCTTTGTAATCTTGGCACAAGGGGGTAAAGTGGTTGCCTATGCTGATGACTCCATTTTGATTTTTCGCAGTAATACATGGGAAGAAGTGTAGGATTTATTAATTAAGGAAATAAATAAGGTCAAATGGTTTTTGGATAATTTTAAACTGACCCTTAATGTAAAGAAAACTAATTTATTCAATTACATCAATTAATCATCCAAATTTTAATTAAAGTAGCATAAATTATTTGAGTGTACTATTACGGCTAGGAAATAGAGCAATAAAAAGTTTTAAGAAGGCGTTGTTTGTCTCGCTCCTGGCAATAACTGAATCGGTGTAGTTGGTAAGAAGGCCAGATTTTAACCAATGACACAGTCCAAGATGATATCATTTTCTTACTTTCTAGAGCTTACATCTTATTGGTGATATCATAATGGTCATCCTTGGGCATATTAAAAATAAAGCAAATTCCTAATTACTTCCAAAAACATTAATACACTTATTAAAAAAAAAGAAATGAATGAAATAGATATGGCACTACTTCGAAAAATAACCAGGTACTGGTAACCTTATGCTATTTGAATTTTAAAAAGAAAACGAAAAAAAAACTACGTATTATATTTAAATAATGAGCCCATATAATTTCAAAAAAAATGATCAAACTAAATGCTTATTTGTGGAAGTATATTCTAGCTTTATCTTAGGTATGTTATAAATATATCAGAAGTTGTGCCATCTATGCATTTTTACATTCCAATAAAACTTTAAATTCTATGAATGTCAGTTTTTAAATATTTACAATTGGGCAAAAAATGGTGGACCTACAGGCATTTCCTTTATTTTGTTTAGCTGGCCGTGTCACAAATATTAATGCAATTTTTAACAGACTTCAAAAAGGGAGGTTATCAGTTTCACCCTATGCATTTTTTTATGTATGTACAACGATTACTCTGCGATGGTTTTAACAATTTGGATTAAGTTTTCAGGGAATATTCCGGATATTGCCCGAGTGGTCCCACAGCTAGCATATTGTAAAAAAGTATGACGCTATATTAAATATTTATTCATCGCAAAAAAAGCGTTCACCATTTTATCAGGATTTTGCAGAGATATCATATATGGTTATTTGTTAAATATGACTTTTAAAATAAAACTCATATAAATAGAACTAAAAAGGATGGAAAATTTTAGTCACCAAACGAATAGAGATAGTAAAACAAAACACTCATTACATAAATATATTTTTGCGATTAGATAATTAAGAATAAGTTTGGCTTTGACTTCACAGACACAGGGTATGTAATTCGCTTCTGGGGAGTTATTTCACAATATCTACTTCAGAAAGCGTTGTTATCCAAACAGAAAAACACTAAAAAGTAAAAAATAATATTTTATTCCTCATTGAAAATTTGACTTTATGAAGTCATCTTCAAACTAATTCTTAATAACTTAATCATAAACAGACATTTATATAATGAGTACCTACATATATGGGAATAAAATATTATTTTTTACTTTTTGTTGTTTATTATATTGATTTAGTAATTTTTATTTTTTTTATTTCATCCTTGTTAGTTTTCTTTATACAAAGTTTCAAGTTATAATGCCTAAACTTAGATTAAAATTTTAGACTCCCTGAGTCCATTGCATATGAAATTTTGCCAGAATCACCATATTAACATGCATACTTTTTTCCTGGCAATATGGTGAACGCGATGTAGATTGTCTTTCGCGCTCGTGTATACGTGTATGGCATCATTCCGATATATTTAATATGTTTGCTATGGGACCACTCCAGTAACATCCTGAAATTCCCTACTTCATCCAAACTGGTCATACAAGACAATCACATACCATTGCTCTTTCCATTCATTTAACATCTTAATTGAGCTCAATATTTTTACTTATATAAGCAAATTTAATTCAATATCTAAATCAGATTTGTCAATAAGATAGAATTCTTAGACAATAAAGCATTTAAGTTACATTAATATTTCAATTATATCTGTGCCATAAATAAATTCTTATGCATCTCTCATAGAAAACCTTGTAGAGTGTAGAGGAAAATTTAAATGATTTTAATTATCATAACACTTCCTTTTTGTTTGTGTATTTTTTCCTCTTTTTGTAAAAAACAATGTTTGCTTTTTTTCAAATAAATAAAAATATATAAACAGAAAATAGCCATTAACATTTTTAGACTTAACAAATTACAAAATCAAAGTGCAACCTATCAGATTCTGTGGAACTTAGTCTGAAATAATGGCTCCTGTCTTGTTGATCTGACAGAAACACGAAAGTTTATTTTACATAAGAGGGAAGGTGACTTAATAAAATTGTTAAGAATTTTAAATAAATTACACAAGTCCAGATGGCACGGTACAAAATACTCTATTAGAACATACACATTGCTGAAAGGTTAAAGACATCTTAAAATAAAGCCTAATAGTTTTATTGCCCTATTCGTGATATTATCTATGTGTTTGGCAAAAGTAAATTTGAAATTCAATAGCACTCCCAAGTCTTCAACAGTATCAACTCTTTTCAAGATGCTTTCGTTCAGTGTATAAATAATGTATTTTTTAAACAATGGAAACTTAATTTCTAGAAATCGGGATATCTCCAATAATATCAACACAGGGGTAGGAATGATTTGGTTATGACAATTCACCAAATTTCTTTATTTCATAAGGGTCCTCTAGTCGGATGTATAAAATTATATATATTACCATTAAAAATAAAATATATTCAAAGCATAAAAGTAAACCAAAAAATTCTTATTGAAAGAGAATTCTATTCCCCAGATGATTATGTTAACTTTTATATACAGATTATGTCCTGCTTATGTGTAGAGCCTAGTATGAATGAACTGTTCATTTAAATCACTCAAGAAATAGAGAAGAAATACCTTAGGTTTCCGAGGGGTTTTCCAACATCGAAGACACAAGTGTTTAAAATTTTGTAAACATTAACAAAATAGGTTGCCTTTTTTGAAAATACAGACCCAAATAAATTTGTCCCAGGCCAAGTCTAGGGTAAGCACGGCCCTGTATGAGAGTAATAGTTATCTTTTTAAAAATTATAAGTATATGGATATCTTCATGTGAAATAAATCTTCAAAGCACTTTATTTTGTTATCTATTTAACAAATTTTTCTAAAATTTATCTTTGTAAGAAGAAAATATTTTGAAAAGGAAAAATGCCTCATTATTATTAAAATATCTAATTATTGTGACATATGAATTACCTCAGCAGTTCTATATTTATTCTCAGATGGACCATGGAACCATTCCTCACTGCTTTGTCTGTCTACTCATAATTTTATATGCAAAGCTGATTTTCATTTTTTATTGTTGCCTGAGATTCATACCCCGATTTGCCAAGATGGAGCCCACTGTGGATGATACATCCATGAATTTACTTGGTTTTCCTAAAAATGCAAACACAACTATATATCATAATCATGTTATCAACTAAATACAAATTTTTTGTCGAGGTTTTTCTTTTAACTAACATTTAGTGTGCAGTGTACATTAAAAAACCGATATATTGTAGAAAATCCGAAGAGAAACATTTAAGAAAATAGAGGTATACACAAAAAAAATCTAGGTGGCTTACCAATATGAAATTTGTACATTACAATATCCTTTCTGCTGTGCTAATATTGATAGTCCCTTTAAATTGCTGAATCTAACTTTCTAGTAATCTCGTTCTTGAAATTGCATTTAAATGGGCGAAAAACTGAGAATTCAGGACGTATCGGGAACACAGTAAAAGCTTGCATATTATTTCTGCACGTTTCACAACCGAACCAACTAACAATTTACAGGCATTTTTCATCATGTTAGTAAAACTTATTTTGTATCCTAACACTGATACGGTCGCAGTAGAATTAATACGTAGCTATTTGCTATTTTTATAAACTAGGTAATTCTTTGAGAACATTTAAAACTTATTATTCAGGAATATTAATAACATGTTTTCAAACATAAATAAAAAACACAATATTACTAATATTGTCGGAAATATGTAATTCATTTGAACAATAATGCACTTTGGCAACAGTGACAGAAGTTTCTTTCGTGATTGGCGTGCATGTTTATGTATTTCGACGTTTAAGGCCAACGACGAATTCCATGCATTCCAATGTGTCGGGATTTCGACTGTTAGCGCTAGTGACGGTTATGTGTAATGTAGGTTTGGACAAGTGAAGTTTAGGGCCAAATACATCGAACCGAACTATAATGGAAAACTTGTGTTAACAGTATCTGAAAATCGTGAATCACTGATTGAACTATTTGAGAATATAATAGAAAATAATGAATCAGAATCAGAAGCAATAAAGAGTTCGAGGGGGTTTTTCGACTGTTTGAAACGAGATTTTAATTTTAATTATTTGTTGAACATATTTTCAGAAATATTTCCGTTCTGGTGGAAGTGGATGATTTTAAGTCCATGTTAAGCCAAAAAAGAGATAACTTTGACCTATTTTGGGAGAAAACGATGATGTTAAATGTAGAGCCACAAGCCAAGCGTCTTCGAACAGACAAGGTGGGAGATGTTCAAACATCATACAGACGCCTCTTTTATGAAATAATCGATCAAATTCCGCAACAAATAAACTATAGATTTAACGGTTTAAATGATTTTAAATTTCTCGAGCTCTGCAATTTTGATGCATTTAAAGGAAAAACTTTTCCAGAAGATGCGTTTAAATCTCTTCTTCTCCATTATGGCCACTTCTTCGACCGAGTGTTACGGCGATCTGAACTAAAAGTGACTTAACAAACTGATGACATTAGCGTAAAACTAATGCAATTTTTAAAAGACAAGGAGCTGGAAAATGCCTACACCGAAGTGTCGAAATTGTGTGAATTAGTATTGACAATACCTGCCACAAGTTCATCAGTAGAACGCAATTGTGCAACACTTAAACGTATAAAAAATTTCGTGAGAAATTCAACGGTGCAGGAGAGACTTTCGCATACATCGCTGTTGTTCATTGAAAATAAACATCTCCAAAATATGTCGGAACATCGACGTTTTTATGATGACGTCATTGACTAATTTGCAAAAAATGATCAAAGAATCGAATAACATTACATATAGGTATAACTTTCTAAAAATTGCTTCCCTTTCTTAAAATTTCACCGCACGCGCCTGGTGGGTTTAAAGTGTTTATTGTGAGTTATAGAGTTTTATTTAGATTGAAAAGCAATGGTAGTTTGTACAGCATATAATTGCAAAAGCCGGAGTGATCGAAAAGAACCGGAAATTACATTTCACAGGTAAATTCTGAATCATCATTATTTAGATGCTTGCTATTTATTCATTTAATTTGTTTACATTGCTATTGTTCTTCCCTATATTTTGATATAATATATCCAACATCCTAAAAAAGCCAATGCCCATTCAATAACAACACTGTATGAAACTTTTAATTCAAGTTTTGAAACTAATTTGCATATCGACAACCATAATTTGCATAGGTTTCCAATTTTTACCAGTGGCGTAATTCCTACAAATAATACAAATACGTAATTCAACCAGTATTTAAAACAAATTAAATTTCTGTATGGTTTTCTGTAGTTATAATTAAAATATATGTATTTTAGATTTCCTACTGACCCAGAGAGAAGAAATTTGTGGATTAAAGAAATGAAAATTGCAAACTGGACTCCCTCTGTAAATGAGAAGATTTGTTCAAAGCATTTTGAAAAGCACTTTTTTTATCAAGCTGGTACTACAACACTCTTACTAAATGCAGCTATTCCAACAATTTTTCCTGAATTTCCAACTTATATACAACCAAAAAAGGTAATTTTTTAATTTTCTCAAACATTAAAAACTATATTTATAAAGAGTTGACCGTTACTTTGTGACAATACATTATACTCATAAGTTATGTCACGATCCATTCCCAAGAACTGCTGATCCAGCGGATCCGATGCCTATATACAATTACGCCGAAGCTGAGCGGAGCAGTCAGTTAGAAGCATTCATTTTTATAACTTATAGTTTTCTATTTTTAATATAGACATTTTTTTGTAAAATACAGTTTTTTAAAAAGGAAAACCGTCGGTCGTGTTAGTTAACTGGCGCAGTCGGAACGGATTTTCGGGAATCGATACATATCGATTGTATTGATTTTTTCGTTTTAATCGAATTAACCGAAAAAGAACTAATTGTTGTGACGTTGTCGGAGGTGCTTGAAGCAGAGTGGAATTTTCCGAACATCGAAAGTTTCCAATCTATCGCAGAACTGCGGATTACCGCCGATCAGCCGATCATCGGAGATAGGACCAGTATCACCTGTCCTCGCAAGGACCAAGACTTGGGGATGGACTTCAATTGCCCAACTAAAGCTTGCCTTATAGAAATGACCAAAGTTGACCTTCTAGTTTTATTGTAAGTGTAGTTGATTTCATGTCTATTGAGAATATTGTTTCCGAATTACAAAATTATTTCGACGCCTTCAGCTGACTCTGTTTCTAATACAAATTTAAAAGCATTAAACTTAGAAATAAACTCAAGCATTCATAATTATAAATATAAACATATTAGTGAAAGTTTAGGTTCTACAAATTTTGACATTAATAATCAATCGGTTAATAATTCATATATAAGCAATATGTCGCAATTTAAGCCAGAATACCTAAATTGTGTTCCGGTTTTTTATCTTATCGATGCCTCTTATGATAAAGACAATACACAGAATTTTCAAAATATTTATTTATTGAACTCGATAATAGGTAAACTTACTGGCCATGTTAAATTAGTTGTAAATATTCAAAACGTTGGTACGTGGGATAGTCTGAAGGACACCCTACGTCGTAACTTTGCTGATCATAGGGATGAAGTTTGTCTAAATAGAGATTTGGTTATGATGAAGCAATTACCGAATGAAAAGCCTAATGATTTTTATGATAGAGTGTTACACATTTTAAATCTGTTATGCTCTTATATAGACTCTCATGAAACAACTATTTCAGCAAAACATTTAAAACGCGAACTATATAATGACCTTGCTCTTAAGACATTTTCATCAGGGTTAAAAGAGCCGTTTGGAACAACCATAAGGTGTATGCGGCCAGATAATTTAATGCAAGCATTACAATTTTTTAGTCAAAAATACAATATACACTATTTTCAAAATCAAACAAAACCTAGTCCAGCAATTACAAAAAATAATAATTTTAAGCATATACAACACAATTTTAATTCTTTTCAACCTAACTTCGCAGTAAATCCAAATTATAATTCAGAACACCACACAATGCTTTTAAAACCAACTTCCCAACACAACCTATACCTCACCGAATCCAAATAGGCCACAACCAAAATATTTTACGAATTCTCAAGTTTTCGGCAAACAACAGACCAAATGTTTTTAAACCGAAACAACAAAAACAGTTACAAACACCCACGCCTATGTCAGGCATAGAAACTCAGTTTTTAAACCTATGCCCAATACATCTAATTACAACCCACCAAAATTAGTTTTTGAAGAGGTTTATAAAGCCGAAACTCAAAATTTTTATCAACCAGAACAATTCACATATGACGATAACCAATACTGCCAATATGACCAAAATGATCAATATCAGTATCAATATTACGACCAAAATAATTACTATCCTTATGTAAATAATGAATGTAAGGAAACAAAAGGGCAATCTAACATATATACGTCTCTTACTGACCATACCCTACCTCACCAATATTCTTATGAAGAAACAACCGAGAGTAATGAACATTTTCGGGACCCGTCTCAACAAGACAAAAAGACTTAAAGACTGAAGTAATTTCTTTTAATATGTCTGATTCTAGCGAACTATCCTATATCGTATTCCCGGAAACCAACCTAAAAATATTAATAGGGTTCGACTAGATCATTTATCGAGCCAAATATTGCCAAAAAATTATATCCCAGTTGTATAACTAATGACCCCTTTTTAGTTTCGACGGTTTTTCAAAAATCCGCCCCTCAGTACAGTGCTCTTATACCTTCATCAAAAATATTTAATTTACCTGAAAACAAAAATATGAAATTTTATCTTTTTAAATTTCACAATGTATTTGACGGTCTCCTGGGACTCGATAATCTTAAACTTTTGCAAGCCAACCTTGACTTTCATAAGGGATTCCTAGAAACACCTTATGCGCGTACTAAATTGCAGTTTCACAAAACACAAAACCAAATATATTGTATAACTATTCCGCCTCGCATCGAGCAAGTTATAAGAATTAAAACTTCCATAAAAAATGGTGATGTAATCATACCTCATCAAAAATTACATAACTGCGAGATACCCGAGTCTTTATCAGTTGCGAGAAAAGGTTTCGCACTAACAACGGTGTTAAATAACTTGTGCGAACCCGTAACATTAGACCTCTCAGAAACAATTACTGTGGAAAACTTTAGCTGTAATGAAATACGCGAGATCGACTTGAATAATTTTGATGACTGTCCCAAATCGCAATTAGACTTTTCTAAATTTCGTATCGACCGTTTGAATGACGAGGGAAAAATTAAAATTCTAAATTTAATTCACGAATATTCTATTCTATTTTATAACGAAAACGACCCATTAACCTTATGTAAATAATGAATGTAAGGAAACAAAAGGGCAATCTGACATATATACGTCTCTTACTGACCATACCCTACCTCACCAATATTCTTATGAAGAAACAACCGAGGGTAATGAAAATTTTCGGGACCCGTCTCAACAAGACAAAAAGACTTAAAGACTGAAGTAATTTCTTTTAATATGTCTGATTCTAGCGAACTATCCTATATCCTATTCCCGGAAACCAACCTAAAAATATTAATAGATTCGGGTTCGACTAGATCATTTATCGAGCCAAATATTGCCAAAAAATTATATCCCAATTATATAACTAAAGACCCCTTTTTAGTTTCGACGGTTTTTCAAAAATCCGCCCCTCAGTACAGTGCTCTTATACCTTTATCAAAAATATTTAATTTACCTGAAAACAAAAATATGAAATTTTATCTTTTTAAATTACACAATGTATTTGACGGTCTCCTGGGACTCGATAATCTTAAACTTTTGCAAGCCAACCTTATGCGCGTATTAAATTACAGTTTCACAAAACACAAAACCAAATACATTGTATAACTATTCCGCCTCTCATCGAGCAAGTTATAAGAATTAAAACTTCCATAAAAAATGGTGATGTAATCATACCTCATCAAAAATTACATAACTGCGAGATACCCGAGTCTTTATCAGTTGCGAGAAAAGGTTTCGCACTAACAACGGTGTTAAATAACTTGTGCGAACCCGTAACATTAGACCTCTCAGAAACAATTACTGTGGAAAAGTTTAGCTGTAATGAAATACGCGAGATCGACTTGAATAATTTTGATGACTGTCCCAAATCGCAATTAGACTTTTCTAAATTTCGTATCGACCGTTTGAATGACGAGGAAAAAGTAAAATTCTAAATTTAATTCACGAATATTCAGACCTATTTTATAACGAAAACGACCCATTAACCTTTACTAGTAAAATAAAACATCGAACTAAAACATCAGATGAGATACCAGTATATACGAAGTCCTATCGCTACCCCTTCATGCATGAAGAAGTGAAAAAACAGATTAAAAAGATGTTAGATCAAAAAATTATACAACCAAGTAGTTCTCCGTGGAGCTCACCACTTTGGGTGGTCCCCAAGAAGGCAGACGCCTCGGGGGTTGCAAAGTATAGCGTAGTTTTGGACTATAGGGTTGTACATTCTAAGACTTTCGACGATAGGTACCCCCTCCCTAATATTAGAGACTTATTAGACAAATTAGGCAAATGCCAATACTTTACCACCTTATATTTGACTAGTGGATTTCATCAAATTCAAGTACATGACAATGACATTGAAAAAACGGCATTTAGTACCGAAAATGAATTATGAATTTTTGCGAATGCCATTCGGACTGAAGAACGCTCCCGCAACCTTTCAGCGAGTGATGGATAATATTCTTCACGGAATTCAGAACGAAAAATGGTGGTATATCTAGATGATATAATAGTCTTTTCTACATCACTTCAGGAACATCTAGAAAGATTAAAAAGTGTTTTTCAGCGGTTGCGCGAATCTAATTTCAAAATTCAGCTAGATAAATCGGAATTCCTGCGAAAAGAAGTGGCATATCTTGGCCATGTTGTCACAACAAATGGTGTTAAACCAAACCCGGACAAGATAGAAGCTATCAAAAAATTCCCGATTCCTAAGACAACAAAACAAATTAAAGCTTTCTTAGGATTGTTAGGGTATTATAGGCAATTCATTAAGGACTTCGTCAAAATAACAAAACCACTTACAAAATGTTTAAAGAAAGGTGCCACTATAGAACATAATAAGGAATTTTTAGAATGCTTCGATATGTGTAAAAATTTACTAATAATCGAGCCTATACTACAATAACCGGACTTTTCAAAGCCATTTAACTTAACAACGGACGCAAGTAACGTAGCTATTGGGGCTGTCCTCTCGCAAGGACAAATTGGACAAGACCTGCCCGTGGCCTACGCATCAAGGACACTAAATGATTCTGAAAGAAACTATTCAACCATCGAAAAGGAACTTCTGGCAATCGTTTGGGCTACTAAATATTTTCGCCCATATATATTTGGCAGAAAAATAAATTTAGTAACGGATCACAAACCACTCCAATGGCTTTTCTCTTTAAAGGATCCTAGTTCAAAAAGGGAAAATTACACACAAATGCTGATGTTCTCTCTCGAATAGAGCTGCATACGAAAGAGACAACGGAAAATTTTCCATTAAAACAATATATTGAAGAATTTAACAGACAGTTACAGGAACATGAAAATTTAGACCAAATTTCCACCGTAGCACAAGCGGACAATAATGATCTCGCACAGGTCAATGACATGACAGCACAGACATCAGCTGACGGCCAACCACCTGACGAAAATATGACAGTTCACACAAATGAAAGCGAAGATCCTATAGTGGGGATTCCTATTTGCGACATTCCTGTAAATTATGGTTCTAATCAAATTATTATTTCTTCAGTATTGCATTCTCCGGCAAAACCAAAAATTACCATTTTGTTTGAGAAAAAGCGTCGTATCAATATCCAAATATCCGAAAATAACTTTGATCAAGACATACTAACTTGTGTTAAAGAGTTGATAATTCCCGATAAACAATACCATTTATATTTCGAAAAACCCGAAATATATGAGCCATTTTGTGAGGTCATTCGAAAAACATTTAAATGGCCATCTTTAAAATTAAAAAGATGTTTAAATAAATTAATAGACGTCACTGATAAACAAAGCATCCCATAAATAATACAAAATTACCACAAATCAAAAACCAACCACCGCCGCATTGATGAAACAATACATAGAATCAAAGACAGATATTATTGGCCTACCTTAAAAAATTCTGTACAAACATACATTAATAACTGCGAAATTTGCCAAAAAAGTAAATACGAACGTCACCCAATAATATGCAAATGAACGTCACACCCACAGCTACTAAACCATTTGAAATAATACATTTAGACACATATACACTGGAAAAAACCAAATTTTTAACTATAATAGATAGTTTCTCCAAATATGCACAAGCATATGCACTCCATTCTCTTGCCGCCACCGAAATTGTAGACAAACTACTGTTATTCTTCTCTCACCACAGTATACCTAATCAAATTATAGTGGATAATGGTACCGAGTTTAAAAATACTGTGGTAACAGAACTCTCAAATTTACACAAAATAAAAATACATTTTTGTTCGCCTAACCACCCTCGTTCTAATGGACTTGTCGAGCGACTCCACTCCACTCTGGCAGAACACATACGCTTGCTAAATAACCAAACTTTTGATAAAACACCAATAACACAAAAAATGGTCTACGCAATACTAGCATACAACTACACAATCCATTCGGTCATAAATTTAAAACCCATCGATGTAATTAACGGGCATATTTCTCCAAATGACCCGTTCAGCATAAAATTAGACCAAATACTTTTAAGTGATTACGTCAACACCCACAAAGAAAAATCACAACTAATGTATTCAAATATAAATCAAAAACTAATCAATGATAAAGAAAAAATAATTTCAAAAATTAATGAAATCCCCAATTGTATCACCCCGGTCAACAAGTTTATATTAAGAAACACATAAGACAAAAACTCTGACAAATTTGCAGATCCTACAAAAATCGAAACAGTGAATCAAAATCGTAAAACAGTATCAACTCAGTCTCATTCTAAAATTCATATGGATAATTTAAAACGCCCACTTAGACAAACGTACAACTTTGACTAAAATATCAATATTATATTTCAGCCTTGTCGGGGCCGTTACCGCCGACCGAGATAAAGTCACGATCAGACAGCTAGACGACAACCCAGGAATTTTACCATTAAAGCTAGGACAAGCAAAACTTAAAGAATACGCCTACACACTTATTCATTATTATGACTTAAATCCTATTATACTGGAAATTAACAAATTGCATTATTGATCCAAGAATATAACGACTTCGCTAATTACTCATAAAGAATATTATGCCGATTCGACTAAAATCGAACTTAAAAATATTAAAACTTACACAAGATAGGACAGAAAATAAATTAAAAGAAATAATACCTCATCCTCAGAGGTTTAAGAGAGGTATTATCAACATAGTAGGCTCTGTTTTTAAAGCTGTAACGGGAAATCTAGATGCAGCAGATGGTGAACACTATGAAAAATTAATAAAAGATTTAGTGGAAAATCAAAGTAAATTGGCTGAAAACATTCGAAACCAAAACTCGATTTCCACAAGTGTCATCAATAAATTTAATTCTACTATTCAACAAATAGGTCAAAATGAAAAGCGTATCGAAGACAGAATAAATCAAATTAGCATAATTGTACAAAAAACTACGTATAGGGAAAACATGCACTTCATTAAAGATATTTTAAATCAAATAATCAATTTGTACGAAATCATAGACCTAATATTACAAGATATGGAAAACTCAATGGCGTTTTCAAAATTAAAAATCATTCACCCAAGTATAATAAAATTAACGGATCTCTCAAGAGAAATTACAAAGCTTGGGAAAATAGTAGGTTTTAATAGGCTACCTTTACCGGCTAATTTACAAAAATATTTTCCACTTTGAAAAATTAATTGACGTTGACTGTTTTATACTAAACAACAAAATAACGTACTTATTAAAGGTACCAATAGTCGCTCCTTACAATTTTGAATATATCATTTATTTTCTGTACCAGTGGTACATCAGAGTCTGTTTAAGGTTGTCATACCGCGTGATAAATATTTAATTAAAAATCAACTACACTACAAACATCAAGGAACACCCTGCACAGAAATACAACCCAACCTATTTATTTATTTATTTATTTATTTATTTATTTATTTATTTATTTATTTATTTATTGCTTTATTGTTACAGAGTAGCATAATAATTACAATGATATTATATTAAAATATAAAATGTTACCACTATCTATAACAAAGGCAGAGTTCGCACTCACCGCTTTCACGGAGAGCAGCGCTCTTCCACTCAACCCAATTTTTATCTGCGAAAAAGAAGAATTGAAAGAAATAGACCAATGGAGCCCCTGTGAAGTTCAGCTATTACAACCGAGCAAAAGCACCTCCACATGTAAACAAGTTGACGTCACTATAACAAAACCAGTCACCAACTAACTAGATAATTCCAATAAATGGTTACTTACCGTTCCTAGAAGTTTAACAATCGACATCAAATGCTACCAGCAAGTAGAACGTCGGAAGTTACACGGAAGTTACCTAATTACCTCACCGACCGGTTGCCGAGCCAGGGTTGATGAAATATCAATAATTTGCAACGAGAACCTAGTCGAAACCGAGAAACAGCCAATAATCTTCCCAGATTTTGAGAAAACGCAGCCATACCTCCCGCTATTGAATTTAAGTGTTCGCCTGCAAGAGATCAAGCTAGATGAACTACATGAGCTAAGGAACAAAATCGAAGAAAATCAGCCACGAATTATATTTGTAAAATTTCAAAAATACCCAGCTTGTGGACAATTCTTATTTACATTATTTTAATTGTGTTATGCGGGTATTCACTATACAAGATGATGTTCCAAAGAAGATGCTTTATGAAGAAAACTACCCAGTCAGAAGCTAGCCGCCTACCAATAGAACTACCCCTTACCCGGTGTAGTAAATTCTAAGGAGGGAGGAGTTTTTGTTTTTAGTTATTCTTCTAGCTCGTATAGGGTATCATCTTTTGCCATGGATCTGATATTATACAGGGTTTTTTGGAAATATTTGATCAACACTAAAAATTATGGTACGAGCGGGGATCAAACCCGCACCTCTGGAATTCTAGTCCATTACTTTAACCATTTGAGCTATCATACCACTGATATTCAAATCGTTAGAACTTGTATATATTCAAATCCACCAGTGTCATAACCATTGTTGATCCTGCCAAATATTCTAACCTTATAGAACGGCATTCCTGACTGGACATCAAGTCTGACAACGCTAGTAAAAATTATAAATTTAATAATATAGACGGAACCTACTAGCCATGTCAGACTTGGTGTCCAGTCAGGAACGCCGTTCTACAAGGTTAGAATATTTGGCAGGATCAACAATTGTTATGATTCTGGTGGGTTTGAATATGTACAAGTTGTAACGATTTGATTATCAGTGGTATGATAGCTCAAATGGTTAGAGCAATAGACTAGAATTCCAGAGGTGCGGGTTCGGTCCCCGCTCGTACCATAATTTTTAGTGTTGATCAAATATTTCCAAAACATATATTTCACAGTTTAAAATATCAACTGACAAAATACTTCTACTAAAAATTATATAGGGTGTCAATTAAAAAACAGCATTTAATCTTGCCTAAACCAAGGACAGAACAAAAATTTAGCAAAACACGTCAGTTTATATATCAGGGGGACAACTTTTACGGATTTTCTTGACTTCAACTCCTTTGGTTAAAATTTTAAATGCCAACTCCCATTTTTTGCCATTTTTGAGTTTTTTATGTAAATTTAGGTGTAGAAAAGACATGTAAATTTATCCACCAAGAGTGTTATTCTTTCGCTAATCATAGACGAGATATCACTTCGGAAACAAATTGAGTGGGATGGAAAAAAATTTCATGGATATGTAAACTTTGGATTAGATTTAAATAGTGATGTGAATGAAGAAGCAACAGAAGCCTTTGTAATAATGACGGTCTGCATTAATGGGTCATGGAAGTTACCTATTTTTTTTTTCAAATGGTTTGAATGGGAATCAAACAAGCACTAATGTATCCCAATGCATCACTAATACAAAATACTGGTGCTCATGTAGCTTCTGTTACTTTTGATGGTGTACCATCAAATATCACAATGGCTAATGTGTTGGGATACAAAACAGGCTTAACTAATGAAAAAACATATTTTACTTTGAACCAAAAAAATGTGTATGTGTTTTTTGATCCATGCCACATGGTAAAATTAATTAGAAATACTTTTGGGGAAAAAAATATTTAAAGATGGTAATGAAAATATAATAAATTGGGAATTTATTGAAAAATTAGATGAACTACAAACAGCTGAAGGCTTACATTTAGGTAATAAATTAAGAAAAGCTCATATAAACTTTTTTAAACAAAAAATGAAGGTGCGATTAGCAGTTCAACTTTTAAGTCAATCAGCTGCAGATGCTTTGAGGTATTGTGAGAATGAATGAATGAATTAAAGGAATTTCAGGGTTGCTATGGGACGATAAACTTTATTACCAATATAAACATTTTATTTGACATATTAAATAGTCGTTCTCTCGTTTCTCCACAATACAAAAAGGCATTATTTGAGAAAAACATAAAACAAACAAAAAAAATTATTGAAAAAGGTATATACTATATTTCAAAATTAAAGTTTTTAAATAATAAATTAATAATAACCTCCAGAAGAAAAACCGGTTTTATTGGGTTTATTATTTCTCTAAGAAGTGCCCTCTTATTATATAATGAAATGATAAATGAAAAGAAAAAATTATCATTTTTGCCACTTTATAAAGTAAGTCAAGATCACCTTGAAATGTTTTTTTCATCTATTCGCGCAAGAGGTGGCTGGAATAATAATACCACTTGTCGCCAATTCACTGCTTCGTATAAAAAATTGTTAGTTAGGGCCGAAATTCGTGACGGGGGTGTAGGAAATCGCATACCCTTAGAGAACATCCACATATTGGTGGGATCCAGCAGATTTGAAAGGCCTGAAGATAATATCAATATGAATACACGGCAAATACAACAGACTTTTGAAAAATATTCTTTAGAGGAAATATTTTCTGATCACGACTATATAATGAACTCAATGGTAATAAGCGATTGTTCCTATCAAATAATTGTTTACATTGTCGGATTTGTAACACGTCAGTTAAAAAAATCTATAAAGTGCGAGGAGTGACTTATGGCCTTAATAGGGGAAAAATAATCTTTTTTAAATTCCTTGATAACAAAAAAGAATTTTGGGGAGGTTAACATATCCATCAAAGGATGTTATTTTAATTTGTAAAACTGCAGAATATTTTTTACGCATTAATGAAAGTGAATTAACGAAAAAGAATATTAAAAATATTTTAAAAAGCCAAATTATGCAGCAGATCATTAAATCAAAATGCTTTTCTATTCTTTGTGAACATGTTATTGAAACTGCTAATAATCATATATATTTTTTAACGGAAGCAATAATTGCAAAATATTTAAATATAAGAATACACTTTATCACAAAAAAGAAATTACAGATCCCATTAGGAGTCACTACACAAAATTAATTTATTTAAGGGACAATGTTTTTTAATGTACAATGTAGGAAAGAATTTATTTTTTATAATTACTTACTTATAATTAATTATAGGAATAAATTATTGTTAAACTGTTCATGTGTTTTATTTTTCTGTAAATCCTGTAACTGGTAAGTAACTTTTGCTTTGTTCCATAAAAAAAATAAAAAAAACAGCGACTATCTTGGTCAATTTAAAAACGAATAGAATTTAATATTGCTTTAGCCAATGACAAAAAATTGACGAAACACTTCAACTTAATTTTGGTGGCCCTGTCGCTATAATTTTAAATGGCAACCTCCAAAAAAATAAAATGTATAAATAAGGTAATAAATAAAATTAATATTTATCTAGAATTATTCAAGGAATTTAAATAAACACCTGGAATGTATTATGTATTTAAATTTCTAAATTAAAATAATGCCACTTTTAAAAAAGTATGATAATGAAGAAGTGGTTATTATCTGTAATTAGGTAGGATATTATACTTTTTTAAAGTTACATTATTTCAATTTAAAAAATAAATGTTTTACACATTTTCTTTTAGTTCTTTATAATAACTTTATAATACTTCTTTTTTAATTTTTTTTTTAACTTTTTCTGTTTTCTGGACCTAGATTTACATAAGGAACTCAAACATAAATAAGCATGGCAAAAATATCGGAGTTGTCATTAAAAATTTTAGGGGCAGGGGCCGGCCGTGGGGGTCAGGGGGTTGAAATTAAGACAACCAATGCCTTAAAAGTTGTCTCCCCTGATATGTAAATTGACGTGTTTTGCCAATTTTTCATACTGTCATTGGTTAAGGCAATATTTGAATACTCTTCGTTTTTAAATTGACACCCTGTATAAAAATTTGTATAGAATATATATTATAAAAAATATATAAAAATATATAAAAAAAATTATTCATTAAAATATATTTTTAAATTTTGCAATTCCAAAGTTTAATTTTATACATTTGTCTACGACACTGGGAATTCAGCTTTGGTGACAGATGGTAATACTTAATGCGCAATATTACGAGTCCTCTTCTTTTAAGGTCATTGGAATTTGTAGTAAAACCAACGACATATAAAAAGGATAGACACCTTTGTTTACATTTAAAAGCAATCAGTCATTAAACTATAGAAAGCGGGTTTGACAGATTTGCTACTCTCGACAGTAGATTTTGTGATTACTGTGCTTAATTCACGAAGATATTGGCAAAAATACTGCCTATAGGAAAGTTAATATTGCATTTTATTACTAAAACAACTTTAAATAAGCTAATAACAAACAAACTGAGAAAGCTTTTTTTATCGTCTCTTTTTAATTAATTTTGTTTTGCTTAAAGGAATAATATTTGGTACTGTTTCCGACATATAATAATCATTTGTAAAAATTTTAAGACTGCTAAAACAGCTCTAAATGCGCTATAGCCATAGCTATACTAATTCATATTTTAAAAGCAACTAAATAAACTTCGTTACTAACTGATTTCAAATTGTGTAATAACCACTGAATTAAAGAAACATTGGAACGCGCTCGCCAACCGGTTAAGCGGCCGAAATATGAACCACGTTGTTGGAGCAGGACCGCCGCATATTGTGTATTTCCTTCTTTCTTGCGTACATTTGTTATAAGGTAAACAAAACGTGGAAGACGCGTTTTAGGCCTGAGAACTTTGTATTTTTGAAAAAAAAAATCATTAAAATGGTAAAGAGTTGTGTGGCATATAGTTGTAACAACGTGTGGACGCCAAATCAGAGGATTAGCTATCACAGGTGAGTTTGTTTTTATAACTTAAAACTTGGACTTCTATAATGAATGGTATAACATAACCCTAACTGTATTGTTTCTTTTTTATTTTTCCTTATATTTTAAGCTGTACACTGTAGAAATAAATAAATATAACAAAACCAATCTTTGTTTTTTTATTCTAATATTTAATAGATATATCTGCAACTTGCAATCCAATAATGCCTAAAATATAAACAATTATTTAATGTTTTATTTCTTTATATTACATAATTATGTTTTGCACACAAAAGTAAAACACTTTAACGTATAGGTAATTGTTATACTTTAGTACCTACCATCGATTTTATCTTATGTAAACTTTATTTAAATAACTTTTTTGATGCAATTAGTGTTTTAAGGTTAAAGTATCGGTTCTCTAGCTGCTATCTGCCAACGATTACAGTTATAGAGAAGTCTATTTCAACAATATTTTAGATTTTTGATATCCTACATTCGAAAATTCCATATAGCCGCATGAGAGCAAGAAACTTAGAAGATCACTATTTACGTCGTTCCCGCTCTATCAACGAGGACCGGTTTTTAAATGCGCATGCAGGCGTTCCAATGTTTCATTAATTCAGTGGTAATAACTAACTGTGGTACTAATTCAAAATGGCGGTTATATTAAATTTTTGTAATCGTGAAAAAAATTACCCTCTCAGGTTTTACATTTTAGCGTTCCTAGTAGCATTTTGTATGAATTTAAGATAGCAAAACAAAATGGCGCCCTAATAAAATATTTAAAAAACTGGCCTGAAAAAGTACTAATTAGATTAATTTCAAATTTTGTGCAAGCATCAAGTGTAATATAGAGACAAAATTGGAAAGGTTGTAGTAAGAGTTCAAAATGGGTGTGTGTGTCAATGTAAAACTACTTATTTATTTAATTTTAAATTATGACCAATAATCAAGTGTGGTAAGTAAAAACTGATAAAATATTGACAGGAATCCAATATGATGGAACAAAATGGCGCCGAAAAAAGTGTTTAAGAAGACAGTATATATGTATTGCTAAATGACTATGCACTGAACTAAATTGAGTCACACTTCACTATTCCTAATAAAATGATATATTCATAACGAGGGGAATTCCAGGTAAAAGAGATGTATCGATTTTTTAATTATCATTTGCATGTCATGTATATATGTATTGTAAAATTTTCATTCACTGGTTTAAATTTTGATTTTAAGAAACTTTTATTAGGTTCACTTGTATGTAACTATTTATGTATATAAATAAATATAGCAAGTCGATTTTATTGTTGAATAGAGTTGAAATTTTGTAATAGTTCGGATGATAATATAATAATTTGCTATTATCGCGGCATCGGGCTGATCGATGATTCCAAATGGTGCCGATCGATTTTAATCTACTTCTAAATGTAGTGAAGATTTGAAAATTTTCAAACCTACATAATTCGGATTATAATACAATTTGGCACCATCAAACTTATCTGATCAGCTCGATGATACCAATCGATTTTAACCTACCTTTAATTGTTGTGTTCATTTGAAACTTTGCCAGTGTGGGTAATTCAAATGCCAATATCAAAATTTGGTAGCAGTTAGCTGATCTGATCAGCATGATGATACCAAATTCTACACATAATCCTAGTTAGTAAATCCCTCTTCTTAGGCTCATTTGGTTTGTTTGGATGAGTCCCATACATAATTTGGTACCACCAACTTGATCTGATCAACTCAATGGTACCAAATGGTACCTATGGTTATTTGGTTTGTTCTGACGAGTCCAATACATAATATGGTATCTAAAGTTTGAGTTAATCTGTTTTGTCTTGATGAATCCAGTAAAGTGTGTAAAAAGTAAAAAATAATTTAAAGTTTAAAAAAAACTAGAAAAAAAGCTTTTGTCGTAAAAACCTACTTGCACTAAAAAGTACAAAATAATGTAATGTCGAAATTAATTAAATGTACGTGCTTGTCAAAGAAACGAAAAAGCGAATCACACTTTTTTCCGTAGTCATTGATTAAAAGATATTTTAAGAAAATTACATTATTTTATACTTTTCAGTGCGTTGGTGACAAAGCCTGTTTTCTAGATATTTTAAACTAAAATATTTTACTGAACAGAGGATCATATATGGTTTTATTTATTGGCGTTCAGTGCTGCTCGCATTGCTAGTGAAAATCGGAAATATAATATTCCATTTTTGCGATGTGAGAGTGTATAATATTTACATTTTTCACACTCACGCCAATGGCAGAAGTGAAATGTATATAACATGTACTAAAACCGCTTCTACATAATAGTAAAACACAATGTTTTCAAGTTCGGCGACATAACTGATTTAATAATAATATTAAATTTTAACCTTGCCCTTATTCTTTCGTAAATCTACTATGTATACACTAATTTTTCAATATAAATATATTAAACTTGGTTAAACATTACTCACAAAATATTCTAGTGAGGTCCTGCTCAGAATAAAAAAAAATATTTCTAGTACATCTTTGAGTTCTCCGCCCAGCTAACTGGGTTCGAGTAAACACGTTTATGAATGAAAATTCCAGGAGTGCAGTATCTGATTGGTTAATCTGTGTCCGTAGGTTAAATTAATAACCAAATGTGTATTTATCTCTTTCTGTCTGCCTGCTAAAGTAGAGTAGACATCTAAGCAATAAACCCTAAGATATTAGATCGAAATTAATCGGAGTAGACACTGGTTACAAGCTGTCATTATCTCAACACGTTATCTAAACAAAGACACCACGCTCAAGGGTCATGTCAGCTGTGAATTTAATATAAAATTAATTTTATTACAGTAACATTATACGAGGACAATGGCGACAATAGAGCATAAGCTCCGCCCATCCGCCATTTATGGGTTAAATCTGTGTTGTTTATATGTGCACAAACAGGGATTTTGCATATTTGTTTTGCGTTTTTAAATAGTTTGTGTCTAAATAAGGTAATTGTCCCTATTCGCGACCACATAAGCAGTCACTGAATTTTTAAAGAGGAATAATAAATTTCCTATGATTGATTTCCAATCAAAAGTGGCATCGACTTATTAGCTAGTAATTAAATATTAAGCAAGCACATTCAAAAGGTGTATATAAAATAGGTAAATTAATATATATATATATTTTTTATGTGAGAATATATGATTGTTTCAATTACCGACTACCGCATATCCGCCATGTCCATGTTATCGACCTAGCTGCGTCCCGTTTGTCGAACATCTTATAAAATAAAACTCTTTGACCACTTTTAGTGGTTACATAAAATGTTTATTATATTAAAACAGGCACAGGTACAAACAGAACAAAAGAACGGTTGAAATAATAAAAACAAAAAAATCTTCTTCATTACACTTTATAACTAGAGCAGGGCAAAATTTTTCTTTGTATGTAACTGCCACGTAATCTCCTATTTCTACATCAATATCATGAATTCTTGTCGAAGTAAAGTTCGTTTCATTTGTTTCTTTGGACCTTTCATCACCCAATATTTCCACCTCAGTTTCGATTTTCTTAGGATACATTTTAGAAAATTCTCACTTACGCTTGGCATTCTTCTTTTCTTGTTCTTCCTGCTTTTTAAGCTTTTGTTTCTCCTCTCTCAATTTTCTTTTTTCATCTCTTTCTTCCAATTCCAATGCTTTTTTAACTTCTTTCTTTCTTTGGTGTTCTTGCCATTGGGCCGAAGAAACAACAGCTGGAATTTTTCTTTTGGTTTACGAACACCACCAGATTTTTTGTCTTCTGTTTGCGTTTTCCAAAAGAGAACTTTCTTGAACGGCATTGGAATATTTTCTTTAGAATCTAACTCATTCTGGTTTTTACTGTTGGCATTATTATCAACCACGCATAAAGAATTTTCTGGCTCTTCGTGATCTGTAAATGATTTAGATACTTTCATCGGAGTCTTTTCAAATTGGGCTTCTAACAAAGCAAGTTTGGTGGCTGTTTGTGGATCCAAATTAATTAATTATGGTGAAATATTTTGCCTATTCAAAAATTTCGTTGATAATGGGTTTTGTTCAGTAGGTCTATTAGAATGAAGATTTTCAGATGTTGTGTTTTGGTGTTCAGTATCTGCCTCGAAACTATTTTTTGGATGTGAAAATACATTTTCATCGTCTTCAAATAAACTGCTACTAGAAAATAAATCAAGGTTCAAATCGTCACTCGTTACATTTATATTTGGAATATCATTTATGTTATTTATAGCGGATAGATCATCATTTACTGATTCTAACCCCAATATTTCCTGAGTTTTGGCAATTTCTTGCAAGAGGTTTGAATAAGCATCATCATCTGCGTTTGAAAATTGCACATTACAAGGTGCCGCTGTTGAATTTTCAACTTGATTTAAGACCTTTGGCAATTGGTGGGAACTACAATAATCACTATCGTTGGAAAGTTGAGGACAGGAAGTATTTCTTTCAGCTGCTTGAGATAATTCGCAAGACTCCATTTTCTGCTTCAGACCACCGGAAGTTAAATAAACTTGTATCTTCAATTGAACGTTGCCATATTGACCCAGAGGATTTGAAGTCTGAAGTCTTTTTCCTGATTGAATTCCTCAAAAAAGTATAGAAATATATAAAAGCCCTAAAAACAAATAAAAATTAGTTTTAAATGATGTTTAAAAACCAAAGAATCCTAATGGATATAATCAATATTAAATTTGTTGTATTGGTTTATTGGTTCCCTGTTGAAGGACATAGCCTATAGACTTATATAATTGCTTTTTTAAGTTTTTGGATTTATTATGTTTAAAATTTACACTTTTTATCTATCAGGCTTAAACCTTATTTTATACTTATGAAATCAATAATAAAACATACCTTACAGTATTTGTTAAAAACAGGCCTTACTAAATCATCACATTTTTCGTAAACAGCTGAGCCACATAAATATTGTTAGAATACAAAGTCCAAATAACAAACTTTCGATTAAAGCAAGAATCAAGTAACGATATATTGTAAGTTTGCAAATAAACTCAAATAAACTATATGAAATGCCCATAAGATCAATGGTAAACAATACAATTTTTGCCCATTAATGGCGGATATTGGCTCGAGCCAATCAAAACGTTAACTACTATTGTCGGCACTGTCCTCGTATAAAGTCACTGTAGATTTTATTACGGTGACTTTTACGAGAACAGTGGTGACAATAGTGGTTAATGTTTTAATTGGCTGGAGCCAATATCCGCCATTAATGGGCAAAAGTTTTATTGTTTACTATTGATCTTATGAGAATTTCGTCTAGTTTACTTCAGTTTATTTGCAAATTTATAATATATCGTTACTTGATTTTTTCTTTAATCGAAAGCTAGTTATTTGAACTTTGTATTTTAACAATATTTATGTGGCTTGGGATCAGCTGTTTAGAAAAATGTGATGATTTAATAAGGCCTGTTTTTTAACAAATACTGTAAGGTATGTTTTATTATTGATTTCATAAGCATAAAATAAGGTTTAAGCTTGATAAAAATATAAATTTTAAACATTATAATAAATCCAAAACTTAAAAAATCAGTTATATATGTCTATAGGCTATTTCCTCCAACAGCGGACCCATACAACAAATTTAATATTGATTATATCCATTAGGATTGTTTGGTTTTTAAACATTATTTAAACTTAATTTTTATCTGTTTTTAGGGCTTTTATATATTTGTAAGTTAAAGTAAAAATCTTAAAACTCCATCTCTCACCACTGTGTTTAGTGTCTGTGCTTTGAATTTTAATTTTTGTTTTAGATTTATTGATTACATTTAATGGTAAATTTGGCTCTTTAGTTCAAGCCTAGACGAATAAATATGTTTATGTTCAACTAGACCTCACAAACAAGGGTTCTTCTATCATACCGTAATCTACTTAGAGAGTTTATTCGGATCATTTTATACCAAATTATTTTGAAATAGAACATGAACTATTAAGTAAGTAGTTAATTAAACTATATACACCTGTATGCTTTAATACTTACAATTACATGTCTACTTTTTGGTTCTGGCTCTTGCAATTTACATAAAATTATGTAATCGTATACCAATTATGTGATTTGTAAAATGAAAATTGTTATTCATTGTTGTCAAATAAATTGGAAAAGTTTCAAGCAATATCAAAGTAAGTTTTCTTCAAATTTTACCTGGGTGTATTTAAAATCTGGAAAATTTAGCTGTTAAGAACTCGCTACTAAATTATGAATCTTCGTGTAAAGTTGCGTAACAGAACATACTGATTATGTGATGTTGCAATAAATTGTTAGTTTAATTTTTAATTAAATATGATATACCCTGGGCTAACAAGCAAAAAGCACTAGGTCAACTGTGTTCACATTTGACTTACTGCTTTTTGCTTGAAAGCCAATATATGAAAATCTGTCTTCCAATACCTAATTTTTTTATTTAAGTTCATATGATATTTGACCGATAAATGTGAGTTATTGCATGGACAATAAACAAGGCATTTTTGTGTTGCTCGAGTTTCACTTCTTTTCCAGGCATTAAATTTTTCGTAAAGCATATTACAATTTGAATATATTTTTTAGTTTGATGGTTCATTTGATACTACCAATTTAGCAACGGAAATATCTGGATACTACGAGCAAAACACAGGAAAACTACTTATAATAGCTTTTTAATTATATCACAGAGGCCTTGCTTTTAAAAGGTTTTTTCCTTATACGAACCATATTTGGAAACAAATGAATAATTTATAGCAATTATGAATTGGTGTCAATTTTAGGATTATTAATAAAATGAAGACTTGTCAAAGTATATAAGTAAATTGTTTTTAAACATTACTTTGTTAATTTTATTTCCTCAGTTCCCAAATAAATAACATTTCCTAAAAGTTTTTTTCATAGTTTCTCGTGTTTGTTTTGAAGATTCGTGGATTACACTTTCATGAAGGCTTTAACAATAAAATGCTATCTGTCATATCTTTTATTTAGATATACATAATTCCTACACAATTTTATAAGAATGCTTTGTAATAATAAGGCTACTAATAGAAAATGTGTAATATATTTTTATTTAAATATACTTAATAGTTACCTACTTAAATGGTTAAATTTCCGAACATAAGAATTAAAGTGAGTTGGTTTCAAAGAGCAGTCTGGAAAATATTTCTTTTATGAAAAAGATTTATCCTTTTATCTAGTTAACTCCTAACTAGAATGGTCACATTTAAACAGTATGGCAGGGGCAATTCTGAACTTTTTAATTTTTTTTCCAAAAAAAGCAATGAGAGGTAAACATACTGGCTCATAATATGTATGTTTTTTTTTCTAAATAATTACTTTGGGTAATATTACAATTATACAGGGTGAAAGGATATATGTATGTGGAAAATTTTCAATCTTAAAAGTGTATTTAAAAAAAAACAAATTGGAGGAAGATATTTTTTTTATTCGAGAATACAAAATATAAAAATAAACCTGAATTGTAAAATAGCAGGCAGATGGGTTACAGATTCTGCAGTTTAAATGTGATCTACAGTTAAATTTTCTGCAGAGTAAAAATTGACCTTGCCAGATCAGTTAACATTTAAAAAAACAATTAAAACACTAATAAAGTCCTCCGGTACCATCTTCACCCACATATCTAGTGCAAAATAAACCTAAAAAAAATAATTTAAAAAAAATACATTTTGCAAAAAACTATGGTTTTGATAAAATTAATTAAACTAAATTGCCACATGTCATACCTCACAAAATCGTGATGTGTCCTTAGGAATCCATTTATCCCTTTTCATTCTAATAACCCATTCCTTTCTTCGACTAGGATCAGTAGGATCCTTAGGAAACACCCTCATAAGGAAGCCTTTTTTGGCAGAATTCGAACATCCTACTGCAGCACAACCCGGCATAACGATCTGAAAAAAAAAATATGAAAAAATAGTAGGTAATATTGTGAAACTTAACCATATGTTCGAAATCCGCGAAAACTCTGATAATTTAAAAGGCTCAGAGTGGACCGGAACGCATTGCAAGGGCATTCCGGTTCATGAAAAAATTAAAAATTAATTCCTTTCTAACTCAATTTTTATGTTCTTGACTCTATTGCTGCTATAGTAGAATGGTTAAGTCCAAATACAAGCTTTTTTCATTTGAGCATTTGTATTTAAGAAGGATAATAATAAAAAATGCCTTATTTGCAAATAATAAACATTAATTTATCTACATAATTATCCCAATATTTCAAGGTACATAACATAACCCGAGAAGAGATCGCTCTTCCTAAGTATTGCAAAAAATATTTATATAGTATATGCAGTTTATATCACTATATTTTATAAATCAATTTAAGTCTATTGTATATTTTCGTTTCCTCTTTTTTGCCGAGGGAAATCTGGTAACTCTAATTTAATAATTTACTTCTAATTAAATATTTTCAAAAAGAAGGCTTCCACAAACAGGGCTTATAAAAACAGTACCGTCAAAGTGGGTGACTTGAATTTGGAGGGTGAAGTGGAAAAAATCTGCACGGTTAGACATTTAATTAAGTTAATACGCAAAAGAACCGGAGCACGCTGTTTAGGCACTGCCGCGCGTTCGAACTTGGTTCATGTTTACTTTCAGGCTAAAACTCGTCGCACCATTCCAAACTAGTGCGCCGTAGGAACAAGCCAAATTGTTCGTTAAAAATTGTTAAAGTTGTGAATAGCTAGAACTTTCACTTGAGGGTCATAGTTGGAACCTAGTCTAAGGTATGCATTTTTAATATTAGATGGAAAAAATAGTTTCTTTGAAGACTTTATTATAGTTTTGCTAAAATATTAAGGTTTTCATTTTTTTTTATATTTTTTAACCTTCGGATACATTTTTAGGGTGACTTGAAAAATCATGCCACAGAAATATAAAAAAAAAATTGGCGGGCGGCGTTATGCGAACTATACAAATGACCAGCTAGAAAGTGCTCTAGCCGCAGTTAGACATGGGATGTCATATTCCGAGGCTTCCAAAACGTAGTCTACAAATCCGAAAATTTGTGGTCCACATGGACTCAAAGTGGCTCTGAAGGTTGTATTTACAACCGAAGCAAGTCCGGCTGGTTTGACCAAAGTTTGTTTGAAGATTGGTTTTTCAAGATCGTTGTTCTTTATTATAGACGTCTAGATGGCCCAAAAGCTATAATTGGGAACAACCTAGCAAGTCATTTGTCAGAGGCTGTAATAAGAAAATGCAAAGAAGAAAACATTAGATTCATTTTTTTACCAGCAAACAGCACTCATTTAACACAGCCTCTTGATGTGTCCTGCTTCAGACCAATTAAGATTGCCTGGCGACAAGAGTTAAAAAAATGGAAAATCTCAAATCCAGGAGTGTTACAAAAAGATCATTTTCCACGAATTCTGAACAGAACCATAAAATCGATTGCCCTC
This sequence comes from Kuschelorhynchus macadamiae, assembly GCA_030620095.1. Classification (NCBI taxonomy): domain Eukaryota; kingdom Metazoa; phylum Arthropoda; class Insecta; order Coleoptera; family Curculionidae; genus Kuschelorhynchus; species Kuschelorhynchus macadamiae. The sequence goes on from JAUTXW010003181.1 coordinate 60,727, forward strand.
TCAGTGGCAAAAAATATAAAATCTGGCTTTGAGGCCACAGGGTTATACCCTCTTAACCGAGAAAAGGTACTTGTAAAAGTCCCAGACTACAATGAGACTGACGGTATGAACATTATTCCATCGTTGGTTGCAGAATCAGTAAAATCCCTTTTTAAGGAATCTCGATTTAAAGAACCTAGAGCCAAACGTGTCAAACGTAGAAAATTGGTGGTGGCGCCCGGAGAAAGTGTTACAGATCAGCAAAATGCAAACTCTTCAGAATCGGAAGGGGAACGGATAATCGAGTCGGAAGAAGATATATTGTCAAACACAGGATCAGATGAAATTGAAGATATTGAGCTACCCTGCTTTGTTAATCCATTGAAAGAAAAGAGATATATTAACTCAGATAACTTACAGAAAATCGAGAGGACACAGATCACTACAGAAAACCTGACAGAAGATGACTTCATATTAGTACAGTTTACTACACTAAAGAAAAAGCAACAAAGATATGTGGCAAAAGTAATGGAAGTAGACAACGAATTTATACATTGCTCATTTCTTAGGCCTTCTGACAAAATCAAAGATGCCTTTGTTTTTCTACTTAAACCAGACATTAGCGATGTCACTTTAGATCAGGTGATCAAGAAGATTGAACATTCCGAAGTATTAAGGAGGGGAGCACTAAAATTTTTTGTTTAAAAAATATATTGTTATATGATTAGTTTTTAAGATAGGTATAGTTACCTGATATTTTGTTTAACAATGTTTTCCGATTTAAATAACCAAAGAAGTTTCAGTTTTAGTTATAAACATTTTAGAAAATATTTTTGTTATAGCATTTTGTAAAAAAATTAGACAAACCTAAAAAAAATGGATTTATATGTATATATTTTTTTTAAAAAACCGAATTTTATTTCAATACACCCTTTAGCATGGGTTACTTGCAGTATAAACCATTTTTAATGCAATTTTTCAAGACACCCGTATTGCGGGTGGCTTGAAATTTTCGGTTTTATATTTTTTTTTTCGAAAACTAAGTGAAATATGAAAGCTTTTTTTCAAAGAATATATTCTCCCAACTCATATGCATGGTTTCCATATTTTTTTGTAAATCAAGTTTTTATTCAATGTGTCTTACAGTGACGCATATATCAAAATCGTTATCAAGTCACCCGCTTTGACGGTATTTTTTATAATTGAGTCTCAAACTTCATACATAAATACACAACACTCGTATTTTAAAATTAAAGATATTCAGGCACAAATACGCACAATTACGCACATATAAACAACAAAGATTTAGCCCATTAATGGCGGATGGGCGGAGCTTAGGCTCTATTGTCGCCACTGTCCTGTATAATAGCACTGTACATTTTATTACAGTGACTTTATACGGGGACAGTGACGACAATAGAGCATAAGTTCCGCGCATCCGCCATTAATGGCCAAAATTTTGGTTGTTTATATATGCTTAAACGGCGATTCTGCATATTTGTTTTGCGTTTTTAAATAATTTATGTCTAAATATTTTCAGTTTTAAAATACCAGTGTTGTGTATTTATGTATGAAGTTTGAGTCTCAGTTAGTTATTGTACATTTAGGTAAGCAACTTTTTAAAAAATACTGTTTTTATAAGAGCTGTTTGTGGAAGTTCTCCTTTTGAAAACCCTTATTAAGAGGTAAATTACAAAATTAGAGTTACCAGATTTCCCTCGGCAAAAAGGGGGAAACGAATGTCTGAGCGAGTTGTTTATCTAGCCTAACAAATAAAAAAAAAATCCAAAAAGGCTACTTTTTGTAACAAATATCACTTCAACAGCAACTAATATAAAAAAGTAATGTCTTTTGTATTGTGAACATCCCCAATAAACTGTTATCTCTGATGTAGAAATATAAAATTTTTAAAATTATAATTGGTACATACAAAAAAGGGCCAATTCGGTTACATTGCAAAGACATGTCTGGTGACGAGAGGGCATCTGGTAACCCTATATACAATAGACTTATATTAGTTTATAAAATATAGTGATGTAAACTGCAAAAACTCTATAAATATTCTTTGTAATTCTTAGTTACTTCAGGAAGAGCAATACTTTTTCGGGTTATGTTATGTAGCTTGAAATTTTGGGATAATTATCTAGATAAATTAATGTTTATTCTTTGCAAATAAAGCATTTTTTATTATTGGACCTTTCTTAAACAATCCTACATAGCTACCGGAATGTCCTTGCAGTGCGGTCCGGTCCACTCCGAGCCTTTTAAATCATTATGTTTTCGAGGATGTCAAGCGTATGATTAGGTTTCACATATTACCTACTATTTTGCATAGGTATAATTTTTTTTTAGGTCATTATAAAACTACAATATGCCGGGCTGTGCTGCAGTAGGACGTTCAAACTCTGCCAAAAAAGGCTTCCATATGAAGGTGTTTCCTAAGAATCCTAGTTGTGGAAAGGAATGGGTTATAAGAAATAAAAAGGGATAAATTGATTCCTATGGACACATCACGATTATGTGAGGTATGAAATGTGGCAATTTAGTTTAACCCAATTTTATCAAAATCATAGCTTTTTGCAGAATGTATTTTTCTTAATTCTTTTTGTTGTAGATTTATTTTGTGCCACATATGTGGGAAAAAACAAGGGAAGGTGGTACCAGAAAACTTACGACAAATGCAGTACCCTCAATTTTTTTCTTTTCTCGTATACAAAGTCAATGCTGCTGATGAAAGTTCAACAAACTCAGATCCCCCGTCAAAGAAAAAAATTGACCTATGTAGGAGTCTGGCTCATAGAAAGTCATCTAGTGTAAATCGTTATAAAAATAAGTTAAGATTAAGTGAAAGAAAAACTTAAAAAAAAAGTTTAAAAGACAATAACAGAACTTCAGAGAAAGCTTTTTGTGTGCAGTGCAGTTATTTATAAACTCAAGACTTTATATTTTAGTGGATTTTTTGCCAACAATTCACATTTATTTTTAGATTTTGTATTCTCGATAATACAAAAAAAAAGTATTTTTCCCCAATTTGTTTTTTTTTTTAAATACACTTTTAAAATTGATACATTTCCACATAAGACATATATTCTTTCACTCTGTATAAATGTAATATCACCCAAAGTAATTATTTAGAAAAAAAAACATACGTCTGATGAGCCAGTATGTTTACCTTTCGTTGCTTTTTAGGAAAAAAAATACAAAATTCAGAATTGCGCCTGCCATACTGTTTAAACGTGACCATTCCATTTAGGAATTAACTAGGTCGAGTAAGGATACATTTTTTTTATAAAAGAAACATTTTCCAGTCAACTCTTTGAAATTAACTGACTTAGGTTCTTAGGTTCAAAAATTTAACCATTTAGGTAACTATTAAGTATATTTAAATAAAAAGATATAACAAATTTTTTATTAGTAACCTTATTAGTGCAAAAGTATTCTTAAAAAATTGTGTAGGTATAATGTATATCTAATTAAAAAATATGACAAGTGGCATTCTATTGTTAAGAAAGTGTAAGCCACGTACCTTTAGGAAATATTATTTATTTAAGAACCCAGGAAATAAAATTAACAATGTAATATTTAAAAACAATTTACTTATATACTTTGACAAGTCTTCATTTTATTAATATTTATGATATTGGCAAATATGTAAAGTCCATTTTCCAAATCTGATTCGAATAAGGAACAAACATTCCAAAAGCAGAGCCCTATGTGATATAATTAAAAATCTATTATAACTGGTTTTCCTGTGTTCTGATTGTAGTATCCAGATATTTCTGTTGCTAAATTGACAGTATAAAATGAACCAAAATAAAAAAATATATTCAAATAGTATATATAAATATTATTATTGTGCATGCAATGACTCACATTTATTTTATTTATATTAGGTATTGCAAGACAAATTTTCATATATTGTTCATGGGTTTACAAGCAAAGAGCACTAAGTCAAATGTGAACACAGTTGACTTAATGCTTTTTGCTTGTAAGCCTATGAAGAATCATTATTTAAAAGGGAGTTTATAACAGCATAATTTTCCAGATTTTAAATATACCTAGGTAAAAATTGAAGAAAACTTACTTCGACATTGCTAGCAACTTTTCAATTTAATTAACAACAATAAACAATAATTTTCATTTTACAAATCACGTAATTGTTATATATTTACGAAATTTTGTGTAAAATGTATGAGCCAGAGCTAAAAAGTACACACGTAAGTGTAAGTATTAAACATTAGTAATTAAACATATCCATTTGCCTAAGCATGAGCTAAAGTGCCAAATTTACCTTAAAATGTAATCAATTAATCTAAAAACAAAAAAAAATTCAAATTACCTTAAACCTTATTTTGTACTTATGAAATCAATAATAAAACATACCTTTCAGTATTTGTTAAAAAACAAGCCTTAATAAATCATCAATCACATTTTCGTAAACAGCTGATATAAATATAAAACAGCCACATAAATATTGTTAGAATACAAAGTCCAAATAACAAAATTTCAATTAAAGCAAAAATCAAGTATAGAAATATTATAAATTTGCAAATAAACTGAAATAAACTAGACGAAATTCCCATAAGATCAATGGTAAACTATAAAATGTTTGCCCATTAATGGCGGATATTGGCTCCAGCCAATCAAAACGTTAACCACTATTGTTGCCACTGTCCTCGTATAAAAGTCACTGTGCATTTTATTAGAGTGACTTTATACAAGGACAGTGGCGACAATTAGCAATAAGCATAAGCTCCGCCCATCCGCCATTAATGAGCTAAATCTTTGTTGTTTATATGTGCATAAACGGGGATTCTGCATATTTGTTTTGCGCTTTTAAAAAGTTTGTGTCAAAATATTTTCACTTTTAACATACCAGTGTTGTGTATTTATGTATGAAGCTTCAGTCTCAGTTAGTTATTGTACATTTAGTTAAGCAAGTTTTTTAAAAAATACTGTTTTTATAAGCGATGTTTGTGGAAGCTTTCCTTTTGAAGTAAATTATGAAATTAGACTTACCAGATTTCCCTCGGCAAAAAAGGGGAAACGAATGTCTGAGCGAGTTGTTTATCTAGCCTAACAGATAAAGAAAAAGGGTCCTTTTTGAAACAAGTCTCACCTCCACAGGAACTAATATAAAAAAGTATTCTTTTGCATACTGAATATCCCTAATAAACTGTTATCTCTGATGTATAAATATATGATTTTTAAAATTATAACTGGTACATACAAGAAAGGACCAATTCAGTTAAATTGCAGACATGTCCGGTGACGAGAGGGCATCGGGTAACCCTATATACAATATACTTAAATTGATTTATAAAATATAGTGATATAAACTGCAAATACTATATAAATATTTTTTTGCAATTCTTAGTCACTTCAGGAAGAGCAATATCTTCTCGGTAGCTTGAAATTTAATTAATGTTTATTCTTTGCAAATGCATCTTTCTTAGACAATCCTACATGGCTTCATTAAAAGTTTTTTAATAAAATACTTTATTAAATACAAATGCTCAAATCAAAAAAGCTTATATTTGAACTTAACCATTCTTGTCGTTTTATTCAACTAGTCCAGTGGTGTGTGGGTGGTTGCTTCGGCATCTCGCTCGGGCGGTCTAGGTTCAATCCCGCTTAGAGACAGGATTATTTTTTAATACTTTTTTAATATTTTATTTTGTTTATTCACGTGAGACTTAACCTCATTTTAATGTCCATCAAATATGTATAAGTAGTTGTTTGTTTTGTTGTGCTTTAGTGTGTTTTATTCTATTTCTAAGTTATTGTTTTAGGATTTGTGAGTGTGATTATTTACTAAGGTTCTCTCTGTTGTTTGTAGGCCTGATTATGCTCGAAAGGGCGAAACACGTGTCATGTTTGTTGTAGATTGTAAAATTATAATTTAATGAGACCGAGACTTGGAGTCTTTTTCTATGTTTGTTATTAACCATTCTATTATAATAGCAATAAAGTCAAGAACATAAAAATTGATAGATTAGGAAGGAATTAATTTAATTTTTTCATGAACCAAAATGTCCTTGCGGTGCGTTCCGGTCCACTCTGAGCGTTTTAAATCATTATGTTTTCGAGGATTTCAAGCGTATGGTTAATTTTTAAATGTGTTCAGATTATTTGTTGCGTTTAGATTGACAAACAAAAATCTTTTTTGGCTTTTTCGCAACTGAATACAAATATTTAACTTTAAATTAATTGAAGCAAATATTTAATATAATTACATACCTCAACATGTAGACTAGTTGTACAAATACTTTCATCCTATCGGGACTCATCAGTGCGCCGATCGTAAGAGAAAAACATTAAATAATAGAAAAGAATTGATTTCAAAATTTTAAAATGCGTCAGTTTGTTTGACATGTCTGTCTACATACCTCAACATGTAGACTAGTCTGTCTACGGAATGTTTCGATACATAATATAAACGATATTATTTAAGCAAGCATAAGAAATTATATCATTTACCTTAAGTTTTTATAGACACATAGTAGTTGTACAAATACTTTCATCCTATCGGGACTCATCAGTGCGCCGATCGTAAGAGAAAAACATTAAATAATAGAAAAGAATTGATTTCAAAATTTTAAAATGCGTCAGTTTGTTTGACATGTAACCTAGATATGAAAAAAATGATAGTTTGCAGCCATCTATAATGTTATTTTTAAATGTGTTCAGATTATTTGTTGCGTTTAGATTGACAAACAAAAATCTTTTTTGGCTTTTTCGCAACTGAATACAAATATTTAACTTTAAATTAATTGAAGCAAATATTTAATATAATTACATACCTCAACATGTAGACTAGTCTGTCTACGGAATGTTTCGATACATAATATAAACGATATTATTTAAGCAAGCATAAGAAATTATATCATTTACCTTAAGTTTTTATAGACACATAGTAGTTGTACAAATACTTTCATCCTATCGGGACTCATCAGTGCGCCGATCGTAAGAGAAAAACATTAAATAATAGAAAAGAATTGATTTCAAAATTTTAAAATGCGTCAGTTTGTTTGACATGTAACCTAGATATGAAAAAAATGATAGTTTGCAGCCATCTATAATGTTATTTTTAAATGTGTTCAGATTATTTGTTGCGTTTAGATTGACAAACAAAAATCTTTTTTGGCTTTTTCGCAACTTACGATCGGCGCACTGATGAGTCCCGATAGGATGAAAGTATTTGTACAACTACTATGTGTCTATAAAAACTTAAGGTAAATGATATAATTTCTTATGCTTGCTTAAATAATATCGTTTATATTATGTATCGAAACATTCCGTAGACAGACTAGTCTACATGTTGAGGTATGTAATTATATTAAATATTTGCTTCAATTAATTTAAAGTTAAATATTTGTATTCAGTTGCGAAAAAGCCAAAAAAGATTTTTGTTTGCGTATGGTTAAGTTTCACAATACAACCTACTTACTTATATACTTTGATAACCCCTTATTTTATTGATATTAATAATATTGGCAAATATGTAAAGTTCACACCAATTCATAATTACTATAAATTATTCATTTGTTTCCAAATCTGGTTCGAATAAGGAAGAAACATTCCAAAAGCAGAGGCCTTTGTGATATAATTAAAAAGCTATTATAACTAGTTTTCCTGTGATCGCAGTATCCAGATATTTCCGTTACTAAATTGGCAGTATAAAATGAACCATCAAATTAAAAAATATATTCAAATAATATGCTTTACGAAAAAGTCAATGCCTGGAAAAGAAATGAAACAGGAGCAATACAAAAACAGCTGGTTTATTGTGCATGCAATGACTCACATTTATAGGTCAAATATTGTATGAACTTAATAAAAAAAATTAGGTATTGCACGACAGATTTTCATATATTGTTCATGGGCTTACAAGCAAAGAGAACTAAGTCCAATGCTTGTAAGCCTATGATATATCAGTATGTTTTGTTAAGCAATTTTACCACGAAGAATCATAATTTAATAGAGTTTATACGGCATAATTTTCCAGATTTTCAATATACCCAGGTAAAATTTGAATAAAACCTACTTCGACATTGATTGCAACTTTTCAATTTATTTAACAACGATAAATAATAAATTTAATTTGTAATTGTTATATATTTACATAATTTTGTGTAAAATGCATGGGTCAGAGCTACAAAGTACACACGCAAGTATAAGTATTAAAGCATACAGGCATACGTACTTTAATTAACTACTTACTTAATAGTTCATGTTCTATTTGAAAATAATTTGGTATAAAATGATCCGTATAAACTCGGTACGGTATGGTGGAAGAGCCCTTTTGTGAGGTCTAGTTAAACATTAAACATATTCATTTGCCTAGGCATGAGCTAAAGCTAAGCTAAGTGGTGAAAGATGAAGTTTTAAGTTTTTTTACTTTATCTTACAAATGTATAAAAGCCCTAAAAACAAATAAAAATTCATTTTAAATGATGTTTAAAAAGCAAAGAATCCTGATGGATATTATCAATATTAAATTTGTTGTATTGGTTTATTGGTCTCCTGTTGGAGAACATAGCCTATAGACTTACATAATTGATTTTTTAAGTTTTTGGATTTATTGTAATGTTTAAAATTTACACTTTTTATCAAGCTTAACGCTTATTTTATACTTATGAATTCAATAATAAAACATACCTTACAGTATTTATTAAAAAACAGGCCTTACTAAATCATCACATTTTCGTAAATAGCTGTATTGTTGGAATACAAAGTCCAAATAACAAACTTTCGATTAAAGCAAAAATCAAGTAACAATATATCATAAATTTGCAAATAAACTGAAATAAACTAGACGAATTTCCCATAAGATCAACGGTAAGCAATAAAATGTTTTCCCATTAATGGCGGATATTGGCTCCAGCCAATCAAAACGTTTACCACTATTGTCGCCACTGTCCTCGTATAAAGTCACTGTAAAGTCACTGTAAGTCACTGTAGATTTTATCAAACGAATGCGCCATCTGCGGAGGAGGTTCTGACTCATTTCGACCTTGCATTGTTGTCTTCTTTTGACAGCGTCTATTAGATATTTTTGTCGTGTTTGTCCTGGATTTTCATGGTTTTTAGTATTTAAGTTTACTGTGGGTTATGAGCTAAATATAGTAGTGTCTAGCACAAAAGTTTGGGGAGCAGATTTGTAGGAGCGCCGAGTTTACACGATTATATTATGTTGTTCGATCGTGTAAAGTACAGAGAATACTTATATTTTAAATCTGTTTTCAATTAGATCCCAGAACACTGTTAAGTATTAAATTAAATTAGATTTGCTTTTATAAACTAGTTTTGGGGAAAGTGATTTACCATTCAGAGGTGCGCTTTCACTTAGGTTTAATTAATATTTATTATTTTTATTATTACATTTTCCAATCAATTTACTTAAAAATAAAAAATTTTATAATCTACATTTCTATTATAAAGATGTAGTATATATATATATATATATATATATATATATATATATATATATATATATATATATATATAAAAAATATTAATGACTTAAAAACGCAGCGCGCTAAACACCTTTTCATAAGAGCGACCCGTTGAGGAATCACAATCAGCATGTAACAAATTCCGTAACAGACTCCCCCCGCACGCCGGCTTTCACGCTTAGATTTGTTTATGGTAGTTGTTATGGCAACCAGAGGTGTGCTTAATCGTTCTTTTATCGAACTAGTAATTAGTACGATAATGATAAACAATGCACTGGTCGAGAATGAAAATTACATGCGCGGAGTTAAATATAGGTAGGAATGGTACCGCATTAATTGTTTGGTTAGAACTATGTGGCGCTCGTTTGAACCTGTCCGGAACATCTGAGCAGATGATTTATTAATTAATTTATTGGGGGTTTAATAGCTACGTGGCAGAGTTGTCGATTTTCAGTGTGATGATACGAATTTGAGACTTCGGCCTTTCTTCTTTTTCGTATATTTTTTTGTTTAAAAAATAAAATTCTGCAAAATACGAATGTGACATACGGTTTGCCCTACTGTGAGTGTTTTTTTTAATATGTAAATTAGTTCGTTCGGATCATCGGAGGCGGAAGCAGTTTTACATCGATCGAATCGAATCGACATTAGCTTTAAAATATAGGTACATAACTGTTGTTTAAGAACAAAAAAATATATTTAAAAGCTTATAATAGTATATTATTTCACCTAAATATTAAAGAACGCTCCAAAGCTACGGATAATTAACGTCATAAAAAATTAAAAAAATAGCCATTTTGGACGTGGCACCCCGAAAAATGTTAGCCTACGGCGCTGTGCACCTAGCTATGCTATGCTTCACCCGTTCATAAATCCACGAGCCGCCACTGATTAAGGGGATGGCTCAAATTATAATTTAATTTTCTAATAAATAACCTACATTATTATTTCTAAAAGTTAAGGAAGTTAAACAAAAAAAAACAAACTCCGCAGAGGAAATTATAGTCTAGCTAGGGTGCCAAGATATGTACGCTTTTTAAGAGTAAAGTTCTCTTTTTCAGGTCCATGAACTCTGTATTGTAACTATTACTATATATACGACAAATATTCTCTACTTTTGAGAAATATGGTCGTGTTTTCTAAGTTACTATAGACGTTAATGAAATTTGGTTGCTGTTAACTTAATGAAAAGGGCACGATTTATATCAGTTGGTCCATACCTTGAGGTAAACAGAGCTAAATTCAATAAAGTATATTTTTTTAATTAAAGAAAAGAAAAAAGTAATATTTTTGGAGCTTAAAATTTTTTGTGTTTATACAGGTAGTGTAAAAAATATTCGTTAAAATTTATAACCGATTCTTGAAGAAAAAGTTTAATTATTTATTTATAAAGGCTATTCATAGAAGGGGCCCATGGGGCAAACATTTACAGGATAAAACGATGGTTACAAATGTACAAGTTAGGAAAAATAAAAGCTAATATGTTTACCCGACAACAATTTCTGGTAGCGGCCAGACATACTAGAGACAATGAATTTATGTGGAATACTATTTAATTTTTCCTGCACGTGTTAGATCTGGGATGATTTGTGGTTGATTTTTAATGTTTTAAATGTGCTTTTTAGCCTACTTCAAACATTTTCAATAATATTTTTACCCGTAGATCATGCCTACATTGCCTACCAATCGGGTTTATTTCGTTATTTTGATAATATTCGTTAATTATGGCTGCATGAAGAGGTTTTGGAATACCATCAATGAGTATAAAAGTGCAATATTTACCGGTTCCTTTTCTCCGTCGATCGCCGTTATTTGTTTGTCTTTATATTTTTGTAAAAAATTCGAAAACATTTGTCCGACGCATCGCCTTGTAACACTTGAAAATCCTCACCCGTTACGACTGTTGAAATTATTTATAAACACACATTATTCTACTACATTTAAATTTAATTGTGTCCTTTCATTTCGTATTTTTGTTATGTTACTTGTTAAAATTATTAATAAACATACATTATTCCACAACTTTTAAATTTAATTATGTCGATTCATTTCGTGTTTTCATTATTAGTTTATTATCCTATTTGTTCAAAGTATTAATAGATACACTTATTCAACCCTTTCTGTGCAAAAAGGAATTAAAACGGCTATTTCCCTACGTACACAACATATCAGCAAAATCTATCACTAGCACCCTGACTACAAGAGTATGATCGGCCTATTTCGTAGCTCCCACAAATCTGTTCCCCAGACTCTTGTGTGTCTAGCAGAAAATTTCTGATTAAACTGCAGATAAAAAGAATTTAGGTATTACAAAATGCTGTTTTTAAGACATTTTAATGGTCACAGAGAGTAATAAAGTAGAAGCATAAACATATGAATTTCAAGTGGTTCATTTATGTCCATATAACACCATGCATTTTATTATGCAATCTATTATGTAGTTATTGTTTTTTTTTCTTGTAGGTAGCATTTAATTTTGCGTTTGGGGCTAATAAATTACAAAGATTTCTAGCTCTGGGTTACAGATTTTTCATAAGAGGCAAAGTTATGTAGGTTGCTTATCGTGCATTTTTTTCTGCTTTATTATTTGGGCTTGGGCAATTTCATGCAGTGGTAGTATCTGCTCTTACAATAAATGTTAAAAATAATTTCAGTTTGGTCCGATCTAGTAATTTTTGAGACTTTCTGAAATCAGATCTGATGTCATTAACGTTTAGCTAACTAATATAAGCTATTTATTTATTTTGTTTTATAAGCTTTGTGGCGTAGTGGTAGGGTTCTCGGCCCGCGTCGTATAGGAGGTGGGCTCGAATCTCGACATGGACGAAAAATCTTTTATTCTTTTTTTTAAACAGAACAATTAATAAAACTGCGAATTATTTATTTTCTTAAACTTTGGATAGTTTCGGTTTGCTGTAAAGAAAGCGCGCGGTAGCGCTATTCCGAGTCTATATTATTAAAACAACGATTTTTTTAAAACCAAATCTATACTTTTGTCAGTTTGTCAATAGAGCCATCATTCAGACTTTTTCATATTTACCGTGAACCAACTTTTTCGACGATTCGTTTACGTTAGCGTGGAAGGAGCAACAGCGTTAATTTTAATGTAGATAAATGTCTAATTTTTTAAGATCAACTTTTCTCCTACATTTTTGTACCTATTATCACTGTTATTTCAAGTCACTTTGTCAAATGGTTGTATTAAGCACTGATAATAATGTATGTGATAAGGTTGATGTCTCTCTTGAGCTGCCGTTTTTTTTTAGAATGGTAGTGAATGGTGCTGCAGTCTTGCATATTATCTTGCTAGTGCAAAATTTAGTAAAAAGACATTTCATGGTGTAAAAAGTAGACTTGCCATTCACATTTAGACATAATTTGGTTAGCCTACCGTCACATTGATACAAATGTTACATTATATCTTAAGAACTTAAGATTACTCGAACAAGTTAATATGCACTTGCAGCTGCTTTTAAGTTACACTGTAATTTTTCTTTTCATAGAATTTAATCATTTATAACACTAGGAGTTTTATACATATTATGTTATATGGCTAGATTTTTTATACATATTATGTTTTCTATTTGCAAACTAAAAATATAATTATTAGAATTTTCTACCTTCGTAAATATAGGCCTGCTGTTTTATGTAACTTTGTATAGTCGGGTTCATAACCCATTTCACAACTAGGTACAAGTTTCAAAATATAAGTCGTTATAGTCAGATATTATTTAATAGATGTAGGCTCTATACTGCACTAAACTTTTTTAGATATGTCAGACTGCTTGTGCTATTGACAGTAATTATATATATAGCACAATTTTTCAGTCGATCGTACCTGTTAGTAGCTCAATCAGATATATTTATTTTAGTTCCTAATAAAAAAATCAATATCAACTTTTCAAAAATTACTAGATAAACACAGTAAAAAAAAATTGGTATATATTTTACATCCAGAAACCACCTTGATTTAATTTTTCTAAAGATAAAATATTTCCCAATGTATTTCTAAATTTAAATTTTCCGTAAGTGCATATATAATAAGCAATTAAGAAATAAGTATCTTAAAAAGATTTATAATACTTTTTTTATTTCAGATTTCCTGAGATGGACAGTTTGTACTGAAACAACAAAACAAACCTTAAATCTGTTCAGATCATTTTAGCTTCAGTGATATTCTGACTTAGCCTGACAGGCCATGTTATCAGGCCACATGCAAACGCAACCGTACACCTTTGTATTTCAGGTTAACGTACGATATACGTATTAATTATTTGATGAAATAATTTTTGAAATCTCAGACTGTAATGTTACTAGGAGAGCCCCGGGACACCCCTAAGGGCAATGATTGGGTAAATTTTGGGATGATCTAATAGATAAATCTACATTGGCTTTTTCATATCTTCATATCGGATACCTAATAAAAAAAATTGGCATTGATACTACGATTTTACTTACTCTTTCCATCATTCATGTCAAATTAGTGGGGCAATTAGTAATTGAATATACCCAGGACAGGGTGGTATGGGGGAAATTTCAACATTTAATTTTTTTATTCAGTTTTAATAACAAACATTTTATAGACAAACAAAAATCTTTTTTTGGCTTTTTCGCAACTGAATAAAAATATTTAACTTTAAATTAAATGAAGCAAATATTTAATAAAATTACATACCTCAACATGTAGACTAGTCTGTCTGCATGTTTATATCATGTATCGAAACATTCCGTAGACAGACTAGACAAAAAAGATTTTTGTTTGTCAATCTAAACAAATAACAAATAATCTGAACACATTTAAAACAAAACATTTTATATTTGTATTATTGAATAAATATTGTATTGCCAACGTTGAAAGGCTGTTGTCAAAATTGAAAAAACTGTTGCAAAAATTGTATTCCTCCCCCCAAAAATTTTCTCTTCAGTCTCCTCTGGACCAGGTATTTATGATTAGGGGTAAATATCAGTCAAGTTTAAGTTTTGGGCATTAAAAAGTATTACAAAAAAATACGTTTTACTTAACACTTCTATTTATAACTAAAAAAAACATATCAACACTTGCTACTTATTGGCATCAAATACCTAGTAGAATACTATACACCTTGTTGGGAAAAAATATACATTGTTTTTTTTTAAATAATAAATAATGGTTTAATTATTGTTTACATTTCTGCACCATCACCGATTTTAGTTGAAAGTTCGCTTCCATCGATTTTTAATTATCGGATATTGTTTGCATCGTTATTGCATTTTTATACATCTTAAAAATCATAGAAAATAATAAATTAAAAACTTTATAGAAAATGTGGTTTATTTTGAAGTGATGAAATAGAATCAAATATTTTGATTATCTGTCTCCTTTTTACTCTAAAAATAAACAAAACACACCACAAAAGTTGGACAGGAAAAATATCCATAACGACTGATCTGATGGTTTTCTACAAATATTCAAAATCTAATAACATAAAACAGATACAAATTCTCTGTCATTAGACCTTTATAACTAAAACGAATAAACATGCTTAAAATATCAAATACATCTGTGTTGAGCAAACACAGCTATGTGTATGTCTTGTCTATGTGTTGTTTTATTTTAATTGGTCTGATGATGCTCCTATAGAGCGAAATACCTATTACCATTCCTATCTTTGACTGAGGCCAAGACTTTGTGCCTGTTTTTTTTTTTAATTTTGATTATAGTAAAAATTGACAGTTTCTTTTAATTTCTGCAACTAAACATACTAATTTCCTTCAAATAAACTATGTAAAATATATAATATTTAGAAGTTAAATTTGGCTAATTATCTGTTGTGAGCTTTGCGTTTATTCTTTTAAGGCTTTATTTCACTAAATACAGTTTTTGTAAAAACAAAATATTAGATGCAACTATTACGTATTGCAAGAGTTATTCTTGGATATAAAACTTTAATTTTAGTTAGTAATAAGACCTCACCTTGTTATTGTTTTTTTAGATATATCACTTATACAACACAAATCCATTGAAAAGCTAAACACTTACTATAGGAACTACGAATATTAAAATTTGTCGCATGGACCATGCTAAAGACTTAAACTTTAAGTACTTTATAACGGCCAAAATTAATGTTTTGTTTTAGATTACCATGAAAACCAACAAATAATAGGTTGAAATATTGAAGATTGATCACCATTTACCCAAAAAAACTAAACAATGCAAGGATTATTTCGTGTCCAGTTATATGAACAAGCTTGATGGCTGACAACTGATTAAATCAAATGCTGCCATAGTTACAAATTAATAGATACTACTCATCTGTTCTAATGGTTATGACCTAATAAGGCTACCTCAAAATGTAATACTGGGAAAATTTTGAGAAAATTGTTTTGGTAAGTTTCTTGATTTAAACTTTAAACCCACACTGATATTCAAAACAATTCAAAAAACAAAAAACGTGCAATTCAAAACCCTGTGCCAAAAATGAGCTTTAAACTATAGGGTAAATTGTTTTTATTTTTAAAAATGCATTAAATTAATATTGATAAGCGAATAAGAAAACTTGTCAGCATTCAATTAGCTTAACGTTAACTGAATTAGAAGAATTTGGAAAACAACTATCGATTCTGAGTTGACTGAAATAATCAATGAGATAGGCTTTTACTTGTATTCCAAACTTAACAAGTATTTTATTTCTCTAAGAATATAAATGCTTCAGAAGATTATAAGGTCCATTAAGAATATAAACTCTCTCACTATTATTTTTCCAGAGAAGGTTAGCAGTAAATTGAAAGATTGCAGTTTTCTGTGACTTTTCTATAGATTTTTACTGTCAGTAACGGAGCGCTGTGCATAAGCATTATGCATATTTCCTCACGGGTGAAGTTTAGAAATTGCTTCAATCCTATTTCCAGGGACGTAAGCAGTCGTCGTTGTCCCTCAGACACCTAATAAGGTTAACATAAATTACGGCATGCTAGAGGGTTCCGTCCTGGGTTGAATTCTGTTTTTGTTATATATAAACGATCTGTCTTTTGTCGATATTGGGAGAGGCAATTTATAGTCTTTGCAGATGGTACCACGGTTTATTTGAACATTTTTATTAATGGAAATTTAAAGTTTAATAAGCACAATTTGAATCTCAATCCGAAGATTGCATGGGTATGCTAGGCTGTTCGGTTGATGTCAAGAGAGATTGGTATAGCGTGAGCGAGGATGGTTTACCATTCTATGGAAAATTCGTGCATCTTTCGAAAGCGAGCAGTGAGATGAACTTGTGGTGCCAATGGTAGGGAATCATACAGGCCATTATTCCACTTTGAAATAAATTTAACTTCAAATTATGTATACTTTCTAAATTTGTAAAATTTATATGACACGCGAGCATAGAGCCAGATCATCCTCATAGTCTCTCTCTAGTGAAACAAATTATTATCTTTGAAGCCCGAAAGAACTTTAAAGAGCCTGTTAGTGTAAAAGGCATACTACGATTTGACGAAATACTATAATGAGATTCTGAATTACATTTTAATATTGCCCTTCTTATTTTTTTATTGTGTTTTAATCCCTGTTGAAGAAGTAATTGGCCCATATTATATCTAAGAGACCTGGTTTAATCATTGCAGAAAAGAAAAACAATGTCGCGGCCTCAGTCAAGTGGTATAATACAGTAAAAAGCTACGATTACACGTGTTTCACCAAACACACAGGCATAATCGGATTTTAAAACAGAAACATGTATAATATATAAAACTAGCACATACAACTACAGATGTGTTTGTCTAATTATGTAGTTGTACGTGCCCGTTTTATATATTTTACGTGTATTTGTTGTTTTAAAATCTGATGATGCCTATTTGTTTGGCGAAACACGTGTAATCGTAGCTTTTTTTTTTTATTAAACCACTTGACTGAGTCCGAGACATTGTTTTTATTTTCTACAATTAATCCTTGTTTCTCAATTAATTTGTTTATGCTGCTTCTTACCTTTTTTACCTATTTCTTTGATTTTGATGCTGTAAATGTTATTTTCCTTTTTTTTTCGTGGCTTTATGCTTGATTACTGAATATTATATGTTATTATCAGTACTTGGATAATAAAACCGTCAGCTTTGTCAATAAGAATTAGTCTTAGGCAGTAAAGCATATCTTGAATTGAATTAATTTAACATTATAGTAAAATATCCTCTATACTTTGTACAAGAAATTGTATAAATAACTGTAATTGTATATTTGCCAGTGTAGGTAGTTACTACAAAACAACCAGTTAAATTGTTTATTTTAGTGTTTGTTAATACTTAGCTCTGAGCCTTACTAATTTGATTAACAAATAGCTTTTTTTCTAGCTCTCTATATATAGTTAAAGGTATTATAAATCTACTTTTCTATTATAAATACTTACCTGTTATAGTGTCCTACTCTGTATCTTACAGAACGCTAAAATCAAATTAAGTTCCATGTTCGATGTTTAGTTTGTAGATGGCGATACATGTTACTTTTTTAATTATTTTTCAAGCATGTCTTTTCGATGTAAGTGAAGGTAAGGTTAGTGTAATGTTTTAGAGTTTGTGTAAAGATGTTGTAACACTTTTCACTTTCGGCTTCCAAGTATTCAATAAATACGTTAAAAGTGTCTAAGTAATGTTTTATTAATATCAGGTTATGGGCCCAGTTGAAGTGAAAAGTGTTTAAGAGTGTAAGTGCGGTAATTCATAAAAAAAGGGTGTTGGCAGGTTGTGTACAAGGAGAATCGAGGTTAGAAATTGGCCGGTAAAGGTGCAATAAAGTGAAAGAGACAGATACGACCGGTATAAGTATAAATAGAGAAGAGAAACTTATTTTTAAGATAATGGATCGAAAATTAAACATCGAACCATTAAATAAAAACAATTATCAGACATGGAGGTTCAGGTTTGAACTAATTTTAGCTGAAAACGATGTATTAAGCTATGTTTAAAGTCAGGTTGATTTACAAGAGGCCGCAGCAAAGGAAAAAGGACAACAAAGCAAAAACTCTTCTGGTGCAAAGCATTGAGGACTCCGAAATAGAGTGTTTAAGGGAATGTAAGACCGCCTACGAAATGTGGACAGTTTTAAAAGAAAAGTATGAACGTAAGGGCCTACCTGGACAGCTGTTTTTGAAAAGAAAATTGTTAAGTATAAAGCTTAAAGAGGGTGAGTGTCCAATAAAATTTTTAGAAGATTTTGATACTTTAGTCAGGCAACTGAAATCATTTGATATAGAGTTTAAGGAAGGAACTTCATATGAAACATTTGTAACTGTAACTGAAAATGTTCCTAATTTAACCTACGAGATCCTAAAAAGCAAGTTTTTGGCTGAAAATGAAAAACGTAAATTGAATTGTAAAGACACTAGAGAAAATAATACTTCTACTCCTACTGCCTTTATGTCACACAGGAGCTGTTTTTAAAAGGATTGTCCATACAATGAAGTTCAAGGAAGTACGTATCAGGGTCCTACAAATAATAGTGAAAGGGGAAGCTACAGAGAACTTTTCAAGGGAAATCAAGGTGGTACATTTTGAAGAAATCAAGGTGGATTTAGAGGTAGAGGTAAATCCCCTGGATTTACAGGACAATACAACAGAGAGTTTTAAGGTAGGAGAAGATTTAATAACTATTATCGTACAAATCATGTTGAAAATGTAAGTGAACAACATAATAATCAAGGTTTGCAAACTGCTAACAGTTCAAGTGAGACTATTTCTAATAATGCTAGCACCGAGTCTAGCACTGACAGAAATATTTGTTTTATGAGTGACAGAAATAATTTAAAGAGTGATAATGAAAATTTAAATGTTCTGAATTTTTATATTGATTCAGGTTGGACCGACCATATGGTCAACAAGAAAGGATATTTTAAAAGTCTGCTTATGTTAGTTGTACCTATTACAATGGCTGTTACTAAAGATTCCAGTTTCTTGTTGGCTGTGGGGGTTGGCAACATTGAGGTGTACAGTATTGTAAATAATAATAGGATTAAGTGTACAATTCAAAATGTCTTCTACATACCAAATTTAAGAAAAAACTTACTTTCAGTCAAAAAACTAGAAATGTCAAATGTTGAGGTTTTGTTTGAAATGGGACAAGTTAAACTTTTGAATAATAAAAATGAGATCTTAGGAATCGGATTGAGAGCTAATTTATATGAAATCACATTTGAGCTTTCGTCACCTGAATGTCTAAATATAGAAAAATATGACAATGAATATATGAAATGGCATAAGAGATATGCGCACATAGGTTTTAGTGGTTTACAGGCTATTGTTAGGTCCGACATGGTGATAGGTATAAATAAAAACTTAAAAATTCATGATGTTAGTTTTTGTGAACCGTGTGTTAAGGGTAAAATGACGCGCATTCCTTTTGGAACTCGCACGAAAAGTTCTAGGATTCTTGAAATCATACACTCTGACTTATTTGGGCCTATTACTCCAGTGGCTATAGATGGTGGTCGATATTTTCTCACATTTATAGAAGATTACTCAAATTTTTCAGTTGTTTACATTATAAAAAGTAAATCAGAAGTGTACGATAAGTGTTGAGTATTTGCAGATGGTTGAGGCTAAGTTTACTTGTAAAATTCATAAATTAAGATGTGACAATGGTGGTGAATATCTGTCGAAAGAAATTACTAAGTTATGTTATAAAAAAGGAATAGTTATAGATTATACAGTGCCTTACTCACCTCAACAAAATGGCAAGGCAGAGCGTAAGAACCGTAATTTGGTAAAAAGAAGTAGAACAATATTAGAAGAGGCCGGTATGTCAAAACAGTTTTGGAATGAGGCTATAAGAACGGCAAATTATGTAATTAATAGGGGAATTTCAGCAAATTTAAACAAAACACCTGCGGAAATTTGGAATAATGTAAAGCCAGACGTTTCTAATTTAAAAATATTTGGATGCACTGCTTATAGTCACATTCAAAAACAATTTCGTGATAAATTTGATTCAAAAGGAGAAATATGTGTTATGGTTGGTTATGCACCAACTGGGTATAGACTATGGAATATAGAAAAAGAAAAGATAGTAATTGCAAGGGAAGTAGAATTTAATGAAAATAAGTTTTGGTTTAAAAATAAATTAATTGAGCTAGATAGAGAAAGAGAGACAGACAGAGATGAAAATAGTCGAGTTAATAGAGAACAAGAAAGTGACAGAGAAGTAAATATGGAAAAGAACAGCTCAGATAACGAAAGTGAAAGTGATTTTTTAAATAATAGAGTAAATAAGGAAAATATAAAGACTAGGGAAAATAAACGTAGTGTTAAGATTCCTGCAAAATATGAAGATTTTGAATTTATATGGCATTTGATGCGGTATCATTTTTGGAAAATGTTCCTAAAAATTTTAGTGAAATAGAAGTAGACCAGATAAACAGTTATGGTTAAATGCAATAAATAAGGAGTTAAAATCGATAAATGAAAATGAAACGTGGGAACAGGAAAATACCTAAAGATAAGAATATTATTGATACAAAGTGGGTTTTCTCTTTAAAAAATTGGGAAGATTCTAATGATGACAAATACAAAGATTGAAGATTAGTCGTAAGAGGTTTCTTGCAAGAATACAATGTTTTGAAAACATTTATTCGCCTGTGGCAAAAATGTCAACAGTTAGATTATTGTTAATAACAGGAAATCAATTCAATTTTTATTTTTCTCAACCAGACGTTAAAACTGCCTTTTTAAATGATGAAATTAATGAACCAGTTTATATTTTTCCTCCCGAAGGTGTTAAGTGTGATAGTGATAAGGTCTTAAAACTTAAGAAATCTCCTTACGGATTAAAACAATCAAGTAAGTGTTGGAACGATAAAATTAACTCATATTTGTTAGGCATAGGTTTTGAACGCTCAGATAGTGACTATTGCTTATATAAATTGAAGACTAATACATGTTCTGGTATTGCATTTCTATTGAATTATGTAGATGATATCTTGATTTGTAGCCCAGATATTAATTTAATAATTAAAATAAAAACAAGTCTGATGGAAAGGTTTAAAATGATAAATAAAGGTGATATGAAGCATTTTTTGGGTCTTGAAATAACTTATGACAAGGATAAGGGTAAATTAAGAATAAGCCAGGAAAATTATATAAAAAATTTATTAAATAAGTTTAAAAAGGAAATATGTAAAGAATCTAGTATACCTATAGAACCAAAGTTAAAGATTGATATATGTACGAATCCCGATGAATTGACAGATAAGCCTTATAGATAACTAGTAGGATGTTTATTGTACCTTATGTTAGGGTCAAGGCCAGATATTTGTTATGCTTTAAACTATTTTAGCCGATTTCAAGATAAAGCCTCAGATACAGCATGGAAATATTTAAAAGGTATTCTTAGATACTTAAAAGGTACCCAACAATTAAGATTAGAGTACAAAACAAACAATACAGATTTAAAATTAACTTGTTACGTCGACGCGGATTGGGCAGTTGATACCCAAGATCGTAGGTCTGTTTCAGGTTTAGTGTTAAAATTATTTCATAACACACTAATGTGGGTAACTCGTAAGCAGCAATGGCCGCGTTCACCCGCCTGATCGCTCAGTGACCGCTCTGAGATCGGTACCGTGAACGAGCTATTTAATCTTGCTACTTTGATAGCGGGTCGTTGAGCGGACGCCATGTTTTGTATCGTATTTTATTTTCGCTACTTAACTGAGCAACGATCAGCTGACATAACAAACGAGATGGCGGCATGTAATGTAAACATTATGAGCAATAATTATACAATATAATAATACACCAGAGCAATAATAGATTTTTTTTTATCTTTTTTTAACACAAAATATAGAATATATTATACAAACAAATTTACTATCATATTTCTCTTAATTTCAGCCCTTCCTTGTTGCCGTTGTCTCATATTCTCATTCTCATCAAGGTTAAGGTCAAGAAATATTTGCTGCGTTCGAAATCTCTAAAAACCGTTCAAACCATTGCTATTATTTGAGCGCTACTTTGTTGATCGACAGCCAACGAGCGATCAGGCGGGTGAACGCGGTCAATGTGTATCATTATCAAGCACAGAGGCTGAGCTTGTGGTGCTGTGCAGTGCAGTATCGGAGGGTTTATGGCTATTAAAACTTGTTAAATTTTTAAATATAAATATTGGATCATTGTTAGTTTATGAGGATAATCAGGGGTGTTTGGCCATTGTAAACAATCCTGCTAGTAACCGAAGAGTTAAACATATTGACTTAAAATACAACTTTGTTTGAGAGAACTTGGATAAAAAGATTATTGAACTTAAATATGTTACAACTAAAGATCAATTGGCAGATTTGTTAACAAAGGGCTTAAACAAGGTTGCGTTAAATAGGTTTAGGTTTTTGCTTGGAATTATTTAATTAAGTTTATTTAAGTAAGTTTTAAATCATTTTAGCGAGGAGGGGTATTATAAATCTACTTTCCTATTATAAATACTTACCTGTTATAGAGTCCTACTCTGTATCTTACAGAACGCTAAAATCAAATTATGTTCCATGTTCCATGTTTATTTTGTAGATGGCGACACATGTTACTTTTTTAATTATTTTTCAAGCATGTCTTTTCGATGTAAGTGAAGTTAAGGTACTTGTAATGTTTTAGAGTTTGGGTAAAGATGTAACAATTTTCACTTTTTGGAGTATCGGCTTCCAAGTATTCAATAAATACGTTGAAAGTGTCTAAGTAATGTTTTATTAATATCAAAAGGACATCTCACTTTTTGCTTTTGCTTTAAAAATAGTTTTCGTTCATCTGTATATATTTTGTTTGAATGTTTTTATAAATGAATCTTTTTATGACAGGTTATAATTCATATTTTCTATCTTACATTTTTTTAATTTATTTATTTTAAAAATCATGAGTGGGATAGTAATTTCCCTTTTTTTCTCACATTAAAATAATTTATATATAATTTTTTGATATTTAAAATATATATCTAAAATAATTAAAACTCCACAATAATTTTTATATTCTTTCTTTTCCAGGTCCCTTTTTATCTTGCAAGCTGAGATCAATGAACAACTTTTATAACCTAGTTTTTTAATGCAACTTTTAAAGAAGAATGTTGAAATTGTCATGGAATGGAAAACAGAAAGAAATATTGTTTTATAAAACATATTAATATTTTTCTAAATTAATAATGTACAATATGGTCATTTTAACTTGTCCACATTTTAATCTGCAATAAAATTTTCAATTTTCCAGATATCAAATCAAAATGTCCAGAAAATAAATTCTTGGCTAGTTATTCAGTTCCCAACAACACAAATAAAAGTGTATATTTTCAAAGATATAAATATGACTGGCATTTTTTTTTAAATGACACACTTTCTGAGTTGCACTTCAAGTAGATAGGTTCTATGCCCCTGGTTCTTGATACCTTTATCCTTCCAAAATGGAGAAGAACTTTGTCATACACACCGGTATTATGGCCCAGCCATTTTTTCGTTTTCACTTGTATTTTTAAAAATAAAGGCATCAGATTCTGTACATTTAGAATCAGAAGGAGACCTACCTATTGAAAGCAAAATGTTCAGGGTGCCTTATTAAAAAGTTAAATTAATATCTCTAAGTAAGTTAGAGCAGATCGCAATACGTGGTACAGCGTAAAGAACTAACATTTTTACTAGCCATAGACAAACAGATTTATTGCTTCTTGTTATCGTTCCAAAAGTTGAGAAGTAGTCTTATTTTATAAAGCATAACTGTATTATATAAAAAAATTATTTTTTTTTAGATCTGCTTCATTTTTTGTTGATGTATGTAAAGTATTTTTTAAAACATTTCTTTATTTAATACGTTATTGCATTTTTTCTAAATCATAGTAAGTCTTAAATCATGTTCAATGAAAACTTTTTATGCAATACTTGGAGGAGTCATATCGAGTTCTTATATCACCCTTTTCTAAAGACTGAAAATGTATAGCATTATAGAATTTTCCGAAATGAATAAATTTACTTATTCAGTATTCCTTGTAATAGAAAATTTTCTATTTATTAGGTCAAAGATCTGAATGTAAATAATTTGTTTCGTTTTTGTTAAGTGGGTAATATGTTAGTTTAATGATATGATTTTAAATAAGCTCTATAGGGTTTTGCTTAGTTTTTTTAGGTAATTATATTTTTCCTCCCAATGTTTTTAAGGTCCATATTTATTTATTATTATCTTTATTAAGAGAAATTCTATATTTTCTGTGATTAATCAGTATTATGTGTGTATCAAGCCTTATTCCTCAGAGTCTTGTTTTTTATTGTGGGTGAGCTCTAGAAAATTATTATACATGCAATTAGCTAAGGTTTGGTATCTGCATGTCAGACATCGTATACAAGGTTACTTTAAGGATTATTTCCTTCTGTCCGGTAACGTTGGAGAGTGAGAGTTCATAATCAGATCTATATTGCTATTATAAAAAGCATTTGAAAGAACTGTATATGGTATGCCAGGTATCTTTCACGCAGAGTCATTTCATAACAAAAATTGGTGACAATTCTGAGTTAAAATCAGATTCCTTGCAGTTAAACACATCAGAAAATTAGAGATAGCTAAGACAAATTGTGCCAATTGTATCAGGACTAAGTATGATGTTAGCTTAAAAGTTCTCTTTACATTAAAAACAATAATTTGGAAATCATCTCCTGGTTTTCGGACAGCAAGGGTTCAAAAATCTGAACGGGACTCTGAAGTGAATCCAATCGTTCTCTTCAGAAAAATAAAAATATATGTAAAAAAATCTTGTCAATAAACAAGAGATTTACACTAACTTTTGTTAATTAGGAGTTGTAATGTGTGACTGTAAAAATGTACGAATAGTACTAGACGTAGAAGAAGTCGGTCTCTTCGGTGATTAAACTGAACTAATATTGATAAATCAACTAACGTCTAGCGGCAGAACATTGCTAGCCAATCACCGACCCAGAATACTCATGAGGTACCGCGCGTTTTTATTGGAAACAATTCTAACCTAACTTTTCAGCTGTTTGGATTTGTTTGTTTGTTTTTTAAGTGGTGTTCGAAGATAACTGTTAATTAATAATTAATAATTATTTAAGTAAAATCTTATCTGCATTATGGATAAGGATAATACAAAAATAGTGTGTCATATTTGCCAAAAGATCTTTTCATCGGCGTGGAACTTTAGACGACACCTAAAAACTATCCATAGTGGCAAAGAGTCAAGTGAGTAATAAATAATGTTTTAAAAGAACAATAAGAAAAAGTCAGTCTATATAAATTGCCACATGACCTACAATTTGTAATTAATGTTTTTCTAGAATTAAATTCACAAGTTTTTCTACAAGTTGTTTCCTCAAATGAACAGACTGTTAACAACAACAGTATTATTAAATGTCATATATGTTCAAAAACCTATGCCACAGCTTTCAACTTCAGAAGACATTTAAAAAGTCAACATGCAAATATTGAAGATAAAACCATAAAAAAAGCAACTATTCTATTGAGTCATGAGAGTCCAGGTATGTATTCAGCAGTCTGCATGTCTCTATGTAGTATGTATGTATTATTGCACAATAATACATTACAAGGTGAGTTTTTCTGACATACATAGTAGGGATAAAAGGGAAAACATTTACAAGTATTTTGACACTCCTTGGTCCCTATCAAAATTTTATTAAAATATTTAAAACCGTTTATGAGATATTGCACTGTACTGTAACACTTTAAAAAACCCACCCTGTATTATATACACTTGTTGACAGAGAAATTATTGGAAATATTGTCCAAATAAAAAATGAAAAATGTCAGTTTAAATATTATTTTTTTTTAGGAAATGAAGCAAATCATTTTGATTGTACAAAAAGTAAAGGGGCCCATAAGGTACCATTAGAAAGGGTCATTAAACCCAGACCATATGTACAAGAAATTTCAAAGATAAATGAAGTAGTGACACCTAATATTGATAAGCCAAGTTTTGGAAATGGAATTAGGAATAAAGGTTTTTTTTTTCAAAATTACAGATTTTTTGTACAAGTGTGTTTTATAATAATTTTTGAAGCATTTTGATCCAACTGTTAAAAGTCATATACCTATGTATTTTATTAGCATTTTTTAGCTAGGCAAAAATATTTTAAACAAAGAAATGAACAAGCGAAGAAAGGGAGAATGAATAATTTGAAATGCTTGGAAGAAATGTGCCAGTTTAAATGTACTAGAATACAAAGCCTTCGACATCACTTAGAATTAAAGCATAATATTTTGCAAGAAATAGAAGAGTTACAGTTTAAAAACGTAGAAGGTATGTATATAGGTATAAGTGTATAAGATAATTGAACCCTTTTCTAGAATTTATAAAATGGAAATCTCAGGAGGAAGGCAAGTGCGTGGCAATATGGGTAAAAGCATGTGGAAGCAAAAAAAATAGACAAGGTGCACCTTTATACTACTATTGTAATCGAACTGGTAGAAGTAAAGTTTTGGCAGCTGCAAAAAGAAAACGTGCCATGAGGGGACAGGGCTCATGTAAGATTAATGCGTCCTGTACATCATCTATGATAGTGAAACATAATTCTCAAGGAGTGAAAGTTACATATTTTAAAAATCATTATGGCCATGAAAAGAAAATGGCTTACATGCCATTGTCCATAAATGATAAAAATAAAATAGCACATCAGTTAATTCAAGGTAAAACAAAATATAATTAAGGGTTATGTGTTTTTAACTAAGTTTTATTCACTTTTTTTAGGTATTCCTTATACACAGATATTAAATAATATTCGAAGAAGTGTGGATGGCACTTTTGAAAGGGTTCATTTGACTACTAAACATGACATTCACAATATTGCTCAAAGTTACAACTTACATGATGCATCAATAAAGGATCAAAATGATGTAGTAAGTGTAGCTATGTGGGTGGATGAGATGCAAAAATCAGAGGATAATTGTGTAATTATATACAAAAAACAGGGGGTAGTTGATTCAGGAATGTCTTTAAAAAAGGAGGATTTTTTGTTGGGGATCATGACAAAAAGTCAAGGTCAGATTTTACAAAAATTTGGTGCTGGGGGTATTATTTGCATGGATGCAACTCATGGAACTAATCCATATGATTTTAATTTGATTACTGTTTTGGTGGTGGATGATTACGGTGAAGGCTTTCCTGTTGGCTTTGTGTTTGCAAATAGGGAGGATTATGTAGTATTAAAGTATTTTATTTTGGCCATAAAAAATAGGGTAGGAAATATAAGGACAAATACATTTATGAGTGATGATGCCGAGCAATATTTTGCTGCCTGGAGTTCTGTAATGGACATTTCTGAAACAAAAAAGCTTCTGTGCATGTGGCATGTTGACAGAGCTTGGCGTTCCAAAATAGCAATAATTAAAGATAAATCAAAGTAAGTAGTGGTTGGTTTTTATCTAAAGGAGTTTTTAAAATAAAAAAAAAATATCAATTTTGTTTTTTTTAGGTCTACAAGATGTTGTGTTTCCTACGACAAGAACCAAATTCAGAAGTTTTTGAAAAATGTTTACAAAGATTTATGAAAATGCTAATAATGGATCAGGATCTAAAGGCTTTTTATGAATATTTCCTAAAAACTTATGCAGCAAGATCTTCAACATGGGCTATGTGCTTTCGAACTGGATTGGGTATTAACACAAACATGTATTTGGAATCAATGCACAAAGTTCTGAAATACATATATTTAAAAGGTAAAACATTGAATATATTTTTTTTATGTTAAAACAAACATTTTTTTTAGGAACTACTTGTAGACGACTCGATAAAACGGTACATGTACTATTGCAATATATCAGAGACAAACAATTTGACAGAATTATAAAGATTGAGAAAGGAAAAATTACACACAAAATTAGCAAAATTAATAAGAGTCATATAGCTGCAGTAAAGGCAAATGACATACAAATTAATAACGTTGAAGGTGGTTGGGAAATCAAATCAGGAAAAAATTCTTACCTTGTCAAATTTAACGAATTAGTCGATCATCAGTGCAGTTTAAAATGCTCATCATGTATGTCATGTGTTCATTCTTATACCTGCAACTGTATGGATTTCATAATACACAAAAATATGTGCAAGCATATACATAAAGTCTGCATGAATGCAAATCATAATGATACCCTAGTAAATGTTTCTGAAAATTTATTAATTGATACCAATGAAGAACTGGATAGCCACCTACTTACTTTAAAACAACCAAATGGTTCTGAAATTATAAAAAAAATTAAGAACAACATAGCATTTATGTCTTTAGTTGACTGGCATTCAATTGATAACAATACCACACTTAATAAAATTTTAACATCAGCAAGAAATAACATACATAGTCATGAGCCATCAGCTCCAATAACAGAATCCCATATACAGAAAGTTGCTCCTGTTAATAAAAAAATCTCATCACAGCCCCGGTAAGTTATACTTTTAAAATATTTACAAAAATAATAATGTCTAACATTTTAGATTTTTTTCTACAAAAAAGAAAAAACAACAGATAGCTCCCAAACTGGCAAAGCCCTCACAAGAAGAAATTATTCAGATAAGTTCTAAACTCAAGGACTGTCAAGATGCATCATAGCCTTTTTTTTTCTTGTATTGAAATTGCTAATTGTTTCATTTATTTTGTTCCGAACATATTAAAATCTGGTATCGATTTCCCACGGACACTATATTTTAACCTTTGTGATCAAATAGAGTCAAATCATTTAAAATTAATAAACAATTCTACTTTTTAGGCTTGTGATTGTTACTAAAAAACCCCTTAAAAACAATTGGTACTCTATGGGAGACAATAAACAATAAAATTAATTACACCCTAGTATCTACATTATATAAAATGCAAATGTTTATCTGTGTCGTCTCTACTGAAGTAACGACTTGTTCTAGAAAGCTGATTGTTTCACTAAAGTGTAGCTAAGTAGCTCTTTTAAAAACTGTCGTTGCCGGATTTTATATTTTTTTCTTTTAATAAAAGAAAAAAATCAAAAACAATTTTTTCTTGACGTCCTGGCGTATGCGCTTAATAAGACATTACACTGCTGTATCCAGGCAATAGTAGAAATAATACTCCGTTTTAATTTATTAGTTAGTTTGTTAGAATAATGTTAGAATTGTTTTTTCCTTTTTGTGTAGGTATGTTAGATTAGTTACACTTAGGAACACCCTATACTGTCAAATAATTCCCAGTAATAAATTACCACTCAGTTTATGGTTTGAACTTGAATTAAACATAAATGTTTTGGTTTATAATGTAAACAAGGTCACCAAACAGTAAACTAAAATTTGGTATAAATTGGGCAACGGAGCCCATTATCGACAGACTTGGTCTACCCAACTCTCACCACCCTTCCCTTTAAGATACTGGTTGCCCAGGTCTTACTCACCCTATCCCAGAGAAACTGGTTGCCCAGGCCCAGGTCTCGCTTACCTTTCCGGTTATCCAACGCTAATGCACTTCTGCCTAGATATAGTTGTGACAGAATTTTTTGTTAACCTGACCTGCCCTTCGTTTATCCAGGGAGTGAAGAACCCCCGGTTGTCCTACCATTGATCAACTGCTCCAACGCCTTTACGGTAACCCGAACAGGGCCCTAACGGCATCATTGGACGGAACCTTCCCGTATCCCTCAGATATTCAACGACTTTTTTATTGGTTGTCTATGTTCTGTGGCTAGACGTTAGTGATAAATCACAGCACAGGACTTTACTGTATTTAGAGTAATATGTACTATATCATAACATTTGAAATAAATTGTTATTTCATGCTTCCATTTCTTTATTAAAAAATATGTATTATTTATGATTTTATAAAATAAGTTATGCTTCTATTATTAAGCATTCGGTTAAAAGAAAATTTTCCTTTGCAAGATTTTCATGGTTTTTTAATTTCCACTTTGTTTTGAAATTCCCATAAAACATATTTATCGTAAGAAATCTTAAATCGAATGGGAGCGAATGCCCCAAAATGTACTCGATTCCATAGCCATGATCAAGTGCCTATGGGATTTGTAAATAGAGTACTGAAATGTGCTGGATGCAAGCGTAAATTGTACATGTTTGTACATATTGACGTTTGCATCCAGTGCAATCACTTTAAAACACAATTCGAGAAAGAGGGTCAATAATTTCTTTCTATAATTCAATTTTTTTATTTGTTTCATGGGTTTATGGTTTGAAATTTCCTTTTTTCCCTTAAAAAAGTGAATGGGGTGCGATAAAGAGCTCAGTTCACGACTGGCAGCCCCGTTAAAAACTTAGTCCAACCGGAAGCTTTTTATTTTCTTTTTCAATTCTTTTTTAATTTAGTTACCTTTTTTTAAAATCTGCTTTTATTTAAATATAAAAATTAAACATCAATTTTTAATTTCTAACAAGATTTTATTTATAACTCTAAATTACAACAATTTTCAATTACTACAAACAAAAAATACAACAATTTTCAATTCTACTTGCTTTTAACAAAACATACTATTGTTTTAAAGCGAAAATACACATAAAAAATTACTGCATATCAGCATCATCATCAGATATCAATTCCTCACACATTTTAACCAAACTTTCTAATCTAATATCTGGATCAGTATGGTAGAATTGCATATCAACATCATCAGCTTGCAATTCATCACACATTTTCACTAAACATTCTAATCTAATATCCGGATCTGTTTCACAAAAATCGATATCTTTACGACCCCAAGGCAGAGTTTTGGTTGATGAGGGAATTATATAGCGTTTATCATCGTTCATAGACAATGCCAATTTATTTACTATTTCAGTATAAACATCATGTGATTCACTACGAAAAGTCTTCATTTTTCTAAAAATTAAAGTTCCTCGTTCTACAACTTTCCGATAATCTTCGATATTAAGCTCTTTTTCAATTACTGATTTCTTTATGCCTTTGGCCTTTTTTAATTCATTATTAAGTGAGCCGACATAATAGGCTTTAGCCCTGGTCCCGTAAAAGCTTACTATCGGATCACCGGGGAACTTATCTTTCATTTTCCCCAAAACCGATCAGTGGCGGCTCGTCAGGGTAGGCAAGGTAGGCGCCGCCTACCCTTGAATAATCGTGCCTAAATACTGCCCAAAAAATCTAATATCTCATATCAATTAAACAATATTTAACCGTTTAACATCACAAAATATACAAAACTTTCGAAAAAACCCGTGCGTTTCCCTTAGAAATTCCTAACATTTAAATAAACATCGATTACATGTGAAACCTATGTACGTTTAGAGGCGATATATCCCAACCGCCTAAATTTAGATGTTCTCTACGGCAGCCAGCCAGCCCACGAAAACGCACATCGCCGACGACCAGCGACCGACATACAGAGAAAATCACGCGAAATAAACTACTACAGTAGGCGAAACGATCGTCCGCCTTCGGCAAATATTTGACGTCTTCGCATTGGATTCCAATATTGTTCATCTGACAGTGTTGCCAAATTCTCGAATTTTCACCTGAACTGCTTTACGTTTTTAGAAAATATACATATGCATAAGGCTACCAACTTTTTCATTTACGAATGCGGGACACAACAAATTTTAGTATGCGTTGTAGGCGCATTAACCATATTCTAAAATTCTTTATTTTCAGCATTAATTTTTTAATTAATTAAATTGATTATCCGAACATTCTGTTATATACTAAAGCAAAAAAATTAAAGACATTAAACATAAATGTTAGGTTAGGTGAGGTTTTTTTAATAATAATAAAATGAAACATGTTTCTTCACTTTGGTATTTTTTTTAATTAAGGCTTATTTATAACACATAATTTAGTTTAATCAAATCTTCTTAAAATGGTACTTCTCTGTATTATTAAACCGATAAACATGGGAACTTAGAATATGATTTATTGCAATTCGGGACTTGCGGGACATAATTAGAGAATGCGGGACGATTTCTAACCTTATTTGTAACGCGGGACCTTAAAAGATAATCCGGGACTGTCCCGCAGAATGCGGGACGGTTGGCAGCCTTACATATGCAAACATTGCAAACCATAAAAAAAAATAAAATAAGCAGTTTCAATGTTGTTAGGGTGGTTTTGAAAGGGTTTTTTAAACAAAATCTAGGTACATCTCAAGAAAAATAAAGAAATTCTTCTCAGGCTTGCGAAACCGTATTTACAAATTTTGCGTTTGGCAACGTTGGCCACCTGCTACTATTCTCATTAATCTCATTTATAATTCGTAAAAATCGTAAATAGTATGCATGATGCAATATTATCGTTCGTTCGGATTTCCGGTCAAGTGATTTGAAATTTTGTCAATTACATTCTGACCGCTCTCGTTTTCTGATATCGATCAATCAATAAAAACATTGGACGGTGATACGTGTGTGTTTTTTTGACTATTATTTTACGACCGCGTCTAGTTTTTCTGTGCTTTAATTTGTGATTTTGGTTGTTTATCGGCATTGGCCAGAAGAAAAACGAAGAAATCCTGATAAACGGATAAGTATTTTTGTTTTATTTGTTTCTAATAGACATATTTAGGTATTAAATATTTTGCTTTTAAGTGTAGTTTCGCTAGTTTTAGGGGTTGGACGGTTCATATTCGATGAATTTACCGTCGCGTCGACCGTAGGTTAAGTGCGTTTTTTCCGGTTTGTTCTATTTTATATAGGTACATTACGTTGCTTTGTTTTTTTTTAATGGATTTTTAAAAAGTGATGGCGAATAATCCGGTGCATGATATTGTTTGCTCTTTGTGCGAGACACCATTTTCGCGTCTAAACGAAAACGATCGAAAAGATGTTATTTATTTTGGCCGCCCCACGCCACTTCTCAATATTTTAAAGCCTGATAAAAAACAGGGCTAAACTTTTTCACGATCGTTTAAAGCTCAATGGTACGAAAGTCATCAGTGGATATGTGGTAGCTATTTTAAACAAAATTTGTTTTGTTGGCCATGTTTACTTTTGGCAAAAGGCAGAAACAATACTTGGGTGCGTCAGGGATTTTCTGATTTGAAAAATTTATCTGCGGCCATAAAAAAACACGAATCATCGAAAGAACATTTAAGCAGTTATCTTAGTTTAAAGCGGTTAGAAAAAAACAGTAGCACTATACAGGATGCGCTACAATTACAATATTCTTTGTCTCTTAAATTATATAATGAGGAGGTGAGAAAAAACAGACTTCTAATGAGCTATTTGGTCGATGTTACGTGTCACCTAGCAAAGCAAGAATTATCTTTCAGAGGCCATAATGAAAAAAGCGATTCCGTTAGTGCGGGAAATTTTCGGGAAACTTTTAATCTGTTAATTAAACGTGATAACGAAATAAAACAACATTTAAAAAAAATTGGAAATATTTTTTCTGGTTTATCAAAAACTATCCAGAATGATTTAATATCCTGTATTTCCGATTACCTTGCAGATACAATTCATAGGGAGATAAAAGAGTCGTTGTTTTTTGCAGTGCAAGCTGACGATACTACGGATATTTCTGAGAAGTCCCAATGTGCGATTTCAATTCGGTACGTTAATAAATACGGTGAAATCAAAGAAAGTTTCTTGGGTTTTCATGACGTTAGCGAAGACAGAACAGCGGACGCAATGTATGGATTAATTGTTACAGTCATAGGCAATTTCGATTATAAAACAAAATTAGTTGGGCAATGCTACGATGGTGCTAGTGTGATGGCAGGTTCATTGAATGGTTTGCAAAAAAAAGTTAAAGATGATGCTCCTTTTGCTTTGTTTACGCATTGTAGTGCGCACAGATTGAATTTGGTTTTACAAGCTGGTTCAAAAAATATAAAAAATTGCCGAATTTTTTTCGCAAGTGCGTCCTCGATTCCCGGATTTTTTCATCAGTCTGCAAAACGGACATTTATTTTAGATTCGACGATAGGAAAGAGGATTTCTTCCAGTTCAGACACCAGGTGGGCTTCCCGTTCTAAAATCATTCAAATCTTGCACTCTGAATGGGAAGGCCTAAAATTAGTTTTTTCTAAAATTATTGACGACCAATCATCATCGGCTGAGTCAATAAACGGGGCCAAGGGATATCTTAAATTTATGAACGATTTAGAATTTTCGTTTCTTACCGCTGTGTATAAACATATTTTTGACATAACTGACCCCCTTTTCAACATTCTACAGAAAAAATCATTGGACATCACCTATTGTAAAAAGCAAATATTTATGGCAAGAGATCGTATCAAGTTATTGAGAAATGAGACAATGTTTAATACAATATTTGAACAAGCCCAAACAAGGATTTTTAATAATAGGGACTCAGGGCAATTGTCAAAAAGAATTAAGTTATCGGACACCATTAAAGGCGATGAGCAAAGTTCTTTACGCATTTTATTTTATGAGATAATTGACAATATTGTGACTCAAATAGAAGTTAGGTTTGCAGATATGTCTCAGTTATTATATTTTTCTTTAGCGGATTCCTCAAAATTCGAAGAATATAGCAAAAATTTTCCGCTTGAATTTGTGACGAATGTGACCAACTTTTATAAAAATTTGTTTGACAAACAAAAATTAATTAATGAGCTTAGTGTAATATATCTCGATGAACAATTTGAATTGCTGAGCGTCGAGGCAATTTTAAAACATTTCGTAAAAAATGAACTTCAAGAAATATTTCCTGAAAGTTACAAACTTTTTGCGTTAATTGCTACCATACCTATTACAAGTACCTCAGTGGAAAGACATTTCTCTTGTTTAAAGCGAATAAAAACGTATTCTCGCAATACAATAAAAAATGAACGTTTATCGTCACTTGCGCTAATTTCAATAGAAAAAGAGTTGTTCTGCTCCTTACAGAAGGCTGATAACTTTACGGATGTCATAATAAGTAAATTCGCCCTCTTAAAAGATAGGTGTATAAATTTAATTTATAAAACTTAGTTGTCAGCTAAGTGTGTACGCGGCTTTACGTTTTCTTATAACGTCATTATTCTTGAAATTATTGTGGTTGTCGCCTACCCTAGCCTAAACACCACGAGCCGCCACTGAAACCGATTCACTTTTCCTAATATTAAAAATGCCTCCTTCAGAATATTTGGATGTGTCAAATTTTTCTGGGTTTTCTGTAATTGTCTTGTAAAAGTTATCGGTAAATATTTTTAATATTAAAGAATCCGTATCGATGTACAGTAAAGAAGCATCACTACCAAATTTTTTTTTAATAAAATTGTAAAACAAATCATATATTACAGTTTTTGACATGTCCAATATAGAAAATCCAATATATATTGGTCTGTTATAAACTATTTTAACTTTACTCATATGAATAGTTACAAAGTTTTCAGTAAATACTGAACAACTTTTAAAATTGAGCCGAACTATTAATGCTCCAGCACCCACTTTCCCCATTGAATTTTCCCTCTGAGTAACTAATTTGATATCTTTTCGATTTTCTACATTTTCCATGGTTTTACCAAGAACAGCATTATTTTATAATTGAATTTCGAATTTATTTTCAGCTTTATTATTAATTATTGCATTACTATTAAGCCATTTTGAATAGCTTCTACTATCATCTACTTCCAAAATATAACCTTGTGCGCTATCGTCTTCTATATCCATAATATTTAAATCTGTAATGTCACGTTGGGATAGCAACGTAAATCCATTATATGTTAATAGTTGTGACATACAATGACTGTACAAATTAGTTGCATCTAAATAAGTGATAAAAGAAGGTGGTTTAGTAGGAGCAAAAATGGATTATTGGCAATATGCTTCCTTTCCGAACACTGACTTATTCCACCGCGAATACCCTTTTTGAAAAAGTTAACCATATCAATGTCTGTCAACAATTCTTTTAACTCATCAGCTGTTAATCGATTCATTAATACAATATCTTTTAAATAAGTATTATAAAAATGCCCTAGATCGCTTTCGATACGGGAAACTAAAACTTGTGCAGCATCATCCCCTCTCTACAGCTCAAATTTAGAGATAAAATCATCAAAGGAGCATTTTGTCGTGTACAAATTTTGGGGGTTTGGTTCTGTATTATTCATTGGTTTTAAAACAAATTCAAAATCTGTATATACAACAAAAAGAACTTTCATTTGCTTTCCGATATTTTTAAATTTTATTATATTTTCCGCTACAGTCTTCCCAAACTTATCTACTTTTTGAGCAATTGATGGTGTCAATGTGTATATGTGGTTACAATCATTTTCTGATGTGGTATCAAAGATGTTGGTGAACTGAAATAAATTAAATAACCATCGCAAAAATAGATTTTACTAGTTCTGTTACAAATTTGGTTTGAAACTAATCGAGACAAGTCTTTGATCCAACAGTAACGACTTTTTAAACAGTCAGAATTACAATTATGTTCACCATCATCTTTAAAAGCACAATCTTGTTGAATTAGTAACAAATTTACATATACTTGCAGTTTTCGGTCTGAATATCTCAATGGACTTAGAACTTCGTATATATATTTATTATTTTTGAACGTTGGTTCACACCATACACATTGACGGAGATATTATTTATTTGCTCAAACTTTCCTATATCTCTTAACTTAACTGGAAAATCTATACCTGTAATATTAAGCACTGTTGAAAAATGTGGGTATGATCCAACTTCTGAAACTCTTCTGTTTGTGGGATGCAACGCTAAAGTTATCGCCCAGACAAAACAGTATTCATCTTGGTTTGTCACATTTACAACAGCTTTTTTGCTTTCCAGACATTTCGGCAACTTTATGTATGAAGAAGCACCAACGGAACTAAACTTATTAACGTTTACTTCTAGGTATAGAATTTTCTGTAAAGCCCAATCTGTAAAATATAAAAAAAAATTAATATTGGAAAAAATTTAATTGAACAATATTAGTACTGGTTTAACTTAAAGTAACTTTACCATACTTGAATCTTTTTCTTGAAATTCCGAAAATTGTTTCTTCATTACATCAGCAAAAGATTGATACACTACATCCAAGTGATTTGTAGAGTCAACGATTTCATTCAATGTATTGAACGATTTGTCGCTCCATGTGTTCTGTGACGGTAAAACATATTGACCAACTACAACCATATTGACCTTTATTGCAATATGGACCCTCAACATCTCGCTCACCAAGTATAACACTTTCGCC
Organism: Kuschelorhynchus macadamiae; assembly: GCA_030620095.1. NCBI lineage: Eukaryota > Metazoa > Arthropoda > Insecta > Coleoptera > Curculionidae > Kuschelorhynchus > Kuschelorhynchus macadamiae. Next base: position 98,222 of record JAUTXW010003181.1, read on the forward strand.
TTAATTTCGTTAAAAAATAGCGGATAATCAATATGATCATTTACGCTGCTTATCTTATAAGTAGCTATTCTGCGTCTGAAAGCACTTTGGATAACTTGAACACCAGCCGACAATGGTAGACATGAATTAGTGCGATGCTGTATGCACTTGTATATTGCATGAAACACAATTTCCCATAATAAATATTGAGGGCTGCGGCTGGTTATGATCCACTCTGCATCTTCTATTTTGCTCTCGATTACCAAATCGTACTCTACAAGATTCCTTTTTATGACGTTGCATACAACTATTTCGCGAAAATGATATACCACAATCTTCACAGATATATCTCGTGATTATATTAGAAAACAGAACTTTCTAACATAAGTCGTTACACTATACTGAATACACATCGCACCCAACTTTGTATAAAATGCATCCCCTATCAACCAGACACATCTCAAGGTCAAACAATTTGGCATTCAAAAAATTAAATTTATTTTGTATAACACCCCCCACCAAAAAAATCTCAGGATCATTTCAAAATGGCAATTTGACCTTCAAAACATCTTCAAGGTCATTTCAATGTTAAACAATTTGACCTTCAAAATATCAAGGTCAAATTGACCCAAGGTCAAGTGGGCAAGGCATCAACTTGACCTTCAAATTTTCAAAGTCAAATAAACCCAAGGTCAAGTGGGCGGGGCACTCTCAAGGTCAAATGACGAGACAGGGCGAAGGGCAGGTACGTAAGAGGAGGGGGTGTTGACCTTCAAAATTTCAAGGTCAAATGGATCCAAGGTCAAGTGGGCGGGGCCCCTAAAGGTCAAACGACGTCACAGGTGAGGGGGGCAGGGGCGTAAGAGGGAGAAGGGTGGTCCAAAGGATACATTATTACTCTTCTAGTATGATTACGTACAATCACTTCCGAGAAACCTGACTTGCATATTTTTATTTTAACCATAACCATGACTATATCCAATATTTTATTTCAAAATCTTACGCTAGAATATAAAATAAAAAAGTGATACAGAAGTTTGTTTATGGTAAATCATCCGGTAAATTAATAAAATAAACTTCGTACCAAGTAAGTTTTACCCGTTCGAACCCAGAGTTTAATTTTCAGAAGCAGTTTTTCTGTGCCAAAATATGGGTGCGTGAAGTCACATTACTTTATAAAAAACAATATACAAATAAAATATTCGATATCTCCTACTATGCCTTATCAAAATAATGCAATTGACCAAAAACTAATTAACGTCTTACATCCTGTATAAAGAAAAATTAAATTGGTTAGAAGATCACTTATATAAACTTTTTCTTCGGAAACCGTTAAAACAATTTCAAAAGTCAAAAATTATATCCAATTAATAAAAAATGATTTTACAGCTACAGCCTTATCTGATAAATAAACTGAATCTTGTAGGACGCATAACTTAGGATAATAAATTAGATATTAACAGAATCCTAAACCAAATTTTTCGTATGGTGAATGGTATGGAAATCAATTGACATGTGCATGACATGTTGATAAATAAATCTATTATATGCATCTCAATTACAATCAGAATACGTATTTGAAAAAGTAATGAAATGAATTGTTTTATTTATTTGGATACCACTAACCATCTGCTAACGAATGTACGCTAATGTTCTGACACAAACTAGGTTATATTTTATACTTACGGTGAAACGATCTTGATTTTTCACTTCTAGAAGAGTAAATCCCACAAGTTTTTACACACTAAAACACAAGTCAATTGAAATTGAAAACGTTTGAAACACAGCGTCACTCAAGAACAAAGCTATTCAAATGTCAAACTAAGGTTAAACTTCAAAAATCGAGATGTTGCAGGTTGGATATAAATGTTGATAATATTGCTAATGAAAGGCAAAATTAAATTACATTATAACAAAAGACCTTTTGTATTATTTGTAGACAAATATATTCAACTTTTTAAAATGGACATATGTAATGTTTATTTTTACCATGCCAAAATTTAGAGCAGAATTTAGTTTAAAACAAATTAAATATGTTTGAACCCTACATTTATCGCACAATCTGGCAAACCAGTGGGGAAGTTCGTCTTCACCCCTCATGTTTACTTTCATTATTATGGACACAAATAAATGTGTTTATTGCTAATTCTAGTTGTTCAATATTCGAAGTAGGAATACGATAATGTTACCTTTTATGTATTAAAATAGTTATGTAGGATATATACTATTGTTATTATACTGCTTGATTTTATCTGTAACTTATACAAGATTCTCTGGTGTTGAAAAAGAAAGATTTCTTCTAGGAAGAAAAGGATTTTTCTTCAAAATATAGTTTTTATTCAAAACAACTTATTTTGAGTAAAAATAATATTCTTTCTTAAAGAAATGATATTGTCTGATTCTCAGAAAAATATATTCTTATAGCAAGAAAAAAGAAAGAAAGTTCCTTTTGAAGCAAAAACTGTGTCATTCTTATTATGCAAGAAAACTTTTACCTTACATGGAAACTGAAAAAAAAAACACTACTCTTGAGAAAAACATAAATATAGTTCCTATTTTTATCTAAGAAAACTTTTTTTTATTACGTTTTACCTAGTTTGATCTTATAGCCCCACGTTCATCTCTTTGATATACTGTGTAAAAAGGTATTATCTGTTTTACTTCATGCTTTAGAATTTATAGACTTGTTGCTCATTTGGTAGATGTAGCATTAGAGGTAACTTAGCTGTGAAAGAGGGGTAAACCATTAATAAATAAATTTTGGTCTGTTCACACAATTAAACAGATAATTTCGTCTTGTACAATATTTAGTTGTAGAACATATTGTATTTAATATATATATTTTTAAATAAAAGGAACTTCTTTCAAATTACAGGAAACAGTGTGTTATTTATTACCTATTTTCCTCTCCTATTTAAGAATTCATTTGTAGTTTACAAAAACCTACTACTTTTTTTTTTGCAAAAAAAAGACAGCACTTTCTACCTATCGATTTTCTCGTGCCTAAATTAATTAAAAATAATGTACAAATATTCTAAAGTATATATTTTTTTCTTATTCTTGTATCTTTGTTTCAAATGTAAGGTTTCAAAAATTTGGATTAGTTTGTATACACTTTTTAAATAGTAAATACCAATAAATTAATTTTATATGTGTGTTCATTTATTAAAAGGAAACTGTCTCACTTTTAGTACTGGTTTTAAAAATTTAAAAGAGAAGACTCTAGAAGAGTGTAGATCACCTTTGTATATAAAACCTTTCTACTTAAATTGGTACATTGTAATTTTAAAAAATAAAAACTACATGAAAATTTGCCAAGAATATTATGTAGAGTACGTATTTTATCATGACTTTAGATCAAGCTTTCAATATCCTTACATTTTGCCATCAAAATATGTGAAACCTAAAGTCTTTTTAAAGTGTAAAGTAGTGTATCTAAGTCTTCTTGTAAAACATGCCACCTAAATGGATTCCGATAAATTGAAGTGTTCAAATGAACACCTTATATGTTTAAGTGATATAATTGTACTGTGTACCTATAATTACATCGAAAAATCCAATGAAAAAATCTCTTACTCGAGATATTTAACCCTAGAACACCAGACTATTTTCTACATACGTAAGCACGACATTCGTACAATTTATGACTTTTTGGAATAAGGCCATTTACTTATTTCTATGGTAATATCTTATTACGATAATAAACTAAACAATGATATTTTAACAAAATTTAAAGCAACATCCAAAATTAAAAATAATTTTTTTATCAACACATGGTGCAAAAATGTGCTCACTGCTTCGCGGAAATAGGATGCCTGTCAAAGATTTGATATAGAAGTTTACTAACGGTAAGCCGTTATTGTTGGTTGATTTTCCTAAATATGGCTTAGCATTGATCATATATTTTGTAGCTGAATTATACACCATTACAATTTTCAGATCATACTTATAGTATGTACATTCGAAAAAGACATCGCCGCGAAATACTAATAATTATTTGTCTATGCTAACATATGACATGGGAGTGTAAGATTCTTACATGTATCAATAGACATATCCCATATTTCTCGTATGGGGGCAAACGCATCACCACTTATTCTTTCATTTTTAGAAGATTTTTCGTCAAACCTCAAACAGTCTATCAGAAACGAAAATCGAGTACAGCTTATACTTGATTTAAGTATGGACCCAGATAATGCGCTATAAAATAATATATTCCAACAAACTCACCAAATAATTAATAAATCAAATTTGAGCTCCGACTGTGCAAGTAATGCAAATACCAGACTATCCTAATATTTACGACGTGATGTCAAATTGAGCAACTAAACGAAATTTTTTTCATTGATTTCGTTACACCAATATCGATTAGGTTGGCAGTTAGGAAGCTAATGAAAAGTACAACGTTATACGCTCATTACAAGTTAATGAGCGTACAACGTTGTAGGGAAAGAATTTTATTCGCAAGGCCGTCGTAAAATGTACGAATGTCTGGTGTTCTAGGGTTAAATATTTTTATCCACGCAGACTATCATAATTTCACTCCGCCTATGGTTTATGTTTTAAATAGCAATTTGTAAATAAACACGTTATACTCTCCTACCCTCCCCTACCGCATTTTCTAAATTATCCTTTTAGTCATAACACTCATTTGGTATAGGGGTTATGTATCTTTCTGTGTATTTAATCTAAGTATTATACTATAAGGATCCCTTGACAATGAAAGTGGGAAGGTCTAACACGACCTTAGATTAAATACACAGAAAGATACATAACCCCTATACCAAATGCATTGAGTGTTGTGACTCAAAGATAACCTAGAAAATGCGGTAGGGGAGTATAACCTGTTTATTTCGAAATTGCTATTTATAAGGCAGTGACTCCCCGTCCGTTAAACGGACAGCTTATTTTAATTCCCCGCCCGTTAAACGGACGGCGTTTGTTATTTAGTTATCCGTTAAAAAGAAATAGATAGGGAGCGTAACTGTGTTCTCCTGTTCTTGAATTTTGAATACAAAATATAATTTTAATATTGTCTGTTTATTTTATTTAAACTAGAAACTTATAAGTCGATTGTAATTTTTCTAGACTCGGTATTTAAACCATCGCTTTCTTTCCAAAAATGCCGTTGCGTTATTTGAAATTAGTTTTTTTTTCAAATTTTATGACCTAAAAAGTTCCGTTCTCAAGATAAAAGTATTAAATTTGTAATTTTATTTCATGCACCTCGCACACAAAATGGCTCAAAACTTTATATATTTTTTTAAATCTACAGTGTGTTCCTTTTTTCCAGATCCAGATAGGATTCATTTTAATTTTACCTCATATTTTTGCAAAATCATTGAAATTATGAGATGTCCATTTGTGTAAAGTAAATTTGACAAAAAGCTTTAAATAAAAAATGGTTAAATTAAATGTATCGCTGAAGAATTTTTAAATTTAAATTTGCTACATATGAAGTATAAATTGACATTTTGCAAAATAACTTTTGCATCACGTAAGTACTTGTTAAATTATAGTAAGAGACCAAACTTTGTAATAAATACTTTTTAAATTATATAATAAAGCAGCCTTAACATCATTCTGATCTCCTGATTGGTCATAGGTGTCACGATAGCTAAGTATCAAGACATTTGATTTTAAATATTTTGATTAACAGCGTTGGTCCGGTTTGATATAGCCACGGCTGTCTTAGCATAGAATAGTTATACTACTTACATAGGTCAAATCTGCGATAAAATTTTAATATTTACTGAATGTAATAAAACACAAATTATATGTATGATATAACATAGAGTATATTGCATTAGTTTAAATTATGACAGAGATTATATAACTACAGCAGGATACACAGTAGTCATTGACAACATAATGCACATAGCCAATTTGAATACATTCCATTATAAGAATTTTTTGAGCATCATAAATGAAACCAGTGAAGACATCGATCACATCTAATACATGGAAAGTTACCAATTTCTTCCTTGCAAGATCCACATGTCCATATTCCACTCAGTTTCTTCTTTGTTTTCAACACCTTTAATTTTTCAAAAGCTTCTAAGGTGAAAAATTTTTTTATAATTGCTATATTTATTTCAGTAATTCTAATATCAACTTCTTCAACGTCCTTGAAATCACTTTCTTGTAGACATTTTTTTGCATACACTTGTTCTGGATATTTCAGTATCCATGGAAGGACAATTTTAGTTTTTTCAGCTGTGCTTAATTTATTAAAAGGCTTCTTTATTTTTTTCTTCTTTTTTGGTAATCCGATTGCCGTGACATCACTACCAGCAGGTCTTCCTCTTTTTTTAAGAATTGGTGGTAACTTTATACTATTTATATTCATGCTATTTTCACTGACTAAAAAATTAAAAGAAATACTTTAACATCAATAAATAATTAAAATTAAGCTGGCTTACCTTACGTATTATTTGGTGTAACCATAACTCTATTACTACAGTAATCATGCTCTTCAAGATTGAATTGGAGATCTGATGTATCTAGAAAAACACATACATAAAGCAGATTAACCAACATTTATATTTCACAATATTACCTTGACTCCCTTCTCCACAAGCAACATGTGTTGTTTCTGAAAATAAAATAAAATTTTTAAGGCTCACTGCGAGATTATTTTGGGACTTTAGAATCATAATTGTATTTTCAAACACCATATACTCAATATTATTTGGTATTCAATTAATATTAATTATTTATTTAGGGTTAATAAATAAGTAATTATCAAATTACCTTCTATTACTTCATCTGCAACACTGTCAATACTGCACCTATTGATTTCGTCTCCTACTGGAATTTCTATTAATCCTAAAAATAATAATATAAGAGTTTAAGAGGAATATCTAAAATACTATTTTTTAATCAAAAACTGAACAAAGAATGATGCCTAAGAATGATAAAAACCTACCTTTGCTATCTTCTACATCAAAAATGTTAATATCTATGTCAGTTTGATCTGGTTGTAAAGTGTTTGTTAAACCTAAAAATAAAATTTTGGGAATACTTTTTAAACATTATATGATAAACTACAGAACTAATACAATTATTTCTAATAAGAGGCACATATCAACTAAATTTAAAAGTTTTACTAACTACCACCACCTGGTTGAATAATATTGTTGCTAACAGCAAGACCACCATCACCTAGCTGAATGTTCTCCTTACCACCACCCTCTTCAACTGTTATATCATACCTATTCATTTGCAAAAAGTTTTTCACAGAATCTAAAGTTTCTAGAACTTTCTCAAAATTATATCCTGTTGCCTCAGAAGCCAAAGATGCAATTTCTTTACATTTCACAAATGCTATTCTATATTTTTGCTGATGATTCAACACTTTAACATTCTTTGGAGATTCTTTGTCTATACTTAAATTTAAATTTTCAACTGCAAGCTGCTGGAGTATTGAGGGATCACTCAAGTTTTGAAAATATATCTGATTTTTAAGAAAGTAGTCTCTAGTCCACCTTTCTTTAACAATTTCCTTATTAAAAAAAGGCTCATTTAAATGATGCAATAATTTAAAAATATGTTTACAGGGAAGCCCCATACTGTTAAAAAAATAACATGAGCAAGAATGTTTGGACACCTTGTATTCAGTTTCTTTATTTTTAAGAGTAAAACCTTCTTCAGTCACTGTTATGGCGAATGTCTCTGAATTTTTCAACTGATGTAATACTTTGTCAAAAGCATATTCTGTCAAATAATTGAAAAAATCATATTCTGGGGTACCTCTACATATATTTCTAACAGGCCTTTTATTAAGTGTTTCTGCCAACCTATTTTTCCTTTCCTTTTCAAGGGATTTTAAAATAATAAATAAATGCTCAAAAAATTCTCCTAAAGAACAATTTTTTTCAATAACCATCTTCAATTTCTGGTTAATTGCTTCAACCCTATTATTTGTTCTATTTAAAAAATTTAAAATGTTCTCGCCTAAATGAGGACACCACTCCTCGTAAATATTAAGCCACTGTTCTTCCAAATATCTCCAAGTACTCTGTGATACTGACCCCTTAATTTTATTGCAAATCTGATCAAAATATTTTTTATTGCTAGCATAGGCTAGTTCCTGCAATAATTCTAAAGTAAGAATTCTCTCCTCATTAGTTATTTTCATTTTTTCTGTAGTGATTTCCCTTTGAAAAACTTTAAACACATGAAATATGCAAATTAAAATTTGAGCGCTAGGAAAACATTCTTTAAAAATTGCTCTCTCAGACCAATCCTTATCAGCCATTATAGTCCTAGTTTTTTCACAACTTGGGTTTATTTCTTTAAATTTTTGAAGGAACCATTTTAAGCATTCATAGTCTTCTGAAACCAAAATTGAGACAGCTACAACTTGACTTTCTCCACATCCATCCTCAATTAAAATTAAGTAAACAGGAGTCCTTATGTTCAATAATTTGAATGTCCCATCAATACATAATAATTCAGGATAAACTTCCATTGTAATTTTCATTGTGGGTGTACAAAAAATATTGTTGGTGTCCACCAATAAATGACAGTCGGAACCTGGAAAAATACAAAAAACTTAAGTATTATTGCTAGCAAATAGCAAAAAAAGCAATGAAACCATTAAAGTAGAAGGAATAATTACGTTTAGAGACTTATGGGGGGTAATACAGCTTGTGCTTCAAAATTAACCACAAATTTGTATGAAAGCATGTTTTACTGGAACAAAACAGAAATTTTGATGGAAGAGTGGTATTCGGTCGGGTATTTTATAAAATTCTCATCATTCATTATCTCTACACGCATTCAGAAATAAGACTATTAGGAACAGTTTTTTTAAAAGCTATGGAATTATTGTGGTAGTCCTTGCAACTGTAAAATTATCGTAATTCTATGAAAATTGTACACCTCTTATGTAAAAATATTCAGAAACCTCAACTCACCAAATTTTTCCCGAATTGCAGTAACAGCAGTTTCAACAGAGTTTTGATATTTCAGTTTATCTCTGTGCTTTATGTTTGAAAGATCTTTCAAGCTAATTATTTGTTTTGTGTTGCCTTCTAATTCTTGTCGAACTAGATGTTTATTTGCTTTCAAACTTAATAACTTTTTAGCTTGCTGTCTGACTTCTTCAGGTAATTTTCTTTGTTGGGGCAGATGTTGAAACAAGTGTTTGTCTATAATGTGGTTATGTAGTGTATCAATTGAAACAATTTCTAATTCATTGCCGTTTTTTGCTACTCTAAGTGTAACATTTGCAGGACATGGAATATCTTGTCTAAAGGTCCTAAAAAGTAAATATTATGAATCTTCACACTTGAGAATTGAGGTATTGGCTTTCATGAAGCAAAAAATGGAGATATTAGTGCAAATTTTTGTATTTGGTTCAACAAATAAATTGTTTTACACTGAACTTGACTAGGTATCTTGAACCTAAAATTATTTTTAAAAGGAATAAAGTATTTGTTCTCATTTCTTGGCAAATATATGACACATTATATACATACTTAGTTTGCCTTTTTCCCTTTCCAGATGGTATAAAATTCTTGCCACCGTGGATACAAGAATATTTTAACTGGTAATACTGTAAATCTGGATTTAAGTATCGTTTGACTACTCTTTTGGCGGTTTCGATTCGACGACTATCCCTTCTATAAAATTGTACATAGCGATTCTTCGTGTTATCTTCTAAAATAAATTTATTGAGTGCTTTTAATATATGCTTATTTTCTCAAATACACTTTTGTTTAGAAGAGTTAACTTACCCAGTATTTTATCAAATTCTTTTGCAGAACTGAATTTGTCTCCTTTCTTTAATTCTATGGGAACATTAATAGTATTTAGACTATCCATTATTTTAACTTAAATAAACTCATAAAACAAAACAACGAAAAACGCGCGCCAAAACAATGGAATAACAGAATAAATTTTGACGTTTTATTTGGAGGTTAGGAAACCTGGAAACATTTCCTTTAACGTATCGCGAATTAAAATACGCCGTCCGTTTAACGGACGGGGAGTCACTGCCTATTTGGCAAAGATGAACCAAAGGAGGAGTGAAATTATAATAGTCTGAAAGGATAAAAATATTTAAATATCTGGAGTAAGAGATCGCGTGTTTATTTGAAAACTTCAATTTATCGGAATCCATGTGCGCATGTTTTACATGAAGACCTAGATACACTCTTTTACATTTTAAAATGACTTTAGATTTCACATATTTTGATGACAAAATGTAAGGGTAGTGAAAACTTGACCTAAACTTATGATAAAATACGTACTCTACATAATATTCTTGGCACAATTTGGAAATTCATAATGTACTTTCTATTATTTTATAATTATAACTTTACAATGTACCAATTTAAGTAGAAAGGTTTTATATGAAAATGTGATCTACACTCTTTCAGAGTGTTCTCTCTTAAATTTTTAAAACAAGAACTAAAAGCGAGATTTAATAAATAAACATATAAATTTAATTTATTGGTATTTACTTTTTAAAAAGTGTATAAAACTAATACAACTTTTAAAAACCTTACATTTGATACACAGATAAAAGAATAAGTAAAAAATATATACTTCAGAATATTTGTACATTATTTTTAATTAATTTAGGCACAAGAAAATTGATAGGTAAAAAGTGCTGTCTTTTCTTGCAAAAAAGGCTTTGGTAAACTATAAATGAATTCATAAATGGGAGAGGAAATAAGGTATAAATAACACACTTTTTTTGTAATTTGAAATAGGTTCCTATTAAAAAAAAAAAAAAAATATATATATATATATATATATATATATATATATCTATATATATATAAAGGATCATTTTCTTGTTATGACGTTGAAGTGGAATGAAAACATACTATCATATATATATATATATATATATATATATATATATATATATATATATATATATATATATATATATATATATATATATACATTAAAACAAACATTGTACAAGTCAAAATTATCTGTTTAATTGTGTGAACAGACCGAAATGTATTTATGAAGGGTTTACCTCACTTTCACAGCCAAGTTACCTCTAATGCTAGATCTACTAAAACAATAACCAGTCTATAAGTTTTAAAGCATGAAGTAGAACAGATAATGCCTTTTTAGACAGTATATCAGACAGAAAAACGTGGGAATACAAGATCAAACTAAGTAAAACGTAGCAAAAAAAGTTTTCTTAAATAAAAACAGAAACTAATTTTGTTTTCTTAAGAGTAGTTTTTTTTCAGTTTCCATATAAGATAAAAGTTTTCTTGCATAAATAAGAATGACACAGTTTTTGACTATTATGTTATTGAAAATATAAATAAAGATACGAGACGTCGCACAGAAATCAATCAGTGTGTTTTGTGTACCTTTTCCTAACCAACGAGTTTAAAAATGTTTATTTGAAATGTTATTTTAAAGGTCAGTCTCAAAGTTTTCAAAATCTAGGTTAAAATGTCGAACGTCCCTAATAAACGAAACAAGTACCGAATTTTATTACAATTAAAATTTTACTAAAATCATGGTTACTATACAAATCTATATCATATTTATGAAAATCATTAATACAAATTATCACAAATGAAAATAACTAGCAGATCTGAATTTTGTAGAATAAAATCACATAATATTATTAAGATTCATTAAAATTAACAATTTCCTATCGAAATAGCCTGACGAGAAAAAAAATGCCTCATTAAGACGGCAATGCACCTCCAGGCATACCCAAATTACTTTCTTTGATTAATTATGATTCAACAGTTCTATAAGAAAAATATTTAAAATGACACCATCATGCCATTCCACATTTATTTCATATGCTGACTGTGGGATGTCCCTGGCAATGCTCTAAATACTTCTTAAAAAAATCATACAACTTGATCAAATCTTCCGAGAGTAATCGATGTATAAAGAACCATGATAAGCGGTCCGTGTAGATTCAGATATTCCAGGGATATTTCTATAACAGTTGCAGTTGAACTATCTTTGGACCTAAAAAAATGAAATATGTTTAAGTACAAAGTGACTCCTTATAAATTAGTGAAGAGATGAGAGCATATAGTTTAAAGCATCTTCGATAAAATACCTGTTTACTTAAGAAGGTATAAAATTTAAGTGATTTAAACTATAGGCTCTCATAGAACCATTTTAATAATTTATATCTTTGTTATGCTGGGTAGTTAGTTAATCACTGTTGGAAATCAAACATAAATGTTAAACTATCTAAAATTTGTTTTCGTATGATGTTTATTACAAAGTTGTCATTGGTCTGTTTAAAGCTCCTTGAATGATAAATGCACATATCGAACAATTTTCCATAAAAATAGAACGTACCTATTACTTATAAAAGTTTAAAAAAGAAATTTGCTGTATCAAGAGTTCCATTTATTACCTGCAACTTTATTTAAATAATTTAAGATAGAATTGCCAAAAATTGTTCATTATTGGGCATGTATTATATATGCTCTCATAGAACCATTTTATTGTTTTTTTATAACTTTGTATTGAGTAGTTTATCACTGTTGGAAACATAGGAAATAACACGTAAATTTTAAACTTCTTAAAAATTTGTTTTCCTATTATGTTTATTACAGAGTTGTCATCGGACTGCTTAAAGCTCTCTGAATGATAAATGCACAAATCGACTCTGCGATTTTTAGCAAGCAAACGTAAGTTATTTAAATAAAATTGCAACTTTTATTTCATACATATAGAATGTAAACGCATTTAAAAATGCCTAATATTTCCAAAATGAAAATCAACAAGTTTGCTGTATTAGGGAGCTAAAGTATCATGCGTTCCATTTATTAGCTAATTTATTTAAATAACTTAAGATAGGAATGCCAAAAATTGTTCATTTTTTATTGATTGATTAACAAAAAAAAACAAATCATTCTTTATAAAAACAACAGCTTGTTTTAAAACACTTGAAAATGCTGTTGTTTTGTATAACTTTTATAGAGAGTGTCTAAAAAAATTATTAAACATTGGCTGGAATAAAGTGCCTTTGTTTTTGCAAAAGTTGTTTAAAATAAAAAGTTATTGTCAAATATAAATTTTTCACCTTTGACGAAATTTTCTTTGCATTTGTTTCTCAACTGTAAAACATTTTTTTAGTAACCAAAAGTTAAAAAGCTGTATGTTTTGAAACTTCCAAAAATTAGGTTATTTAAAAAAATTATACAAAAAGTAAAAAAAATCAAACTTAAAAACGCAACCAATTTCACATATTACACCTACCAGCCGTGACTGCGCCGTAGTAAGGCTTGTATTGACGACTGGTGCCCTAGCCAACTAAAAAAACGATAAAAGTTGGTCCCGCTTGGTATCGAGAAGATTCCCATCTGGCAAGTGTAATCTGTGCCATTTTTTTGTCTATTAGTGTAAAATGTATATTAGTCAATACCTTCTCTAAAAAACTTTTCCTTACGTATATTGTTTCGACATGATTCCAAAAACGAAGCTAGTTTACTTCTATAGTATTCTACTAGTATATATATATATATATATATATATATATATATATATATATATATATATATATATATATATATATATATATATATATATATATATATATATATATATATATATATATATATATATATATATATATATATATATATATATATATATATATATATATATATATATATATATATATATATATATATATATATATATATATATATATATATATATATATATATATATATATATATATATATATATATATATATATATATATATATATATATATATATATATACTATCAAGGTTGCATACGACTTTTTTACTAGAAATAACTAGTCTCGGAAGCACAAGCCCTATTTAATTTTAGAAAATGTACTATGTATGTAATGTTTATTTTTTTTTGCAAAAAAAAGACTAGTAAAATATTACAAAAAGAAAACAGTGATTCAATGAATAATAAAGGTAGAAAATTAATTACTATATCAAAAAAACCAACAATGTTCTTACCTACTTAAAATTAGTTTTTTGGGAATAGCAGCATGGTGCTCTATAAAGTCCTATCCTTACTAGTAGAGGGTCTTAGAAAAAATTTGAAACAGGCTTCAGTACAACAGCCTTCAAAAGAAATGAAACCCATTAAATTTTAGAGATTTTCGGGAACACTTTAGTATCATATGGGTAAATCATACAAACAGCAATGGTCAATTTGATTTTGTATGTAGCGCATACCCTGTTATAACAACTAACCTGGATCTTATCTGCAACAAATTCCTGGCCCAAAATAGGAACTGTATATCCGACCTGATTTCTTTATAACAAAAATCATTGGGTTGAAAATGTCTCGAACATACAAAATTCCATCTTTTAACACTTCATATTCAAAGTTCTTTACCATCCCTGTTTTCTTTCCATATCTCCCAGGAAATCTAAAATTGATGGGATATAAAAGCCTTATTTACAGACACGCCAGCATACTCTTAATAAAGTTCTTAAATAAATATTACTTTATTTTTAAAGTTTTCCAATTTGACGCTGTGTGACGACAGTGGAACTTACCTGTAGAAAGACAAACAAGTTCTTGTTTTCCGCACCTGACCACAAACAGTGCATTGTTTAGTCAGTATACGGCTGTAAATAGAATTTAATTGTTCACACAAACTACAACCACTAGAAAAAATGCCAAAAAACTTGAGAACAACGCCAACAGATCTACGGAATCAATATGACAAGACATCAGTGACATGGTCACCATGCTTTTTAATTGAATGCCACCATGCATTTCAAACTGAGTTAATTAGCACCGGAAGGCAATAGAATATGAAACTAATCTACAAAGGGTGATTTGATAAATAAACATATGTTTACGAGGCGGTTTGGGGGAAAAGAAAATGATCACTCAGTCACGTTTTATTGTGTTGTTATGTATCTTCCAGGTACTTAATGTAAGAACGCGACAGTTGACAGATGGTCTAATATGTGGAGTAGTGTATCGCGGTTGTCATATCTAATTAAAACTCATGTTACTGGTGTAGTCTTATCTGAGGTATTTTAGCCTAGCTTTTTGGTTTATTTTAGCCTAGCTTTTTGGTTTATTTTACTATTTTGCAATAAAAGTAATTTCTTTATACTGCTTAGAAACTAATACTGAAAAAACATTACTACTCTTTGCATGATAATACTGTTGCATCATGTTTAAACATATCCACCGTAATAAAAATTTGTATAAACATTTAGAGTACCTGGCTAGGCTTGGCACTGTCGTACGATCCACCTTATACTGTGAGGTGAGGTAATCTTGGCAGTGGCTAAATATCTAAATAATGAACTCTATTTTTATTCTTACTCTAAGCGGCAACCGGGTGACTTTAAAGCCTGCTACTCACTATTCGTCCATTCGTCCGCACAATGTAAAGTCCGCTACCCACTATTCGTCCATTCGTTCACATATTGTGGAGGGTCCGGTTCATTCGATCATTTCATTGCGTGGTGATTCCGTCTTTTCAGCGGATAATCAAGTAGACTTTGAGCTCGGCCAACCATTCGCCAGAATGGAATCTTTTGTTTTTTTTTGTGTTTCTTCAAACATGCAATCCACGTAAAAGTATCAAATAAAAATTGATAAAATATTCGTTCATTTGTTGATTCCTCCATCCGTTCATTCATATGAATACACGAAGCGATGAACGAATCTACTACCGATGAGTCGAACCGAATAGTGAGTAGCGGGCGGTATAGTCGGATTTGTCCTAATGTTCATCTGTCCTACCACCCGAATGGAGCTTTGTCAGACAAGGATAAAAGAAGAGATGGATTTATAGACAATCAAATGTGCTGACGTGTAGAATATAAATAATTTTTCACAAGTTTTTACCAATAAATATGACCTACCTAATTAGTAATTACTAATTACTGATCACATTTATTGCTACAATTACTGATTGTGTATTTCTTAAGATTATTTACTTTATTTTCGATTATTTTTGTACAAGATATTTTCAAAAAAATGGAATTATACTAATTTTTATTTTGTAGGCATAATAGGTATCGGGGATGCAAACTGAAAATGGATCGATATCATAACTTGCTTTTCAGAGACGCCACGAAAATCGAGATACTATCACCGATCCTAATGTTCATCCATCCTACTGTGCATCGGGCATCATCGTGTGCTCCTTTGACGAGAAGAAAGCTTTATTTGAGCCACAGCACCTAGAAAACATATGTTCGTTGCTTTCAAATGTCAACATAACATAACCTATTATTTTGGCAGGTTAATTTTTTTATGTACATAATGATGTCCCTTAGATTCAAATATATATAACAAAAATGCGATAAAAAACGGAATTTAACTGTTCAGAATTTGAGTACGTAGCCCCAAACTAGTGAAGTCGATTGTGATAGTTTTGTTAGGTATTAAGGTATTTTCTACAAGCTCTAGAGGTTTGTTTGTACAAACGTTTTAAACGCTTTTATATATTATCAATTTTGTTATTTTTACATTTTTTCAGATTCCCTCTAGATATTTACAGATTTCAATTAAATGTAGGGAAGTATTAATGTATTTTTTCTCCATATTACAAAAATGGATCCCCAAGAATTGGACAACTTTTTTCCCCAAGACGGATTTTGTACAAAAGCAGGACAGAAATTGATATAAGGTAAATATTTTTACATACATAATTTACAATAATTTTTTGAAGATAACTAACCTCAAAACTTTTACCTGTAAATCTTCAGTCAAACCATTATTTTTGATTACCTATACACTGTTATGTCTAACTACTTCTAGTTTTCACGATGAAAATGTGTGTATCATTTCTTTAGTAATGTCTGAATACAAAATCAAAGACCTGGCTGAAATGTCCAAGAACTCTGTATAATAATTACAAAAAACCAATTTTGTTCTCGATCAATACAGAATTATCTCTAAACCAAAACTTCAACTCATTTTTGATTTTTTTAATGGTTTGACTTTCTTTTTACCTGCACCAGTTAAAAAAAGTTGAATAACAAGTATATATTTAATAATTCGGATATACACTCTATACCAAGTAGGTACTCAGTACTTTAATCATGGTTCTTGAGAACAGTATACTATACTAGTTGTACAATTCCTAATTTTAAACTAAGATTTTTGTTTGGTTCTATCTAGTGGGGTCATTTGGAAAGAGTTTTACTCATAAAAAACAATAAGAAAAAGAAAGGGGATATGTCCTAAAATTTATTTGTTCACTAAATTCTTGATGCAATGGTGGATTCAAGTTCTACCTAGTTTAATTTAAGGTTCTACTTTCCTCAAAAAAAGTTGTATATAATTTTTATAGGTGTTAGTTTAAAAAGAATATTTTTTCATTGGGAGTGGCAGCACATATGAAATGTTAATGTACATTTGTACAGTGATTAAGGCATTTAACGATGTTTAAATTGAAGTAATTGAGGGTTTAACTATATTTTATTTTACCTATTTTTTAAATGTTCTATATTTTCATTTTTTATACAGTTTATCATTTCTGTAAAACTTACCCTTAATTTTTCCTGATTTGATTTTTACCTCTACCTGTTTTAAATATGATTCATGCTTGTTTATAATTATTTTTAGTTTATAGTCTACGAAAACCAAATGACATCTTGCGAAGGAACTCTCTGTTTAAAATCTCACATTTTCTATTTATATAAATTAATTAAACAAGTGTTTTTTATTTATATTTTTTAAAATTTTAGGTGAAGACTGGCAAGCCCCACCCTCCTTCTTTCACTGCCTTATGGACAGGTATAAAAGTAGCAGAGCATTAAATTAAAGTTAAGAAAAAAGACTGTTAGTCAATGTCGAAAAGCAATGAGCCAAATATAAGTTTTCAAGTGGTTGTTCATTTATTTCCTCTAACTCTGGTTTCTCGAGTTTTCAAGCTTAAAAATTTTATGTTTTTCTAATAAAAAGTGTAAGCAATATGAATATATTTTATAATTTTTCCTAGTCTAGTGTATTATTTCCCATGTAAAAGAAAAGCATTATTCATCAAGCACCATACCTACAATGCTTTTAAAATATCTGCTAACCAAACATCCAAAGTTATAATAAAGTAGGTACTCTAAAGGATAATTTGTTGGTCAGTTTCAATATAGAGTATATTCATGGACCTACCGCTAGGAAAATAAATATAATTTAATACTTTGTGGAGCATAAGGGAAAATAGTGAGGTAGCTAGAAGTCTTATCAGGGGTGCGATTTTGCACTTATCATTTCGTTAGTTAACGAATCGCTAAATCACGTGATTTAGCGAAACAACTGACAAAAGTTGGAAGTAGCATCCATTTCTTAAATGGAAAATTGCATGTATTTTTTGACGTCAAGTAGGCCAGTTTTTCATTACGATTTGACAATTACTGTTAACCTTAAAATTATTTTGTTGACGAGCAAAACACGACACATTTGTTTGGCCTAATTAATTAAGTATACTTTATTATTTTGGAAATAATTAAAAAATGATGAAGAGTTAAAAATCTGAAGCTACTAAGGTCTGCCTGGAGATCCTTAATACTTGTGTTTGTTATACTTCTAAAATGGAATATACAGCAGCATTGTTGGCATCAATTGGTGATGGTGAATAATATTGTACCTAATACCTACTAATATTCTAATAAAACAGAAATTAACAAATAAGTGGTGATTTCAAGAGCCCTAAATTTGACTTTAATTAATCGCTACATGTTAGTGCAGTGAAAAAAGTGAACATTTTACTGGATATTATATTGTGCTTTTCCAGAACAGATTTTTAATGTTATTATACCTTATTATAAAGGCGTAATATAATATTTTTGCACTTGTATTTCCAGATATTTTAGAGGCATTAGAGAATATGATATTCTTAAAGACACTGTCAGGTATTTCGGGGTAGGAAATAACTATTTTAAGATACATAACACCTTTTTAAATAAATAGGACACTAAGCAAACATTTGTTAAAAAATTAACATTAAACTAAAATCTAATAATTTTAACAAACAAATGTTGAATACTTTATTTAGTAAGCCATATTTTGAGATAGAGCTTAAGTTTTTTTCCTTTATTGTCTACAAATTCAATGTACTGTAGTGATAAATGCATACATATCTTTATTAGAGTGGACTAGTTTTGGACGTACTAGTCAAAATGTTATATTTATTCTGAATTAAATATTTTTTCAAAATGAAACTTTCAACTTTAATTTCTAATACTACTTCTATATTTGTCTAATGAATTGGTAATAAAAATATGTTTTTTATTTTTCCAAATGTATTGTTTATTTTAAGACGATTTTTAATAAAATGGTAATATGGTCTTAATAAAATAAGTTACACACTTATTCTGTGTTAAAATTATTAAAATACATAATAGGATTTATTAAATCATTAGAAAAATAAACAAATAGAAGTTAATACTTTTACCATTTAATTATAAAGTTTAAAATAAATAAAAGTCCTTATTGAAGAAGGGCAACCACCAGCATTTAGATCAGTTTAAAAGAGTAAAAAATGAAAAATTAACCCTTTAACATTTTTGCAGAACTTTGCATTTTAGGGTGCTTGGGCCCCATGTTTTCCCACTTTTGTCAGTACGCAGCATAGCTTAAAAACTACTTATCCAGTTGAATTTAAGTTTTCAACGGAATGGAAACATTTTGGTATATAGAATATGGCGAAACAAAATGGCGGCCTAATAAAATAAAATTGCATAAAACTCAAGTGAGAAACAGAGACAGACTGGTAAAATTTTAGTCCGAATCTTGTATGACGAAAGTAAATGACGGCCTATTAAATTATTTGAATATGCAGACAATCTGTACGAGGGAAATTGATTGCCATCTAAAGTAGTCCCTCTAATATTTTTATTATTTCTCGTACTAAAAAATATTACACACAGTGTAATTTTTTACATGGAATGCTCTGTATAAAGAAGCCCTTTTAAGAAATACTCTATTTATAACTGCTACGAAATTTATATATTCAAAAATAATATGGCCATTTGCAGAAAGGTATTAATTTTAGTTTTTTAAATATCATAGGTGGGTATATCAGAAAATTTGGCATGAAATTTTTTGGAAAGATATTTTTTAGCTTTTCATAGGTGTAAAAAATAGACAGGGTATTCATTTAATAAAAATAGATATTTTGTCACTCTTTATATATTTCAGAGATACTGATAATTACCATATGATTGGGAAGAAGAAAATTTACTTTGCATTTTTTTCATTGCATTAAAAATAATAAAATTACTGCACAGTTGATCCTATACCTAATAGAGTAATTTTATCGTCTAAAAACTAAAAATTGACGTTTGGAGAGTTTACATAACTACCAAAAGAAACAGTTGGAACTGAAAAATAAATATTTCTACGTTCATACCTTAACTTTTGGAAATTTGTTTAAAGATTCATATATAATACCACCCATAACTAATTTCATAACGGTATCAATCTCTAACTTTCTATATCCCTGTAAATCTGTATCTATAAAAAGCCTAAATATAATTATTTTTTTAGATTTAAGTATAGTCATAAATCTTTAAGATATAAATGAAATAATTTTCCATTTTGATTATTATGAAATTGACTGGAACTTCTTTAATTTTTTTTAATTGTTGCAATATTTTATAGTGAAAATCAATTCTATATTTGTCACTAAATAAAAAAATATTACAATTGGACATGTTTTTATTGTTCAAGTTGTTACAAGCTGAAATTAGTTTTCATTGCTGCTGATTTCTGGTGATATGTAAGTACACACCATTTTCTTTTACAAAGGGTCCAAAGGACTCACACTGTGACTTGAAATACCTAAAAAGAAGAAAAAATATTGTGAAAAAATTGCTTTTCGAAAAATCAGCTGTAAATATGCTATTAAAAAAACTTCGTTATTGATAAAATAGCTATATTTCCAATTTTCGTTAAAAATTAAAAGCAATACTTAAGAAGCATATTCCCCTTAAGTAAATATGAAGAATATCCATATAAATATGGCTTTTTAAACTTGTGTTTGTAACCAACAGCATGTATAGTACCTCAACCCAATTTTTTTTATTCAATATAACCATAACCCTACATTAATTAATTAATTTTAGGTACTGATGTCCAAATTTGTAGACAAAATTCAAGTTTACTAATTTTGAACCAGAATTTATAGATTGAGTTGTGGTTTTCGATAATGCCTAGCACTATATGTTGGATTTATCGCTTCGAAAATGCAAAAGGCCACAAGAAATCGGTTACACAGAGTATTATGTAAGCCCTTGTCATTTTCACAAAATGTTTATACACACACAATGACTATTACAAAACGAAATATTATATTGTTCTTTTCTAGCCAGGATAATTCACACCCGAATACCAAAAAACTTTTTTTATATAAAGGGTATTTTCACCAAAATGTTAATTTTTCTGGATGTGTTGTTTTTCTCAGCTCCTGTATGCATCAAACAATTGTTTCTTACACCATTCTATCGTGAACTTTTTACTTTAAACTAACTTTCATGATCCATCAGATCAAAAGGTCATTTGAGAGTTTAAAAATTAATGAAACTTATTAAATAATGGTAAAAAGGTCTGTTATTATTTAAATTTACATAGATATTAATGAATTCTAATGATGAGTTTGAAGTTAGTTCAAAGTAAAAAATATGCAAAAAAGTTTTTTATAAGTATAATGTTTTTATTTATATTTTGACATCTAGATACAGCTTTGACTATAGAAAATAAAAACACAATAATTGTAGGATTTTTTCACTATTATCTTCTAAGAATACAAAATATTACTGAAAAGAAGAAATTACATAACCTATATTTTTTTTAGCAGACCCCATTTAATACAACATTAAATGAATCTGAAGTTAGCAATTATATCAGGTTTGGTACCTTTATCTTTAAAGATTATCCAAAAAATTGATAAAAGCCATTTCATAAGAGGCAAAGATATTAGTCCTCTCTCTCTCTCTCTCTCTCTCTGAACTCATATATTTATAATCGGTACGAAAAGACTAATTTAATTAGATAATAATATTCAAGGTGTCATATTTAAAAAATCCATGTTATGTAGTTTTTTCTACTTTTCAATAATTTTTAAAAATATTTGATATTTTTAGACTATAATACAGGAATAATCCTACAAATTTTGAATTTAAAGTTTTTTTTTAAATTTTCTATAATTAAAGATGTAACTAGGTGTCAAAATATAAATGAAAACCCTGTACAACAGACGCATTTATAAATTTAGAGATATTACCTTTATTCATAACTGAGGTAAGAAATAATAGTAACAGGGATACAAAAGTTGAGAAAAAAAAACATGTTTAAAGAAAATTTACAATTTCGTTGAAAACACCCTGTACAAAAAAAAACTAAAGAATTTAAAAAAAACAAGGAAAACTTTTTTTTACGAGTGTTTTACAAAACACTCTGTAAAACAACTTACTGAAGACCTCTGCATTAACATCCTCTAGGCTATAAATTTAGTTCTAGACCGTAGGGGCGTCCCTAGACTCCTGTTACTGAATGGGGGGAAGGGGGGAGGGAGACGCTTGCCTCCCCTGGAAAATGTAAATATTGTATATTACATATATAAATTACATTTATATACCAAATGGACTATGCTTGAACTTTTTTGGTTTTTTTTTCATCAGTTATGGTTCTGCGGGCGCCCATGCAATATCACAAAAAAAAAGACATCGCCTCCCCTATGCCCCCCTTAGTTACGCGCCTGCTAGACAGTGTCGAAAACCGTAACTAAATATGTTAATTTTTGCTGAACAAAAATTGAGATCTGAATATTGTCCAAAAATTTCAATCTTTAAGTTCGTCATTTATACGTCACAATCCACAATGCCACTAGGTATTCTAAAAATTATACTGAACAAAGCCTATAAGAAAGGGTGAATTGCGAGGTAGCTACTAGGACTACACATAAATCTTATAAAACTAGCTTGAGGGAAATTCGCTACATTTTATATATGTTGTAGTTCTTGACTTTCTGAACAATAGATACCATGATCACCTCCAAATCTTACGAAATAGAGACAGAATTGAATTTATAAAATAAAGTTATTCTGAAGAAAAAAATCAAGAAAAAAATGTTTCTTGTTACAAAATACAGTTTTCACTGTGAGTAATCTAATTTTCATAGACTTAAGTCAGTTTTACTTTATTTGATATGATTAAAAAAGGCAACATACAGATGTTTAAAGTAAATTGAAGTTTAAAAAATAAAATTTGAAACAAAACGAATTACAACTTCATGTATAGTCTTTTTTAAGGTATTAAATCTCAATTTACCAAATTGCATATAAACCAGACGTTTTGTTCTTTAATAAAAAAAAGTAGTCCATAATAAAAAAACAGCAGCTGCACCTTATACAACATTTTTGGGACATCCTGTATAAATATTTAATATATCTTTACAAAATGTACTTTTACCAACCTAGTTTCTTCCAGTACCTAACAAGGTATCCCAGAATTACATAATAATGGATTTGAAATAACCTCTTCTGGTCAAAAATGGTAAACACAGTTAACTTAACTTACAAAAAATAAGGTTTCTTCATGATATAGGTATAATGTATATGGTGTATAATTATATATATATATATATATATATATATATATATATATATATATATATATATGTATATATATATATATATATATATATATATATATATATATATATATATATATTTTTTTAATTTTTAACACATCTGATATTTTATATAGATTTTATGTACAGGATGTTTGGTTATATTTTAAACAGTACCCTAGAGACTTTATTATTAGTTATCAAAAAACTTTAAATATAAAAGTGTTTAGGTTTGGTCAATTTACAAGAAAAACAAACAAAAGATAATCGGAAATTGAGCAAATGGGCATCGACTGCCTTATTTTAAAAGGCACACCCTGTATAATAGATACACCTCAAATGGTCTCTTCTTGCTGATTATTAATAATGGACTAGGTTTAAGACCTTTACCTCTAAAGATAATCAAGAAATTTAAGAAAAACCCTATCATAAGAAGCAATGTATTCCAACTGACTCCACTATATTGGGAGCATTCTCCATCTCTCTCTTACACATTGCCTCTTATGGTTTTTCTAAAATTTCTCTATTATCTTTAGAGATAAAGTTTAAACCTAGTATATTTATAATCGGCAAGAATGATTAATGAATGATGATTTTGTTCAAACCCAAAAACATTTGTATTTAAAGTTTTCTGATAACTCATAGCATAAGGCCTCCAGGGTATGTACCATTTAAAATATAATCAGGCACCCTGTACAATTTTACATAGGAATATTTTTATTGTGATGTGAAACTTCAAAAGCAATTCATAGATTTGAACAAAAGATTAATTTAAAAATACACATTAAAAATTGCAATTAGCAAAACCCAAGGAAAAACAACACTTCAAACATATTTGTATCACACTGTAAGAAATTAGACAAACATATAAAACATAATGAGTTGTCTAGCACAAAGTTTAATGGATGACATAATCAAAAAATAAGTGCACCATTCATCAGTTGAGTTGCTATGCATTATCTTGCTGCTGTGTTCCGACAGAATATCAGTCCAAAAACAATTAGTCAAATTAAACAAGGTTTCAAGTGTTAAATTCTGTTTCATACTGTAAACTGATAATTTGTTATAATAATGAACTCATAGGTATGTTTTGCAGTAGACTTTGTTAAACATAAGCTTATGAATTATACTAACCTAATCTGTTTAAGTCTAATATTATAGTAAGTTTCTTTATAAAAAAAAAAATAATCACAAAATGGTCGAGTTCAAATTTGAATCAACAAAATAGCTTATCGAGGAATTTGTAATTGCGCTTCGGTGATAGTTCTTCCTTATATTGACTAAGTATGTGAAAGGTAAATGAAAATACTGTATCAAATACTTGACATCATTTCTTGTATCATTCCCTTCTTTTTAGGGTCCTATTCTGCAAAAAAGTAAAAATATTGCTATAATCAATAAATGTGCCATACACCACATACTGTGTAATATAATATAACTAATTATTTCCCTACTCTAATAATTATAACATTATATAATTCCAACTATAGTTCTTTTTTAAAGAAAAACAAAGATTATTTCATTTCCCCTCAACAGTGAAAATATATAATACCAAAGAAAATAATAGCTTACACTATAAATTTTCTTTGATAATACCTGTTAAGGAATACTTTTGTTTACAAGTTATACATAGACCTCGACATAGACAATAAAATATAATTTTAGCAACTACAGTCAAAAATATACAAATTCATGCCTACCTGTAACAGTATTATGATAATCTAGATTCAACTGCCCTTATTGCTTCTTTAGTCTTTCCATCAATAGAAAATGTTATTCTTAAATTGGTTCCTAGTTACTGGTATTTATGTTCAATTTTGCAATACTTAAATACACCATTATTAAACCACTGTTATGTTTCCGCAAGTGATCCATCAGCTGTTCGACTTGTTTACTTCTTCTTCTTCTTCTTCTTCATTCCTGTTTAGCCTGTTACATAACAGGACTTATTGGCTTTGCTACGAGGCAGTCGCCAGATTGCCCTCCGTCCGGGGCTCAGAGTCGTTAAATCGGCGACCCTCGAAGTCGACCCTGCACCTTGGTCCAGTTTGGAGGCGTTATCGGTAGGATATCCGGATGGCGAGCTCTAGGCTCCCGAATACCCCGAATCTTTCAAATACTTTAATAATTCCTCTTTAAATTTTTGAAATGCATCTAGGCTTCCACTAGGTGCCCCTTGAGAGTACTACTGATATCACGAGATGACCCTTTCTTTCAAGC
Source organism: Kuschelorhynchus macadamiae (assembly GCA_030620095.1). Classification (NCBI taxonomy): domain Eukaryota; kingdom Metazoa; phylum Arthropoda; class Insecta; order Coleoptera; family Curculionidae; genus Kuschelorhynchus; species Kuschelorhynchus macadamiae. The sequence goes on from JAUTXW010003181.1 coordinate 123,976, forward strand.
TATCCCCTTACCCCTCCCACTCCCGCCACGTAGCGGCCGTTACGCTAATATTCTATGTAGAACTGCGGCAGACGAACGGGATAGAATGCAGGAACAACTAGGCCTCACACGTTCACAGCGTATGCTCCCTTTCTAGCGGGGTCGTAAGTTTCCACCTGAGCGGTTGAGTCTCCCGTTTCCCCCCGAAATAAAGCAGCAAAACCGAACACGTGGCACCACTTATGTTAACAACACAGAGGTCTGCATTCGACGAGACGAACCGGAAGACTGACTTGTTTACTTTTTATCTGTGAACTAACTTGTTTACTTCTTCTTCTTCTTCATTCCTGTTTAGCCTGTTACATAACAGGACTTATTGGCTTTGCTACGAGGCAGTCGCCAGATTGCCCTCCGTCCGGGGCTCAGAGTCGTTAAATCGGCGACCCTCGAAGTCGACCCTGCACCTTGGTCCAGTTTGGAGGCGTTATCGGTAGGATATCCGGATGGCGAGCTCTAGGCTCCCGAATACCCCGAATCTTTCAAATACTTTAATAATTCCTCTTTAAATTTTTGAAATGCATCTAGGCTTCCACTAGGTGCCCCTTGAGAGTACTACTGATATCACGAGATGACCCTTTCTTTCAAGCTATCCCCTTACCCCTCCCACTCCCGCCACGTAGCGGCCGTTACGCTAATATTCTATGTAGAACTGCGGCAGACGAACGGGATAGAATGCAGGAACAACTAGGCCTCACACGTTCACAGCGTATGCTCCCTTTCTAGCGGGGTCGTAAGTTTCCACCTGAGCGGTTGAGTCTCCCGTTTCCCCCCGAAATAAAGCAGCAAAACCGAACACGTGGCACCACTTATGTTAACAACACAGAGGTCTGCATTCGACGAGACGAACCGGAAGACTGAACTTGTTTACTTTTTATCTGTGAACTATAAAAGTTAGGTTAGGTTACGAGAGACCAAAATAAATGAAAACTGCCAATTCTTAAAATAGGGAGGGCCATTCCCCAGTAACAACGGGCAATTACAACCTAGAGTAAGAGTTTTATTCTTACTCTAAGTTTAAAACGTTTTGTTCTCCCGAGGAACGCATTTCGCCTATATTATTATATTATTTTTCTGTGGAAGGCGCGCCCCGTTTCAAAGGTGGATAAATGTATGATGTTTATGTGGTTGCATAACAGCCGCGGTGCTGGATTAGAATAGATGGAATACATATTAACATAGGTCCCTTTTCTTTTAAAAATAAAATACGTAATATAGAATTCTGCACCATATAGCAAATAATGTAATTAATATTTAAACAGAATATTCACAACTTTGTTAAATATTTCTTAAAAAGAAGTACATTTTGAGGATAGCGTTTTATGTTTTCCCGTACTTCTAACAAAATGATCAAATTAGGAAAGAATTCCCTGAATTAAAAATAATGATTCATTAATAACTAAAATATACAGGTTTCGTAATAATATGACATAGATAATATTTTTTAAACAGATTAGCTTACCTTGTTTAATTTGAAGGATTTACGAGTTTCCTATCTTCGCTGCCTATTTGGAGGTTCCATGTTTTCATGATTTTCTTGAATATTTTGGCATCTGTTGATTATTTACGGTATGATGCATATGCTAATATATCATGGCTTAGCTTTCAGGTAATCAAAACTACTTTTTATCTTACAAAATAAAACTCCAAAGGCAGTAAATTTAGATATTATCAAAAACTCAAGAACTGACAGATTCGGAAAATGGCGGCTTTAGTAGTAGGTTGGTGTTTAACGAACAAGGATCGGAAAATCCGATTGTCATGCCGAACAGCTCTCCGAACGGAGAAAATTTTCGTTAACTAACGAAATGATAAGTGCAAAATCGCACCCCAGATCTATTATCTGACAAAATCCTATTTCAAAATATAAATTCTTTTTATTCTGGGGCAAAAGTAATTTTTAAATATGAACATTACTTTCGCCAACTGTATTTTATTAACATTAAGTGTTTTTTTTTTGTTAAAAAACCTTTTTTATTTCTTATTTCCGATTTAAATCAAAACTAATAGAGAAAAAAAACTGCAGTAGTATTTCCTAGTATTCATGTAGAAATCATACAACAAAAGCCTTGTATAGGAGGCAATGGAGTACCTAATTTTCATGGCATTTCACTCCTTTGAGGAGTACTTGTTGAAACATTACAACCAATAAAAAAACCCAATTTCTTTAAGAAAATGCTTTATTCTTTCATAAAATGTATGTTTATAAATCTAAAATATTGATTACATATATATATATATATATATATATATATATATATATATATATATATATATATATATATATATATATATATATATATATGGATCATTGTGTCTGCTGTGATGCAGAACATGTTCCAAACAAGGATCATTTTCTTGTTATGACGTTGGTGTAAGTGGAATGAAAACATACTATCATATATATATATCAATAAAAATGCGCTTTTACACACCTTTATCAAAAGTTCTTGGCCGGAAAAGATATATGTAGAATAGCAGAAATGTACAATTTCTGCAGGTGCAAAACGGCCTACAAGAAGAATTGCTTTCGATTATGTCACAGCGTACCCTCCTGCGATCATGATGTCCGGGGCCTTTACCATCATCAGGCAGGCTTGTACCCAGGGAGATCTGAAATAACAGATTGCTCGATATGACAAAATCGAAAATGAAACGTCTATCATACTGGAACAGTACTGCATGCTAAATATAACACTTAGCGCCACCTATTGGGGCTCCGGTGGTTTCCGGCTGCAAACCCATAGGAATTTGGCAAAGTATGCACTAGCACCATCATGCGTAGAGTAGATACTAAAATCAATAAAAATGCGCTTTCACACACCTTTATCAAAAGTTCTTGGTCGGAAAAGATATATGTAGAATAGCAGAAATATATAATTTCTGCAGGTGCAAAACGGCCTACAAGAAGAAAAATCGAAACGTCTATCATACTGGAACAGTACTGCATGCTAAATATAACAGTATTCCAGTATGATAGACATTTCGTTTTCGATTTTGTCATATCGAGCAATCTGTTATTTCAGATCTCCCTGGGTACAAGCCTGCCTGATGAGGGTAAAAGCCCAGAAATCATGATCGCAGGACATGTGAGACAGATCTGTGACATAATCGAAAGCAATTCTTCTTGTAGGCCGTTTTGCACCTGCAGAAATTATATATTTCTGCTATTCTACATATATCTTTTCTGGCCAAGAACTTTTGATAAAGGTGTGTGAAAGCGCATTTTTATTGATTTTAGTATCTACTCTCCGCATGATGGTGCTAGTGCATACTTTGCCAAATTCCTATAGGTTTGCAGCCGGAAACCACCGGAGCCCCAATAGGTGGCGCTAAGTGTTATATTTTGCATGCAGTACTGTTCCAGTATAATAGACGTTTCGTTTTCGATTTTGTCATATCGAGCAATCTGTTATTTCAGATCTTCCTGGGTACAAGCCTGCCTGATGAGGATAAAGGCCCAGAAATCATGATCGTAGGAGGTGACATAATGTGACATAATCGAAAGCAATTCTTCTTGTAGGTTTTTTTGCACCTGCAGAAATTATATATTTCTGCTATTATATATATATATATATATATATATATATATATATATATACATATATATATGTGTGTGTTTTCGTTCCGGGTGTACATCCGTTCACTACCGTCGTTCTGAAAAGAACAGTTTTGCTGACGTTTCGCCAAAATCACATTTGGCATTTTCGAAGCTTTCTTTCCCGCGTCCGAATAGAGACTGAAGTGTTGGTGACTGCGATATCTAGTGCTTTAAAGAAAAATGGCTACACAAATCGCACCATAGAGAAAGCTATTAATGCACAGGTTTCCCGAACAACGAACAACAAAAAATATGAACCGGGAAAGCAACGAGTAGTAGTCTTACCATATGTAAAAGGCACAACAGACAGAATCGGAAGAATTCTGAGGAAACACAACATACAAACAATACACAAGCCACAAACAACTATAGGTAAACTACTCGGAAACCCAAAAGATAAAATCAAACTGGAAAACCACGGAGTGTACAGTATTCCGTGCCAGTAGGGCAAACTAACAGGCGAATATCAGTAAGAGTGGAAGAGCATAAACTCAGCATCAGAAATAAACAAACAACCTCAGCTTTATTCTTACATCATCAGGAAACCGGCCATAAAATAAATTTCGATGGGTGTAGGGGATTGCCAATATAGAACTATAAGACCAGAATAATCCGAGAAGCCATAGAAATTGAAAAACAAGGTGATTTGAATAAAAGGGACGAATCATTAAAACTACCAACACTATGGAAGACAATAATCGACAAATCTAAAATCGCAAAAACTCAAGCGCAATTAGCGCAACAACAACAGAACCATCCGGAAAACATAAATAACGACCAACGCCTGCGCAGATATAACCTTCGACCCCGAGTGGGGGTATAAAAGTCACCAACACTTCAGTCTCTATTCGGACGCGAGAAAGCTTCGAAAATGCCAAAAGTGATTTTGGCGAAACGTCAGCAAAACTGTTCTTTTCAGAACGACAGTAGTGAACGGATACACCCGGAATGAAGACACATTGTATTTTTCCATCCGTGAAGGAGTAAAAAATCAACATATATATATATATATATATATATATATATATATATATATATATATATATATATATATATATACATGAGAGTTATCAATGATATGACAAAAAAAACTATATAGAAAAAAACCTAAAACATTCTACATACTAAAATACAATGCAAAACACTGCACTTTACATTCGATGTTACTAGACCTTATTATTATTATTTTTTAAACCAGACAGTGTGCAGCCATATTTTACTATGATGGTCCAGTACACGAAGAGTTTTATCGATACGTGCTTGCCTACCATAGCTCGAAGTACCGCAAGGCAGCAAAAAGTTCAAAGTGATGAAGATTACATTTCGGGACATTAAAACCAATCCTAGAAAGTAACTGTTGACAATCAATTAGACTGTAAAGAAAATTATAGATATAGCAAGGTCAAAAAGTAATTGTCTTCTCTCAAAATTGCTCAATCCAAGTCTAACAAGCATGTCCACTCTATGATACCCCTGACTATTCAGCGGAAGTTCAGAAGTATTGAGAGTGATAAGCCCAAGCATTTTTTGGAGCCCTGCAAGCTTATATTAGAAATATGCTGAAACAAGCTGGATTTCTCGTGAACCACATTCTCCAAGGTGCTTCACCGATTCAGAGAAACTGAGGTTGACACTGTGTAATTTGAGTTAAACTTTATGCCCCTATGAAATCAGATAAAGCAGCATTTTCCTATGTTGAGTTGTAAATTATTTGTTTGCGACCACTCCCATAGAGCATCCAAATCATTCTGGAGCAACAAAATGTCATCAATATCGTGGATCCTTTTACACACTTTTAAATCATCCCCAAAAATAATCACCGTGGAAGGTTTTATGATCCTTATTGTCATTCACAAATAATGTTGTTTACATTATTTGTGAATGACAATAAGGATCATAAAACCTTCCACGGTTATTATTTTTGGGGATGATTTAAAAGTGTATAAAAGTTTCGGGCAGCAGTTTTACTCTCTAAAACACCATATTAGGAAAATTATTATAGTTACGCTTGTCTTTGATGAACTTCCCAAAAATATCTAACACTGAGCTGTAATGAGGATCCAGTTTCACAAATATACACAGCATAAAATATTAATGAGGATTCAGTTTCACAAATATATACAGCATAACATATATCATGCTCCTCCCTATGCAATGACCTAAGGTTTGCAAATGATTCATAATCCCAGTGGACTCGAGATGACATATACTTTCTGTGCATTATTTTTTTTCTTGCAGATAAGTTGTTTCAATGTAGGACTAAACTATTTCAAAAATGAAGAACTTTAATGTGTTTTTAGGAAACAACCAGTTTATAGCCACCTAGATTATCTGACTCAGTCTTTCTGCAGCCAAGCTCGTACTCAGATCTCACCATTTTGCTGAATCAATATTGACTAAATTATCATTTATCATCATGAAATCAGCATTACTGAAGTCTCAATAGAATTCATCATATTGTAAATACTTAGATTCGGTTAAATAATTAACAAAATATGTTAAATAGTACACATTATTTGGTAAGATATTACCTAAAGCAGGATATACATCAATACTTGGTACATTAGAAAACAGTAAAAAGGAAATACACTTCAAGCTGGGATCTGGGTAATCCTCGCAAAATTGCACTGCTGTCTGCTAGTTCTTTAGAGTTACTAGGCCATATTGCATTTGGAAGATTAAAAATAAAAACATGGCATGGATGTTTATAATGTATTTTAAAAACTGAAGAACAATTTAATTAATAATTAATTTAAATATAAAATAACGATTACAAAAAAAAAATGGTGTAGGATACCCCTGAAAAGCAAGTTATGATATCGATTCATTTTCAGTTTGCGTCCCCGATACCTATTATGCCTACAAAGTAAAAATTAGTACAATTCCACTTTTTTGAGAATATCTTGTACAAAAATAAAGCAAATATTCGTAAGAAATACACAATCAATAATTGTAGCAATAAATATGATCAGTACTTAGTAATTACTAATTAGGTAGGTCATGTTTATATTGATAAAAACAACTTCTGAAGAAATTCCCCACATTATTTATATTCTGCACGTCAGCACATTTGATTGTCCATAAATCCATCTCATCTTCTATTCTTGTCAGACAAAGCTCCATTCAGGTGGTAGGACAGATGAACATTAGGACAAATGCGACAATACCCGATCCTTGGCTTTCTTCCTTGGATATCGGGTGTCGCTGCCGTTTCAATTTCTAACGCGGGGAAATGCTGTAATCGAATGATAGCTCTGTCATTTTCAAATGATTTGACTGACAATTTGAGGTTATGTCATATACGAAGAAAGTAAAGAGGTAATTTCAGTCTTCCGGTTCGTCTCGTCGAATGCAGACCTCTGTGTTGTTAACATAAGTGGTGCCACGTGTTCGGTTTTGCTGCTTTATTTCGGGGGGAAACGGGAGACTCAACCGCTCAGGTGGAAACTTACGACCCCGCTAGAAAGGGAGCATACGCTGTGAACGTGTGAGGCCTAGTTGTTCCTGCATTCTATCCCGTTCGTCTGCCGCAGTTCTACATAGAATATTAGCGTAACGGCCGCTACGTGGCGGGAGTGGGAGGGGTAAGGGGATAGCTTGAAAGAAAGGGTCATCTCGTGATATCAGTAGTACTCTCAAGGGGCACCTAGTGGAAGCCTAGATGCATTTCAAAAATTTAAAGAGGAATTATTAAAGTATTTGAAAGATTCGGGGTATTCGGGAGCCTAGAGCTCGCCATCCGGATATCCTACCGATAACGCCTCCAAACTGGACCAAGGTGCAGGGTCGACTTCGAGGGTCGCCGATTTAACGACTCTGAGTCCCGGACGGAGGGCAATCTGGCGACTGCCTCGTAGCAAAGCCAATAAGTCCTGTTATGTAACAGGCTAAACAGGTATGAAGAAGAAGAAGAGGTAATTTTGCTATATCTATGTCCGAAATTAAAAACAACGCATTTTATTATTTAGTGTTGGTGTACCCATGGTTATTAGAACAAACTACACTCACACTCGAACAAAACGTGCCCACCTGAAATTGAATTTTCTATAGAGTTTCTAGAAAGTAAAGACGTATAAATAAAACACAGTAAAAAAGGACATTTTGATCATTTTAAAATAGTTTAATGTAATTCAGATAATATCCACAGTTTCAATTACAACTCGTAAGAAGAAACTGCAAGAAACTTACGAGTGCATATTTTTCTTGAAATACAAAAGAGTTGAAATTTATTATGAGATTTAATATTACAATTTGAAATTAACCATAAAACTTAAGATACAAAACAGAAAATAATCACAAAACCAATATACAACATAAACAATCATACATATTTAAAAAACTACATAACATTTGTAAACTAAATAAATTAAACATTTTAAATTATTTATAATATCATTGTTTTCTTTGTGAAGGAAAGAAATCTTGTTTCTCCATTTTTCTTTTGCCCATCTTTGGTTTACTTACTTGCTCGATCGTTGCACTAAATTGCTTCATGCACCTTAAAATTATAATAATTAATTAGTATTCAGGCACTACTTTGTTTAATTATGCAACATACTTATCGTAAGTATCATCATCCAAAGATCTTAAAAAGTTTGATAGCGTCTCAATTTCGATCTCCCTCTGTTTTTACACTCGTTTCTTTCCTTCATAAATTTCTCAATTTCATCATTATGGTGATTCTTAACAGTCAAAGGCCCTTGTTCGGCAAGCATTTCAGCAACATCACCTAAAACAGAATCGCTTCCCTGCCCTTGCTGACATAAGCATACTAAATGTATGTGTTTACACAAGGTAGTCTTTATAATATATTGTGAACAGTCACACATATAGTGGTGAATGCAAATCTTGCATACTCTACAGTATAAAGTTTTGCGTTCTAACTCACATAATTCATTATAAGAAACATTGTAATACTCATCACCTGTTGAAGACATTACCTGATATTACCCAAGTCCATTGTATCTGCCATTTTGTGTGCATTTACAATGATTTTAGCATTGTAATTGTCTAAATAAGGGCGCTAACCATTTCTCATATTCTTCTTTGCTAAAAAAATTAAACATTAATACTTCAACTTTTTTATGATTGTCATTGTGCGTCAGTTTTTAAGATAGGTACATGATAAACATCCATGCCATGTTTTTATTTTTAATCTCGCAAATGCAATCTGGCCTAATAACTAAAGAACCATCAGACAGCAGTGCAATGTTGTGAGGATTACCCAGGTCCCAGCTTGAAGTGTATTTCCTTTTTACTGTTTTAAAATGTAGCAAGTATTGATGTAAATGCTGCTTTAAATAATATCTTACTAAATAATGTGCACCATTTAGCATGTTTTGTTAATTATTTAAACGAATTATAATGTGATGAATTCTATTGAGACTTCAGTAATGCTGATTTCATGATGATAAATAATTATTTAGTGAAAATTGATTGAGCAAAATATTTTAGAGATTGAGTATGAGCTTGGCTGCAGAAAGACTGAGTCAGATAATCTAGGTGGGTATAAACTGGTCATTCCCTAAAAATACATTAAAAGTTCTTCATTTCTGAGAGAGTTTAGTCCTACATTGAAACATCTTATCTGTAAGAAAAAGAGAGTGCACAGAAAGTATATGTCATCTCGATTCCACTGGGATTATGAATCATTTGCATACATTAGGCCATTGCGTAAGGAGGAGCATGATATGTGTTATGCTGTGTATATTTGGGAAACTGAATCCTCATTACAGCTCGGAGTTAGATAGGTTCATCAAACACAAGCGTAACTATAATAGTTTTGACAAACAAAAATCTTTTTTGGCTTTTTCGCAACTGAATAAAAATATTTAACTTTAAATTAATTAAAAAAAGTTAAATGACATAATTTCTTATGCTTGTTTAAATAATATTGTTTATATTATGTATCGAAACATTCCGTAGACAGACTAGTCTACATGTTGAGGTATGTAATTTTATTAAATATTTGCTTCAATTAATTTAAAGTTAAATATTTTTATTCAGTTGCGAAAAAGCCAAAAAAGATTTTTGGTTGTCAATCTAAACGCAACAAATAATCTGATCACATTTATAATAGTTTTCCTAATACTGTGTTTTTAGAGAGTAACTGCTACCCCAATAGAGCTTACATTATTTGTGAATGACAATAAAGATCATAAAACCTTCCACGGTGATTATTTCTGGGGACGATTTAAAACTGTATAAAAGGATCCAGGATATTGATGACATTTTGTTGCTCCAGAATGATTTTATGCTCTATGGGACTGGTCGCATACAAATAACTTAGAACTCAACATAGGAAAATGCTGCTTTATCTGATTTCGTAGGGCGCATAAAGCAGTTAGTCTCAAATTACAAGCTACACAGTCTCAACCTCAATTTCTCTGAATCAGTGAAGGACCTTGGAGTGTGGTTCATGAGAAATTGAGCTTCTTTCAGCATATTTCCAATATAAGCTTGGAGGGTTCCAAAAATGCTTGGGCTTATCACTCTCAATACTTCTGAACTTCCACTGAATATTCCCAAAACTTTTTATACTTCTCAGGTAAGATTAATTCTGGAATATGCTACAGTGGTCTAGTTTCCTCAATACCGTGTCAACATAAACATGATCGAGAATATCAATTAAACTTCTATGCTTTGCGGCTTTTAGGTGTGGGGTCAACTTTCAGGAGTACCATAGAGTGGACATGCTTGTTAGACTTGGATTGAGCACTTTTGACAGAAGATGATTACTTTTTGACCTTGCTATGTCTAATTGATTGTCCACAGTTACTTTCTAGGATTGGTTTTAATGTCCCTAAATGTAATCTTCATCACTATAAACTTTTTGCTGTCTTTCAATGCTACAAGCTATGGTAGGCGCACCTATCGATAAAACTCTTCATGTACTAGACCATCATAGTAAAATATGGCTGCACACTGTCTGGTTTTCAAAATAGAATAACAAATATAACACAAGACACTATAACAATATGAAGTCTAGTAACATGGGATGTAAAATGCATTGTTTGAGTATTTTAGTATGTAGAATGTTTTAGATTTTTTCTTTATAGTTTATTTTTGTCATATCATTGATAACTGTCATGTATATATACACACACACATATATATATATATATATATATATATATATATATATATATATATATAATATATTTTTTTTTTTGTCATTAATATTTTAGGTTTAAAGAGAAACATACATTTTATGAGAATAAAGCGTTTTCCTATCGAAATTGGGTTTTATTTTACTGATTGTAATGTTTTGAAAAGTATTCCTCAAATGAGTGAAATGCCCTGAAAATTAGGTACTCCATTGCCTCCTGTACAAGGCTTCTGTTATATAATTTCTACATGAATACTAGGAAATACTTCTGCAGTTTTTATTCTCTATGATTTGTTTATTGAAATATAATTACTGTATTAAATTTAGTTTTGTTTTAAATCGGTAACAAAAAAAGTTTTTTTTGTTAGTGTTAATAAAATACAGCTGGGGAAAGTAATGTTCATATTAAAAAATTACCTTTGCCTCAAAATAAAAAGAATTTATATTTTCAAATTAGTTTTTGTGAGTTAGATCTGATAAGACTTGATCCTAGCTACCTCACTATTTTCCCTTATGCTCCTCAAAGTATGAAACCTCTTTTGAAGACATTACTTATTTTCTTAGTGGTAGGTACATGAATATACTCTATATTGGAATTGACCAATAATTTATCCTACTTATTAAAACTTTGTATGTTTGGTTAGCAGACATTTTAAAAGCATTGTAGGTAGGGTACTTAATGAATGCTTTTCTTTTACAGGGGAAATAATACACCAGACTACAAAAAATGTATAAAATATATTCATAGTGCTCGCACTGTGTACATATTTTTATTAGAAAAACATAAATAAAATCCTTAAGCTGGAAAACTCAAGTAACCAGAGCTAGAGGCCATAAATGAACAACCAATTGAAGACTTTTATTTCGCTCATTGCTTTTTAACATTGACCGACAGTCTTTTTTCTTAACTTTCATTTTCTAGAGACTGCTACTGTTATATCTATCCATAAGGCAGTGGAAAAAGGAGGAGGGGGGCTTGCCAGGCTTCACCTGAAATTTAAAAAAAATATAAATAATAACACTTGTTTAATTAATTTATATAAATAGAATGTCAGTCAGTTCTTTAGAGAAATATGAGATCTTATACAGAGAGTTCTTTAGCAAGGTGTCGTTTGGTTTTAGTAGACTTTTAACTACTAAGAATAAGTATAAACAAGCATAAATCATATTTTAAACAGATACAGATTAAAATCAAATCGGTGGGAAAAATTAGGGTAAGTTTTACAGAAATAAAAAATAAAAACATTAAACATTTAAAAAACAGGTAAAATAAAATGGAGTTAAACCCTCAATTACTTCACTTTAAATGTCTTAATCGCTGTACATTAATAACCTGCTGCCACCCCAAATGAAAAATAGTCTTTTTAAACTAACACCTACAAAGATTATATACAACTTTTTTTGAGGAAAGTAGAACTACAGAAAAAATAGCGTAAGTAATTTTTCTGTGGTAGAACCTAAAATTAAAATAGGTAGAACTTCAATCCACCATTGCATCAAGAATTTAGTGAACAAATAAATTTTAGGATATATCTCCTTTCTTTTTCTCATAGTTTTAAAGATAACTCTGTATTGATTGAGAACACAATTGGTTTTTTGTAATTATTATTAGTTCTGGGACAATATTTCAGCCTTCAATTTCGTATTCAGACATTATTAAAGAAATGATACACAAATTTTCATGGTGCCTCAAATATCTACCAAAGAATGTTTAACAGCTCTTGAACCATTACTTCCAGATGTGAAAACTAGAAGTAGGTACAGACATAATTGCTCAGTGTATAATCAAAAATAAAGGTTTGACTGAAGCTTTTGAGGTTAGTTATCTTCAAAAAATTATTGTAAATTATGTATGCAAAAATATTTACCTTATATCAATTTTTGTTCTGTTTTGTACAAAAGTCCATCTTGGGAAAAACGTCATCCAACTCTTAGGGATCTATTTTTGCAATATGGAGAAAAAATACATTAATACTTCCGTACAATTAATGGAAATCTGTAAATACTTAGAAGGAAAGAATCTAAAAAAATATAAATATAACAAAATTGAAATGTAAAAGCGTTGAAAACGTTTGGGCAATCCTTCTATAACCTGGAAATACCCAACGAAAACTATCACAATCGACGTCACTAGTTTGAGATGCATTTTGACCGCGTGCTACAAATTCAAATTCTGAAATGTTAAACTCCGTTTTTATTGCCTTTTTGTTATATAGATTTAGATCTAAGGAACATCATTATGTACGTAAAAAACTAACCTACCAAACAAATCTAATAGAGGTTATATTATGATGATGTTGTTTGTTGGTATGGCTTTGCTTCTAGGCAATTGCCAGCTCAATTTGGTGGCGATCCCGACCTGTCTAGTTCTAGGCCATATCGGAACCCCCGACTTTTTCTTATTGGACCCTATATATTTGAGTGCTGTGGAAAATCAATACTTCATAAGCCGTTTAATTGAGGTTACTGTTAGTTTAGACAAAACAACATAGGAATTTGGATGACAAACAAATTTCACTTGCACAGTACATATATCTGGAAAAGGTAAGAATAAGTTGAGCATTACAAGTCCATTTTATTAATATTTAAGAAAGCTATCATCACTCTGATCAATTCCATATTTAAATTAGCCAAAATTGTATATATGGATATAGGGGTTGGAATTTTCATATTAATACTTATTTGATATATATCAAGATGTGGTATATAATTGATAGGACATTCTAAAAAATATGATTTAAATCTTCGACTTCTCCGCATTCACATAAAGGATTGTCTCTTATCTTAATTTTATATAAATGTTAGGCAATGCCCTGTGCGCATTCTGATAATTGTAGTTATGTGTCTTCTATTTTTATATGCAAATCCTGAAAACCATTTTTTCCCCGTAAATATCGATTGAACCTTAGCATATTTGTAATCCTTCCCTATAACTAACGCTTTCCATTCTGATTTATATTGATTACGTATATTTTCTTTAATGTTGGTGAACAGTTCCCTCACATTAATATTCATTCTTTTGGGGATATTTAGAATCCTTCCTACATTAGCCAGTGTGTCAGCATCATTGTTACCAGGTATATCAGAGTGGCCCAGTATCCAAGCAAGACGAATATTAAAGCTGTTCCTATTCGCCATTATTAATAGTTTCTTTGTTCTGAGAGTCCAATAGTCAGCTGCGGCTGAAAATTGATATTTATTGTTTTTTTATTGCACTGTCTGAGTCGGTACAAATTATAGCACTTTTCAGTTGCTTATTGATGATAACTTTTATTGCATCATGGATTGCTATTATTTCTGCTTTACAAATAGTCAGAATAACAGGTAAATTTATAGGATATATCAGGAATACTCACACCATATCCCGTTTTTTTATCCTTTTTAGAAGCATCTGTATACACAAAGGAAAAATTATTTTTCAAGTTTTCAGTTGCTAATAAAAATTTCTCTTTAATTCCAATTTCATTTTTTTTGATGCCGAGGTTAATAATTTTAATAGGGGCTTTTATAAATGTTGTTAAAATGTGGAAAAAATTCTTCTAAAGCTGTAATTATGTATGGTATTTGTGTGTTTCTAATATTTACATGCCTATTAATTACATTTTGTCGGATTTTACGTATAAGAACAATTAGGGGGTGATTTTCTATATTTATCAGTTTTGCTATAAACCCACAAGCCAATAATCTTCTCCTTTGTTCCAGGCTCATCATTGCTGCTTCGCTTAGAATGGTGTAGATTTCATACATCCCAAGTATATTCTAAGGCCTTCAAAAAAAATAAATTCTATATCGTTAAGTATTTTCTGACTGACAGGTTTTATGAATATAGATGCAAAGTCCAAATGTGAAACCACTAGAGCATGAAATATGATTAGAAGGATACAAGGATCAGCACCCCACCACACTCTACAAATTGCTTTTAATATGTTAAGAGATTTTTTAGCTTTGATCATGGTATTTTGGGCATGCAAGTTCCATTTAAGATTTTTTTGAAAGATGATCCCCAGATATTTAGTTTCATTTTTATATTCTATTGTAGAATTTAATAATTTAATAGGAGGTGGTTTTTGAATTCTTTTCCCCTTAGTTAAATACATTGCTTCTGTTTTATTTGCTGCCAATGATAGATCATGTTCTCGTAGGAAATTGTTTATTTTATTTAATGTAGAATTGATTGAATCAGTTATGGTAATCAGATTAGAACCCTTGCAAAACATAACTAGATCATCTGCATATCCTATAATCTTTGTTTGTCCAAGTTGAAGTTTAAATAGATCAGCAATATAAATATTAAAAAGAATGGTACTAAGGAGAGAACCCTGAGGTAATCCCTTAGTGGTCAAATATGGACCTAACAAAGGGCCGTCACTACCTCTAGTATATAAGAGTCTATTTTTCATTATTTCAAAGATGAGGTTATTAATCTGTGTGGTAATATGTAAATTTTTTACTTTAACATATAATTTATATAGATTTACATCATCATAAGCCGACTTGATATCCAGGAAAACCGCTATGACTGTTTCTGAATTTTGAAAAGCATCAAACACAATAGTTGCCAAATATGCTATATTTTCATAAATACCTTTCCCTTTACGAAACCCTCACTGAAAAGTAGTAAAAGTAAGATTGTGTTCGAGGGTCCCCTACAAACGATTCTTGATCATAATCTCTAGAATTTTAAGTCCACAGGAAGATAAAACAATTGGTCTGTAACTTTCAGCCATTGATGGATCTTTATTAGGTTTGAGAAAATTGATTATATTATATTTTTTCCACGATTCAGGTAATGTGCCTCCCATTAAAAATTGTTTAGGCAGTTTACGAAAATTTGTTTTGCTTTAAAAGGAAGACCTTTGAACATTGTATAAGTCATATCATCTAGCCCTGGGGCTGACATTTTCACAGAAAAATTTAAATTTAGTTCTTTTTTTCCCAAAGTTTTCTTCTCGTATTTGCTATACTTTTCTTTACTTGGATAAAATTACCCAGATTAGGAAAATTATTAAAGTTATCAATTGCATTTTTCTTTTCTCTAATCCACAAATTGCAATCATCATCCCACCATGGGGTACCTGATTTACATATTTGGCCACATGTTTTAAGGGGAATACTTTCTTCTGCTGCTGTTTCCATAGTTTTTATAAGATCGGTGTAATTAAGATTCAAATTTTGATTATTTAATTCTATTGTAATGTTATCACTATATAATTGCTAATCAGCTTTTTTAAAATTTCTTAATTTGTAGGAGGTTATAAATAGCTTGTTAAAATTGGGGTTGTTTGTATTGTATTTTAGATAAGTTGGAAAATGATTGCTATTTCCACAATCTTGTATTATACCCCACGTTGAATTGATTGTTAAATGACTACTTATTATTGTTAAATTAACCGCACTAATATTATTATTAGGGTTTTGAAATAGGGTTTGAGTTCCATCATTCATAATTACAAATTCATTTTCCATCACAAAATCACTAATTGCCTTGCCTCCCCTGTTCATGGGGACTTTATCCCATAGTGGATGGTGGGAGTTAAAATCACCAGTGATGATAATTTTATTTAAGGGAATGCCCTCAATTAAGCTTTCTAGAAGTTGTAAATTAATATTATCATTTGAGTTACTATAAATGTTAATGATATAGAGTTCGTCAATTTTAATAATTATATATTGTGTATTATCTGATGAAAAACTTCTGACTTTGTTAAATATGATATTTTTTTTAATACAGGTGGCTATTCCACCATACCCATCATTTCTATCTTGTCTAATGATATTATAGGAGGGTAATTTTTAAAGCAGAGGTTGACAAACTCAACAAAACCATAAAAGAGAAGGACTTGCAATTGAAAAGAGAAAAAAGAAGAACGAAAGATTTTACTGATGATGTATTAGAAACCGAAAATAGACTTGTACAACAACGTAAAGAAAAAAGTGACCAAATGCTGTATGTGAGTACAGCAGAGGTTAACTTCTGTTACTCAGGATTTTGAAACTGCAAAAGAAGAATTAGCAGAACTATATAAAATTAATAAAAGTATGGTGGCAATTAGAATACTTGAAAATGGCAATGCTTACCTTAATAAAGAGATCTTGAACTTGCAGGAAGAATTGCTTAACAGCGAAGGTGTTTTTTCAACAGAAAAATCTGTTTACAGCACCACAAATATTCAAAGCAAAAACAGTTATCTTGAGAGCCAAAATGATCATCCTATAAACAATCAAAAGACTGTACAAAGAAATATTATACCTAATGACAAGCATAAAAATAATCACCAAGTTTTAATAATCGGCGACTTACAAAATGTAAGAGGTTGTGCATCTCTATTTAAAAAATTCTGTAAAGAAAAAATTGATATTAATTGTCAGTTCACAAAAAATGACGTTATCATGTTTACTGGGAGTGAAAATGCATTGAGGAGTATTTCAATTAAACCTACTGAGGTAAAGAAACTACTACTTGTATCAGAGAGGACAAATCTGTTTGTAATTGGTCCTCCATTGGCATGGGAACGTAATATGTTAAATAGTTTTATTTCAGAAAACAATAACACAGTTTTTAATTGCTTGTGTAAGGACATAAATAGTTCAATGTTTTTAACTTTGGACAGTTTTATGCAGGTGCATGAACGCTCTAAATACGCGGAACCGTCCTATACCGCTAAAATTTTGATATGTAAATTTATTTGTTCCCGTATCTTTTATTTGAATTTACAGAGAGGATAATATGAGTCAGGCTGTGACAGACAAAAATGTGCAAACTGACTCTAGCTGTGGCGACGAAAATCTGGAGGAAAATGCTTTTTTAGAACGAATTTAAGTGATGAATTTTCAGTATTGCTTCTGAACGTACAATCTATAAGAAATAAGACTGATGAGTTACATTTATTTATTGACAGTATTGGCTCTCCTAATGTTTTGCTTTTTACCGAACATTGGCTGAGAGAGGATGAAGGCGTGCATATTCCTGACTATAATGTTGTGTCTAGTTTCTTACATACGGATTTTATCCACGGCAGTACTGTTGTGTTGGTTCATATATGGTTTTGTCAATTTTGTTGAATATAATTATATGCTTGTTGAAAAAGAATTTGAATTTTCCATTATAAAATCTATTAAGTTAAATATATATATTATTTGTTTGTACAGACCACCTAGTACAAGTATAAATCTATTTATATCTAGATTGGAGCTGCTTATTTCTATGCTTCCAGCAAGTGCGCATATTATTTTAGCAGGTGATTTTAACATAAATTTTTTAGATTACTCCAGCCTAAATGTTAATTTGTTGTGTAGTTTACTTGATTGTTTTAATTCACAAATGCATGTACATGAACCTACACATATAAGTAAGAATTCTGTGTCTGTAATTGACTACTTATGTTCTAATGTAAATAGCAAATTGGTTGACTGTTCTGTCATAAAACCCGGACCACGAAGCTGTCTTAGGTAAAATAAAATCTTAAAAAAAAAAGCCTAAAAAATTGACAAGATATGATAGATTATTTACTAAAAGAAATTGTAGTAAGTTCTGCCAACTTATTGAAAATGTCAACTGGGATATAGTTTTGAATACTGAAAATCTGTTGGAGACTTTTCATAATATTCTACTGAATAAATTTAATATTGCTTTTCCTCTTAAAAAAATTAAACATAAACACAAGAAACCTTGGTTTACAAAAGGACTAAAAGTATCAGCGAAAAATATGAGATCTCTACATACACTAAGAAAATTTTTTATTCATAATCTCGTATTTACATCATACTACAATTCTTATCGTAAAATTTATAGAGAAACAATTAAATTCGCAAAAAATATGTATTTCTCAAACAGAATAAATAAATCAAGCAATATGCAGAAGGAATGTTGGAAAATTGTTGGAGAACTGAATGGGAGTAGTGTTGAAATGGTTGGCTCTAGTATAAGCCCTTCAAAGTTTAATTCATTTTATTCCTCAATAGCATCAAATTTAACTAGCTGTATATCTCAGAAACATGACGAATTAGCATTTCTTAATCAAGTTTCAGTACAAGAAACTTTTTTCGTTTATCCCACCACCATTCAAGAAATAAAAGATACTTTTACAGAAATCAAAAATAAAAATGCTGCTGGATGGGACAACATTTCTATACAAATATTTTTAAAATTACCAAATTCTGCATTAAATGCTCTAGCGAAGGCAATAAATTGGTCATTTTTCTGAAGGAGTACTACCCGATTGTCTCAAATTAGCAACGGTTATTCCTCTGTTTAAGGAAGGCGATGCAGAGGAACCTTCTAACTTTCGTCCAATTTCCTTGCTTCCGACATTAGCAAAAGTTGTTGAGAAGCTCGCGAAAAAGCGTATGCTTTGTTTTTAAGTTAGAAATGGTCTGATTTCCGAGGCGCAATTTGGTTTTTTGGCTGGTAAGAACACAAGCGATGCAATATTTTCCTTCCTTGAGATATTGTACCTGAAACTAAATGATGGTAAGGCTGCTGCGGCGGTGTTCTGTGATCTCACTAAAGCTTTTGACTGTGTAGATCATGGAATACTGCTGAGGAAGCTCGTATGGTTTTAGGGGAAGATCTCTTGAATGGCTATCTTCATATTTGCATGGACAAAGTCAGAGAGTGTTATTTAATAAGGAGCAATCGAGTTGCTTAAACATACATGCAGGAGTTCCACAGGGGTCCGTTCTTGGACCATTGCTGTTCTTGATTTATATAAATGACTTGACAATGTTAGACATATCCGGAAACTTTACAGTATTTGCAGATGATACAACAATATTGTGGAATAACTATAGTCGAAATTCCGATGAACTAGCGGATATTGTAAATATAGATTTAATTAAAATTAAAGAATGGTTTGAGGCTAATTACCTTACTGTAAATGCATCTAAAACAAAATTAATAAATTTTAAATGTCAATTTAATGAAGTAATTCTTAATAACCAGGCTATAGCAAGGACTGAAATAAATACATTTTTGGGACTATATATTGACCAGAACCTTAAATTTGAAGAGCACATTCGACAACTATGTAAAAGGGTCTCTAGGGTATGCTTTGCAGTTAGAACGGTATCTAACAATCTAGGTGTAAATATGTCAAGAAATGTTTATTATGCTCTTATTGAATCTCACCTGCGCTACGGCATATGTTTCTGGGGTGCTTGTGCTGAGTATTTGTTTAAAAGTGTGTTTGTCTTACAAAAAAGAGCAATGAGATTTATGAGTCGCATGAAGCCTCGTGAGTCTTGCAAAACAAATATTTTTGACTAAAAAAATTCTCACATTGCCTTGTATATTTATACTGGAGATCGTTTGCTTAATACATAAAAAATTCAAGGCTGAATTATCAGAGGAGTCTCTGTACTCGACTAGGAGATTGTGTACTACTCTTCTTCCAATTCCATCATCAGCTATGGTGAAAAATTCAATAATATACAATGGCAAAAAATTATTTAATCATCTGCCATTGAGTATAAGACAGTTTGCTTGTGAAAATAAGTTTAAAAGGAAAGCAAAACAGTTTTTGATTGGTAGAGCTTACTATTCAACTGAAGAATGTATGAATGATGTGTTTGCATAATGTTTTTTAATGTGGTTGTATAAGGTTTTGTGACTAATAATTATTTAGATTCACCTTTTTAAGTGTTATTTTATAGAACATTTTATGATAAATTTATATATTTTTTTTTTGTATTACGCTTAATCTATGACAGTTATCTTGACTGATATCTCTTTGACCTAACTTTTTAAGTGTTACTTTATAGAATGTTTTAATGCATTTATATTTAACTTTTTTTGTTGTATTATGCTTGTCATGTCTATTATCCTACCTGAAATCTTTTTAATCAAGGTTCTTCAACTAATAATTATTCATATCCGCCATCTTTAATGTCACTTTATAGGATATTTTAATATAAATTTATTTATTTTTTTTTTGTACTATGCTTGATTTATATCTTTTATCTTGATCGAAATCTTTTTACCCAGTCAGACTAGGTTTAGTTTTAGTCTTAGTTGCTTTGTCTAAAAGAAATTTGTAACTTAAGACAATAAAGCTATTTTGAAGTTGAAGTTTTGAAGTTGAAGGTAAAGAAAAATATTGGTTTGTTTTAAGCCAAGTTTCATTAAGGCATATAATATGAGGTTTTTCATTCTTTATTAGGATTAACAGGTTATCCCTATTAGAGTTAAGGCTTCTAAGATTCCATTGAATAAATTTTAATTGATTAATATACATTGTTTTGAGTAAGTTGATAAAACGAAATAATAACAAATTAACAATCGGAATCTGCATCCAGGTCCATATTGGAGCCTGGATGTTAGGATATTTTTAATTGTGGATATGTTTTCTTTTGATGCATGCATTATAAAATTAATACATTGGTCAAAATCTTTGTTTTGGGAGCTATGTCAAAATCTTTGTTATGGAGCTAGGTAAATAAGATGAATTATTATG
Organism: Kuschelorhynchus macadamiae; assembly: GCA_030620095.1. NCBI lineage: Eukaryota > Metazoa > Arthropoda > Insecta > Coleoptera > Curculionidae > Kuschelorhynchus > Kuschelorhynchus macadamiae. The sequence continues at coordinate 145,172 of JAUTXW010003181.1, forward strand.
TAAACTTTTATTCTGTGTATTATCTTGTTGTGACTGTGAAGAAGAAGGCAAGTCCTGTTTGGAACGTCTAGAATTTGGGAGATAATGACTTGTTTTATCATATCCTTTTTGAGTAATTCTTTTTTTGTACTTATCATTTGCAATAGTTTGAGCATAGGAACGTTTAATAGTATTATTTGCATAATGAGATCTTCTTTGTGATAGTGTTGTAAAATTATTTGCATTTTTATTGTCATTTATTTTTTTGGGTCTGGGTTGGAAAGTCATTAGGATTATATATAAACTCTCCCTTAGCAATATAAGTTTTTTTGCATAATTCATTTGCATCATAAAAGGTATAATTTTCCAAGGCCATAAGTTCCTTTATATTTTTTTGTCTCGTATACTTTGGACATTTTTTAGATATAGATTTATGGTCATCTTTACAATAAAAATTGCATATTACAAAAGAAAGAAGTATTATCTCCAAATGATTACCCTCTTCACCGCAGTTAAAGCATCTTTCTTTGCCTTTGCAGTTATTTTTTGTATGTCCATATCGCAAACATTTATAACATTGTGTGACAGTGGAGTTATACACTTGAACTGGTCATTCAAGTCCATAAAAATTGATAGATTGATAACTGTACCTGTAGGTTCATATGTTATGATTTTATCTTTAGATATTTTACGATTAAATCTCCTTACTGAGAGGATATGTATTCCACCGTCTGCATGGCAGCATTTTAAGAGTTCATCTTCACCTAGGTCACTATCGATCTGCCTGACAATTCCTTTGCATGTGACAAAGTTATAAGATATGACCATTTTATAACCTTTTTCAATTCTATTTTTTGTAAAAAAATTAGCTGCCTGTGCCGTTATAAATTATTATTATTATTATTAATTTTCCTAACATCTTTAAGATTCAAGTTAAAAATATCTCGCGCAATTTTAATATTATTGAATTTACCTATATTAAAACTGACTTTATCAGTAGATTCCAAATATACTATAAAAGGTCCACTATCACTATTTGAATATGTTATCTCTACATTCTTAGAATTCTTAAGCAGATCAGGGGGGTCACCCCCCTGGATCATCCATTTTGACACGTAAAAAATAAGTGACAGGTAGGATTGATCAAAGTTGAATATTATAATAAAAAATAATAAAATAATAGCAAAAATCAACAGAAATAAGCTATGCTCAACTTACTTTATGGATGAAACGTAGCACAACACATGTTAGTGGAACCTCGCTGGTCATGTAGCCAGCAAAATTCAATGAAGCCTAAACGATGCTGCTTCTGCAACGGTATTCACAGCACTATGTTATGATCATGTTTGACTTAAACAAAACAACCACAATGAACACGTATTTTGTACTGTGGCTCAAATAAAGCTTTCTTCACGTCATAGGAGCACAAGATGATGCACGATACGCAGTAGGATGGATAAACGGTATTGTCGGATTTATACTATCGGAGATACTATCACCGATCCTAATGTTCATCCATCCTACTGTGCATCAGGCATCATCGTGTGCTCCTCTGTCGTGAAGAAAGCTTTATTTGAGCCACAGTACCTACAAAACACTAAAACATATGTTCGTTGCGTTCAAATGTGAACATCATAACATAACCTATTATTTAGAATTGTTATGGATGTTCCTTAGATCCAAAAATATATAACAAAAATGCAATAAAAAAGGGAGTTTAACAGTTTAAAACTTTGAGTATGTAGCCCAAACTAGTGACGTCGATTGTGATAGTTTTGTTGGGTATTTTCTACAGGCTCTAGAAGGATTACTCAAACGTTTTCAACGCTTTTACATATTATCAATTTTGTTACTTTTACCCTCTAGGTATTTACAGATTTCCATTAATTGTACGGAAGTATTAATGTATTTTTCTCTATATTGCAAAAACGGATCCCCAAGAATTGGACAAGTTTTTTACCCAAGATGGATTTTTGTACAAAACCAGGACAAAAATTGATATAAGGTAAATATTTTTGCATACATAATATATAATCATTTTTTGAAGATAACTAACCTCAAAACTTTTACCTGTAAACCGTCAGTCAAACCTTTATTTTTGATTATACCCTAAGCAATTATGTCTGTACCTACTTTTAGTTTTCACAATGCAAAAATTTGTGTATCATTTCTTTAGTAATGTCTGAAAACAAAATCAAAGACCTGAATGAAATGTTGACTAAGAACTCTGGATAATAATTACAAAAAAACAATTTTGTTCTCAATCAATACAGAATTATCTAAACCAAAGCTTCAACTCATTTTTGATTTTTTTTTAATGGTTTGACTTTCTTTTTTTATGTGTCTTCACCAGTGAAAAGAGTTGAAAAACAAGTATATATTTAATAATTCGGATTTACACTCTATACCAAGTAGGTACTTAGTGCTTTAATCATTGGTCTTGGGAATAGTATACTATACTAGTTGTACAATTCCTAATTTTAAATTAAGATTTTTGTTTGGCACTATCTAGTGGGGTCATTTGGAAAGAGTTTTACTCATAGAAAACAATAAAAAGAAATATATCTAAAATTTATTTGTTCACTAAATTCTTGATGCAATGGTGGATTCAAGTTCCACCTATTTTAATTTTAGGTTCTACTTTCCTCAAAAAAAGTTGTACCTATATCTTTATAGTTTAAAAAGAATATTTTTTCTTTTGGAGTGGCAGCAGATATGAAATGTTAATGTACATTTGTACAAGTGATTGAGACATTTAATGATGTTTAAATTGAAGTAATCTAGAGTTTAACTATATTTTATTTTACCTGCATTTTAAATGTTCCATCTTTAATTTTTCCCTCCAATTGATTTGAACCTGTACCTGTTTTAAATATGATTTATGCTTGTTTATACTTATTTTTAGTAGTTTATAGTCTACTAAAACCAAACAACATCTTGCGAAGGAACTCTCTGTATAGGATCTCACATTTTCTATTTAAACCACTGCTATTTATATAAATTAATTAAACAAGTGTTTTTATTTATATTTTTTAAATTTTCAGGTGAAGACTGGTAAGCCCCCCCCCTCCTTCTTCCACTGCCTTATGGACAAGTAAATTAAAGTTATGAAAAAAGACTGTCAGTCAAAGTTAAAAAGCAATGAGCCAAATACAAGTTTTCAAGTGGTTGTTCATTTATTTCCTCTAACTCTGGTTTCTCGAGTTTTCAAGCTTAAAAATTTTATTTATGTTTTTCTAATAAAAATATGTGCAAAGTGTGAGCAATATGAATATATTTTATACATTTTTCCTAGTCTGGTGTATTATTTCCCCTGTAAAAGGAAACCATTATTTGTCAAGCACCCTACCTACAATGCTTTTAAAATGTCTGCTAACCAAACATACAAAGTTTTAATAAAGTAGGAACTCTAAAGGATAATTTGTTGGTCAATTTCAATATAGAGTATATTCATGTACCTACCACTAGGAAAAGGAAAAACATTACTTACGTTTTTATGTAAAAAAAAAACATTTTTTTTTCTTATTACCAATTTAAATTAAAACTAAATTTAATACATTAATTAAATTTCAATAAACAAATCGTAGAGAATCTAAAACTGCAGTAGTATTTCCTAGTATTCATACGGAAACCATACAACAAGCCTTGTACAGGAGGCAATGGAGTACCTAATTTTCAGGGCATTTCACTCCTTTGAGGAGTACTTTACATTACAATCAGTACAATAAAACCCAATTTCTTTAGGAAAACTCTTTTTTCTCATAAAAATATTATGTTTCTCTTTAAATCTAAAATATTGATTACAAAAGAAATATATGACAAAAATAAACTCTAAAGAAAAAATCTAAAACATTCTACATACTAAAATACTCAAACACCGTACTTTATATCCCATGTTACTAGACCTTATATTATTATAGTGTCTTGTGTCACATTTGTTATTCTATTTTTAAAAATAGGCAGTGTGCAGCCATATTTTACTATGATGATGCAGTACACGAAGAGTTTTATCGATAGGTGCTTGCCTACCATAGCTCGTAGCATCAAAAGGCAGCAAAAAGCTTAATTGATTTGATTTTTGATTTGATTGATTGATATAGGGGCAGCAGTTTCACTCTCTAAAAATATAGTATTAGGAAAACTATTATAGATGAAAATCAAAAAAATATCTAACACTGAGCTGTAATGAAGATTCACTTTCCCAAATATACACACATATGCTCCTCCCTATGCAATGACCTAAGGTTTGCAAATGATTCATAATCCCAGAGGAATCGAGATGACATATACTTCCTGTGCACACCCTTTTGCTTACAGATGAGATGTTTAAATGTAGGACTAAACTGTCTCAAACATGAAGAACTTTTAATGTTTTTTTAGGGAACGACCAGTTTATACCCACCTAGATTTCCTGACTCAGTCTTTCTGCAGCCAGGCTCATATTCAAATCTCGAAAAGATTTCGTTCAATCAATATTCACTAATTAATTATTTATCAACCTGAAATACACATTACTGAAGTCTCAATAGAATTCATTATATTGTAAATACTTAGATTCGTTTATTTATCTAAAGCAGGAAATATATCAATACTTGCTACATTGGAAAATAGTAAAAAGGTAATACACTTCAAACTGGGACCTGGGTAAGCCTCGCAACATTGCACTGCTGTCTGATAGTTGTTTAGAGTTATTAGGCCAGATTGCATTTGGGAGATTAAAAATAAAAACATGGCATGGATGTTTATCATCTACCTATCTTAAAAACTGAAGAACAATGACAATCATACTTATCCTTTCCCGAATTAGGTGGAATGTAATTTAAATATAAAATAACGATTACAAAAAAATGGTGTAGGATACCCCCGAAAAGCAAGTTGTTATATGGATCCATTTTCACTTTGCGTCCCCAATACCTATTATGCCTACAAAATAAAAATTAGTATAATTCCACTTTTTTGAGAATATCTTGTACAAAAATAATCGAAAATAAAGCAAATATTCTTAAGAAATACATGATCAATAATCGTAGCAATAAATATGACCAGTAATTAGTAATTACTAATTAAATAGGTCATGTTTATATTGATAAAAATTTCTGAAAAAATTCCCTACATTATTTATATTCTGCATGTCAGCACATTTGATTGTCCATAAATCCATCTCATTTTATATCCTTGTCAGACAAAGCTCCTTTCGGGTGGTAGGACAGATAAACATTAGGACAAATGTGACAATACCAAATGGCAGAAAGACTGAGTCAGATAATCTAGGTGGGTATAAACTGGTCATTCCCTAAAAACACATTAAAAGTTCTTCATTTTTGAGACAGTTTAGTCCTACATTAAAACATCTTATCTGTAAAAAAAAGAGAGTGCACAGAAAGTATATGTCATCTCGATTTCACTGGGATTATGAATCATTTGCAAACATTAGGTCATTGCGTAGGGAGGAGCATGATGTGTTATGCTGCGTATATTTGGGAAACTGAATCCTTATTACAGCTCGGTGTTAGATAGGTTCATCAAACACAAGCGTAACTATAATAGTTTTCCTAATACTGTGTTTTTAGAGAGTAACTACTGCCCCGATAGTGCTTACATTATTTGTGAATGACAATAAAGATCATAAAACCTTCCACGGTGATTATTTTTGGGGACAATTTAAAACTGTATAAAAGGATCCAGGATATTGATGACATTTTATTGCTCCAGAATGATTTTATGCTCTATGGGACTGGTCACATACAAATAACTTAGAACTCAACATAAGAAAATGTTGCTTTATCTGATTTCATAGGAGGCATAAAGAAGTTTCTCTCAAATTACAAGCTACACAGTCTCAACCTCAATTTCACTGAATCAGTGAAGGACCTTGGAGTGTGGTTTATGAGAAATTGAGCTTCTTTCAGCATATTTCCAATATAAGCTTGGAGGGTTCCAAAAATGCTTGGGCTTATCACTCTCAATACTTCTGAACTACCACTGAATATTCCCAAAACTTTCTATACTTCCCTGGTGAGATTAATTCTGGAATATGCTATGGTTGGTCTAGTTTCCTCGATACCGTGTCAACATAAACATGATCGAGAATATCAATAGAAATTAAACTTCTATGCTTTACGGCTTTTAGGTTAGGTTAGGTTGTCAATGGGGTCAACTTTCAGGAGTATCATAGAGTGGACATGCTTGTTAGACTTGGATTGAGTACTTTTGAGAGAAGATGATTACTTTTTGACCTTGCTATGTCTAATTGATTGTCGACAGTTACTTTCTAGGACTGGTTTTAATGTCCCTAAATGTAATCTTCATCGCTTTAAACTTTTTGCTGTCTTTCAATGCTACAAGCTATGGTAGGCAAGCACCTATCAATAAAAGTCTTCGTGTAGTAGACCATTATAATAAAATATGGCTGCACACTGTCTGGGTTTAAAAATAGAATAACAAATGTAACACAAGATACTATAATAATATAAGGTCTAGTAACATGGGATGTAAAGTGCAGTGTTTGAGTATTTTAGTATGTAGAATGTTTTAGATTTTTTCTTTATAGTTTATTTTTGTCATATCATTGATAACTGTCATGTATATATATACACATACACATATACATATACTTATATATACATATATACATATATATATATATATATATATATATATATATATATATATATATATATATATATATATATATATATATATATTTTTTTTGTAATTAATATTTAAAGTTTAAAGAGAAACATACATTTTATGAGAGAATAAAGCATTTTCCTAAAGAAATTGGGTTGTATTTTACTGATTGTAATGTTTTAAAAAGTATTCCTCAAATGAGTGAAATGCCCTGAAAATTAGGTACTACATTGCCTCCTGTACAATGCTTCTGTTGTATAATTTCCACATGAATACTAGGAAATACTTCTGCAGTTTTTATTCTCTATGATTTGTTTATTGAAATATAATTACTGTATAAAATTTAGTTTTGTTTTAAATCGGTAACAAAAAAAATGTTTTTTTTTAACAAAAAAAAAATTAAAAAATCAGTTAGTGTTAATAAAATACAGTTGGGGAAAGTAATGTTCATATTTAAAAATTACTTTTGCCTCAAAATAAAAATAATATATTTGATAAGACTTGATTCTAGCTACCTCACTATTTTCCCTTATGCTCCTCAAAGTATGAAACTTCTTTTGAAGACGCTACTTATTTTCTTAGCGGTAGGTACATGAATATACCGTATATTGGAATTGACTAATAAATTATCCTACTTTATTAAAACTTTGTATGTTTGGTTAGCAGACATTTTAAAAGCATTGTAGGTATGGTACTTGATGAATGTTTTTCTTTTACAGGGGAAATAATACACCAGACTACGAAAAATGTATAAAATATATTCATATTCAAATCGGTGGGAAAAATTAAGGTAAGTTTTACAGAAATAAAAAATAAGAATATAGAACATTTAGAAAACAGGTAAAATAAAATGGAGTTGAACCCTCAATTACTTCACTTTAAATGTCTTAATCACTGTACATTAATAACCTGCTGCCAACGCAAATGAAAAATATTCTTTTTAAACTAACACCTACAAAGATTATATACAACTTTTTTTGAGGAAAGTAGTGTAGCTAATTTTTCTGTGGTAGAACCTAAAATTAAAATAGGTACCTAGAACTTGAATCCGCCATTGCATCAAGAATTTAGTGAACAAATAAATTTTAGGATATATATCCTTTTTTTTTCTTATAGTTTTAAAGATAACTCTGTATTGATTGAGAACACAATTGGTTTTTTGTAATTATTATTAGTTCTGGGACAATATTTCAGCCTTCAATTTCGTATTTAGACATTACTAAAGAAACGATACACACATTTTCATGGTGCCTCAAATACCTACGAAAAAATAGTTAACAGCTCTTGAACCATTACTTCCAGATGTGAAAACTAGAAGTAGGTACAGACATAATTGCTTAGTGTATAATCAAAAATAAAGGTTTGACTGAAACTTTTGAGGTTAGTTATCTTCAAAAAATTATTGTAAATTATGTATGCAAAAATATTTACCTTATATCAATTTTTGTTCTGGTTTTGTACAAAAATCCATCTTGGAAAAAACGTCGTCGAACTCTTAGGGATCTATTTTTGCAATATGGAGAAAAATACATTAATACTTCCGTACAATTAATGGAAATCTGTAAATACTTAAAAGGAAAGAATCTGAAAAAATATAAATATAACAAAATTGATATATAAAAGCGTTAAAAACGTTTGGGCAATCCTTCTATAGCCTGTAGAAATACCCAACGAAAAGTATCACAATCGACGTTACTAGTTTGAGGTGCAATTTGGTCGCGTGCTACAAACTCAAATTCTGAATTGGTAAACTCCGTTTTTATTGTTTTTTTGTTATATAGACTTAGATCTGAGGAACATCATTATGTACGTAAAAAAACTAACCTACCAAACAATTAGGCAATCCAGCGACCTGTCAAATTCATTTTCGGATGACAGTGGTTGGCACACAAAACGTAAACAAACATGCGTAAATAATGAGTTTATTGTTTTAAATATCAATTATCTGTTTGACTCTTGAGTTCATAAGTTTATTTCGGCGTGTTTTTATAAAGTTGTCTTTTCAAAAGCGTTTTATTCAATAAAACTGACTAAAATGCCTGTAACTTGCATTGTGTTTGGCTGTGGAAGTCGTCGCGATCGGGACAATATTTCCTTTTTTAGAATTCCTACTGTTCTAAATCTTCCAAAGAAACCTGAGAAAAATGCATTGTCTTCCAAACGTAGGGCTCTGTGGATAGCTGCTATAAAGCGTGCTGATTTGACAGAATCCAAATTAAAGTACCAAAGAGTCTGTAGCAGGCACTTTATTACAGGTAAGAATAGTATCAATGTATCATATTTATTAGAGTTTTTAGATACTCAAGCTCATCTCAAACATGCTTTATTGCTAATAGAGTATTATATAGTTTTTGTCCATATTTTAAATTTTTATATATGAGTATTAGGGACTAAACTTATTATCTAATAATCATTGGAAAAAATAAAAATATAAAAAATATCATTACAAGCAGCTAAAAAAGCCAAAAGAGGTAAAGTCGTCTCCAAGTTCTAGCCCAAAACAAATGAGCAATAGACAAGCAAAATTAAATTGTACACCCACAAACTATAAATATCTTTATGTGTACATGTCTATGTAATTTCATTTTTTATATAAAATTGTTCAATTCTTTAGGTGAGCCTGCCGATTTAGAGAACGAAGGGCATCCAGACTGGGTTCCCTCCCAAAATATGGGACACACAGCACGAAGTGTCATAAAGAGACCTCATGATGTTGACCGAAAAGAACGGCTAGACAAAAGACACAAGATACAGCTATTAGGGGTAAGGCAAATAAAATTTTGAAATCCTATTGGACGCATAATATACTTTTCTTATAGGCATGTTTTTTTTTCCACTTGATATAATTGCTTTTTCAAGAAGTATTTAAATCAATTGGATTTTTTAATTGAAAACTAAAACAACCATTTTCGGGTCTCTGTTATTTCTGAGATCGAATCGTGATTTAGCTGCATGAAAATGGAGATTGTAAATGTAAAAATGTCTGATTTTATAACAACATAAAATTTAAAATATAAGAATCAAACTGGGTTTTTGGATTACAGATGACAGGCGATAAATGTCAAATGATAACAAAAGCCTACTAAACCTAATTTGATTTTAGTGCACCATGCAAATTAATAAATTAATCTAATTTATATGTAGACTCAAACAATTTTTCTTTTAATAGGAGCAAAGTGACTCAAATCAAGACGTCCCACCTGAAGCCGAATCTGAAGAGGTAGATACTGGTGTCTCTACCCAAACTGACTTAACTATGGACGAACTAGCACAGCGTTTTGAACGGCTAAGCTTTGCATCAAAAAAGATTGAAATTCTGCAAAGAAGAGTGGACAATTCACCATTTGGATTAATGGATGACATATCAAATGTTGAAAAGTGGAAGTATTATTGTGGTTTCGATTATAAGTCTCTTAATTATATTTTATTTCCATTAGTAGTAGAATATATATCAGTATTAAGCACAACAGCTTTAAGTCCATTTAACCAATTATTACTAACTTTAATAAAGCTACGCCTAGATTTGAACTTTAAGCTGTTAGCGTACAACTTTAAGATCTCACAAACTACAGCATCTGTATATTTTGAGAATATTATTAATATCCTTTTCAGAAGATTTAAAGCTTTTATTATATGGCCAGAACGTAATATTTTACAAAAAAATGTACCATCTTGTTTTAAGGAAGCATTTCATGATAAATGTACAGTAATTGTAGATTGCTTTGAAGTTTTTATAGAAAAGCCGCCATCGCTATTAACTCAACAACAATGTTGGTCAAATTACAAGCATCACCATACAATTAAATTTTTAATTGGAATCACTCCACAGGGATGCATAAGTTATATAAGTGATGCCTGGGGAGGTAGAGCATCTGACAAACACATAGTTGAAAATAGCAGCTTTTGTAATTATATTATACCTGGAGATATTGTTTTGGGTGATAGGGGATTTTTAATAAAAGAAACATTGGGTGTCCTCCAAGCAAAATTGCATATTCCTGCATTTACAAAGGGTAAAACACAGTTGCATCCTTTAGATATAGAAGAGACTCGGCAAATAGCTCATGTAAGAATACATCTCGAAAGAGTCATCGGGGTGATAAAAAATAAATATAAAATTTTAAAGGGGACCATTCCGATAAGCATGCTAAAAAAAGGTAATAACCCTGAGGGCCTTAACATGTTAGATAAAATTATAGTTGTTTGCTGCGCTTTAGTGAATTTTTCTCCGCCCATTATAAAATAAAAACAATTAAGTGTAGATCTGCCATTTTTGATGGGTTGCTTATTGTTTATATTGTAAATTAAATAATTACAATTGAATAATAAAATTGTTTTTTGATTATACCAATTGTCAAGAATAATGCATGGAAGAAACGCATGTGTAAATATTTTTCTTGTTAGATAAAATTGTACTATTTGTTAATAATTATTATTACTATATATTAATAGTGTAAAATAATGAAACCTGTCTTGTCCATTAAATAGCCTTTAAAATATATATATTTAAATATCTACAAATGAAATAAACATATAAAATTTATAATTTTGGTGTTTAAGTTATTGTTCCCTTCAAAAGTATGTATATCTATTTAGGTGCACGAAGCCTTTATTTCTGAAATGCAGCCTCGTAAAGGTGCAGCCAAAAAAAATTAAGTTACGACTTTTGACATTTAGATTTTAAAATACCTTTCCTATGCTTGTTTTCAGTGAAATTAAACTAAGAGTACATTTTTGACATAAAACTACTCAGATATTTTTTAGAAGTTTGAAGATATGATATAGCTCCACTGTCAAAAATATATTTTCACAAAGTATAAGAGTATATGGGCTATTTCTTTCCCAAATTTTGCACGGCATGATTTTTTACAGGAGATATACTTAATATTTGATAGCTTTACTCAAGTTTAGTTAATTTCTATTTTTTAAAAAGAGATTGTATATATTTGGGTGCACGAAGTCTTTGTTTCTGAAATGCAGCCTCGTAAAGGTGCAGCCAAAAAAAAATTAAGTTACAACTTTTGACATTTAGATTTAAAAATACCTTTCCTATGCTTGCTTTCAGTAAAATTAAACTAAGAGTACATTTTTGACATTGAAACTACTCAGATGTGATATAGCTCCACTTTTAAAAATATATTTTAACAAAAGTATTATTATATTATGGGCTATTTTTTTCCCAAGTTTTGCACGGCATGATTTTTTACAGGAGATATACTCAATATTCGATAGTTTTACTCAAGTTTAGTTAATGTCTATTTTTTTAACAAGAAATTACTTATATGTGAATTATGTGATAGGAAACGCAGATATGAAGACATAATTTTATATGATTATATATAAATGGATAAAAAAATTCAAATACATAACCTGGAACATAAAAATGTGAAAAAGATTTCAAACTAAGTTTTGGTTATTTCCAGAGTTTTCACCTGCTGTTAAATAAAACAATGATCACCATTATTGTACTATTTATTTCGTTTATCACAAACAGTAAAAATTACACTTCTTGATGTGGAGGATGGCAGTTCTTACAAAACCATGGTGAATTTGGTAAGTCGTCCAGCTTAACACATTCAAAATGAAACCACTGAGTTTCACACTCATCTCCTTCGCATCTTATCATCGGTCTCCCATCATCTACGCCATTACATTGACACCAATGAATAATTTTTGCCATACCTTGCTGTCTAGTAAAAAACCTTCCTAAGAGCTCTGGCATTATTACCTCAGAATGAAATTTTAGTGCTATTTCAGAATTTTCATTCCAAAACTGCCAATCTGGCAAAATTCTTTCTTTAAAAAAGATTCCAGGTGACCAAATGACAAAATCGCAATATTGTAAGGAACTCACAAATATTTGCATTTGCACCTGGTAATAATAAGAATGTTTCTTATCAAGTGTTAATTTATCATTTTGTTTTACTAAACAGCAGCTTGCCATTTTTAGGTATTCTTCCATGTCCTGTACATTGTTGGTAAATAATAAATATGGGCATTTTACCTCTAGGCACCCCCCTCTGCAGCACTCACAATACACTATTCTATCAGGAGTCGCAGCTAACTGAGGCCATTTTTCGCTTACCAAAAGCCCTCATAACTTCATAAACTTCATAAATAATAAAGTTTGTATGGTTTTCTTCTTCCATATAATGCCTATACTCTTCTACTCCATCATTTTCATGATTTAAACCCCAAGAAGTCGCCTTTGTTGTAAAGAGTATCTTTGTAGGGTAGCATATAGATTTTATTAATGAAAGCGAAGGATTGGTTTTATTTGTCCGACATACGAGTTTAAACTTTGAAGCAGTAATCCTGCCTGCCCTCTGGGTGTACCAGTTTCTGTTTTCGCTCTGTCTTCTTGTTGCAGTTTCAATTTGACTAATTTGTTGTTTATTCATAGTAAAATTGCTCCTGCAATTTTCATTAATTCAACATATGTTTTGTCAAGGTTCTCTTCTTTATATATATCCAGTATTGATGGTATTTCTTTATTTATTTCTTCTGAAATCCTCGTGGCAAATGGTTCCACGACCCTCATAAGTGTAGAAGTTTGACCCATTTCAGAACATTTTTCTAGCATAGACACCAGTTCTGCATTTGATATTGGCGGTATAGCAGAATTCTCTTGACGTATATTGGTTTTTCCCCAGTTCATGTCCCTAACACGCACAATTGAAACTTTGGTAGACATACTGGGTACTGGCCACACCGAATGAAAGTCCGTGCATGACATAGCTTCCTTCTTTGAAGAAGCATACTCTGTTGCAAAAAGTACTGCTCCTACATGGCTGCATACTTCACTTGTCCCCGCCATACACGTACAGTGTGCTGTACATATACTTCCGTCTTTTGAGACAATTACCCAGACCTCCAATGGTTTTAAATTTGCCCTCTGTGAATGTTTTACCTGAAATTAAAAAAAATATATTAAAATAAATTAAGCATGAGTTATTTCAAGTTGTGTCTAGTTGCCAGATGTCCTGTATATATGTGATTGTTTCGTGTTTCAGTACCTAATCCCAGTGTCCCGAGAACATAAGTATGTCATATTCTGTATTTCACAAGTTGTCCATAAAATAAAAATTTTTACGACTCAAAAATAACAATCAATACTTATTATTGTGTTTTTAGTATTATCACATTACATCACTTATCAATATTGTATTATTCTGCCTAATGTTTATTTTTTGGTATCCTGTATTTTGAGAAATACCTAAAATCTGGCAATGTTAGTTGTGTTTTACTGCAAAAACTGATAACAATAGAAGATCCAGGGGAAAGCAAGATACCAGTCCATTGAAAACGGAAAAATAATAGCATTGTAGTTAATATTTGAATTGCATTTTTTTCTCCTGGCTTTTCAATTATTAGAGAAATTACTAAAAAAACTTACACTTCCAACTAAAATGTATAGATTCTTGACTATCTTACTTCCAACTTTCAAAACAAAGCCGGACTCAAAGTATTTGTAAGCTTGCAAACTTTTAAAAGCTTTCATTTGTTCCTTTGTGTAGAAACTATGGGACAAAACTAAGTATGAAACAATATCCATATTGGTAATTGGTGGAATTCCATCAATGTTGTAGTTTAGGTCCAGAGTATTAAGGAAAAACGGGTCCAAACCGTTTATTAATTTTAGTTTAGTGCGATATCTGTAACAAAGAAAGGCTGTTATTGACGAAAATATAGAAAAAATATAGTTTTAAGCCTACCTTTCGCCGACATCTGGATGTTCAACCAATAGCTTTTTTAAATATTCACTCTCCATGCCAAGAAAAGGGTTCAACAGAAAAGAAATAATCAAAAAAACACACCAAAGCTCGATAAACGTCTTCTAATCACTTCCTACGTTTGCAAATGCATTAAATGCAATAGTTTTCTTCACTTTTCTTATGAAGCCACCCGCCATGTGTGCCAACCAACGTCAGTTTTGTTTACAAATGTGACAGTTCGTCTGGACTGCCTAATTAGGCGATCTAAAACACGTGACCTGTCAAATCAAATATGGCCGGCTTAGGACATACATTTGCCAGCTCATGTTTATTTTCTTATGAAAGTTCAGGGTTATAACAGCAGTTGTGTCTCGATATTATTGCTTAATTTATATATTTTAAAGTGATTTAGTTATTAAGTGGTTTAAGAATGGCCACTAATATATTCATAGGTACCTGTTTATGATTTGGAATGTTTTACGGCCTAGAAAGGTCGATTGCGTTTAGCTACCTGGCTACCTGTACCTGGTCATGAAATTAGTTGATATTGGGAGCAAGCAGATGTACTTTTAGTTTAGTTCGTGTTAATTAAGAAGAGTGATAAGTGCACATTTAAAAGACTTTCTTAGTGACCTAGTAGATAAAGTGATAAAAAATTAACATGGATTTACCACAGTCTGAAAAGAGTGACTACCTTGTCCAGCTAGAGAGTGAAAAACCTGACGTTGCTCAAAGGTATAAGAACAAGATTCGTCTTATAAATTCCATTGATCCTTTTAAAATCATGGATGAAGACCTTGATAAAGACTTTGCATCCGTACCAGCTGTTCAAGCCTTTGATGTAATGACGTATTTAGTGCTAACTCATAGTTTTTACACAAAAGAGCAAATGAAAGCTTATAAAAGTCTCAGTGGCTACAAGTATTTTGAGGCTGGTTTTGTTCATCTGCGTGGCATGAAAAAGGTCAATGAGCTTTCCGTTATACTTGCAAAGGTTCGACATAGTCAGCGTGCTAGGGAACCCCCTCTAAATGTGTGGGTCCTGACACAAGATAATGGAAGTATTAACACTGGCCACTGTACTTGTATGGCTGGTTTATCTGAAGTCTGTAGCCATGTTGCTGCTGTTCTATATGCAACAGAATATATTTACAACTCGCTTACTTCTACTTCATCGACTGATATGTTAGCTCAGTGGGTTGCTCCTTCTACAAAAGATGTACCCATTGTAAGATTATGTGACCTTAAGCTCAAAACAAAAAAAGCTAAAACAGTTGTCTCAGACTCTTCAAGTTTATTTAGTCCAATACCTGCCATTGAAGGCGAAGAACTTATTGAACTGTTGACAGCTTGTGAAAATGTTGGCGACGAAACAGCTCTTGCAAGAGTTATTGAACCTTTTGCATCAAGAATAGGATCAAGTATTTGTCAACCAAAACTTAAAGTGATTTATAATATTTACCAGGAGTATTATGAGTCACTCTCTTATCAGCAGTTGTGCTCAATTGGAGAGAAAATTGACCAGTCATTATCTTTTGATGATTGCCAAAAGATCTGTAAAGCCACAGTTAAGCAAACTCATTCCGAAGAATGGTTTAGGCAAAGAACTGGACGCATCACTGGTTCAAATTTTAAAAGAGCATGCAGGACATCACTTTCAAAACCATCTCTGTCATTAATTAAGAGTGTTTGTTATCCTCTAAAGTTTCTGTTCAAAACCAAAGCAACTCAGTGGGGAACAAACAATGAAAAGCTTGCTCTTCAAAATTATTTATCGTCAAATACACTTAAACACGTAAATTTAAAACTTGAAAATTGTGGTTTATTACTCAACTTGAAAGGATAAAAAAAAGCAAACCATAATTTTATTGCCACTTTTCTGCTCTGTAAGTTGGTCTAATCAGATTTTGAATACGATGTTTCGTCTTTCGAGACCCACCATTCACTTTATTTTTTAAAATATGGATTTTTTATTTCATTTTTGGAAAGCTTTCAACTTCCCTAAACCAACAATGTACCACACTTATAAAGTAATTTATTTTTTCATTATGACTTCAGTTAATTATTGTTTTCCATCTCTACCTTATTGCTAAGGTTTAGGGGGTCGATCGCTTTAAAGAATGAAATAAAAGATCAAGGGCTTTATTTAAAAAAATTAAATTGCTATTGTGATGTCTTATAGAGCAGAAAAAGTTGCATTAAAAATATTATTTTGGTTTTTTAAAATCTTTTTAAATAAAGTCAGTTCTTTTTTCTAATTTAACCTACACCATATTTCTTCTGATTTATAATTTTTAGTTAGTCTTTGTAATTAGCTCTAAGTTTCTTGTATATGATGCTAAATCATTCAATTGTCATGTTTACTATGTGATGTAAAATTTTTTGATGAAAGTTTTGACGAGATCCATGTAGAATGTATTCTTATCCTGGACGTGTATGTTTATTTTCATTTGTATTTTTATGTATTGACAAAGATTTTCTATTATACGAACCTTATTGTACGTCAAAATGTTTTTTTTTCAAATATGCTTTGCGACTAATGTAATGCCATTTTTGGATTTATTATAAAACCATTTTGTTTTGGGTATGGTAACTCTATTTTTTAATCTTTTTTATTTCTAGATAAGTATGCAATGTATTATAGTTTTGGTTTATATTATATCGTAGATTACTTGAACTTTTGTCCAATTATTGTATTATGTGTACTTTTTAATTTAATAAATAAAAGTTTTATCATTATTATATATATTTTTTAATAAAAATAAAATGTATTTTTTAATTGATTTTTTTTCTTTTAATCCCCTTAGTTAAAGAAGTAACTACGCAAATAGCATAAAAAATATGAAAAAAAAAAAATTGTGGAAATTCTATAATAGAAGTGCATTGAAAAATAAGACGTTTCTCAATAGTTTATAATTCTTAAATATTTAAAGAGAGTTCTTTAAACTATTTTAATCTTTTTTCAAGTACCTACATAATAGGTTAGTTAGTTTATGCTTTATGTGTTAAAAATTTAAATTTTTTAAATAAAAATTAAAGTACAAATTTATTTTAACAAAATCTTTTGGCTTTTTCACGTATGTGATTTAAAAGAAATAAAACTCGTAAAAGTTAATCATATACAGTTATTTTTATTAAAGTAGGTTTTTTACAAATTAACTATTGGGGGATTTAAATTGATCAGGGCACAACACACTACCATCACTTTATCTAGGATTGGGTCATCATCTCCAACGCACAAAAAAGTTATTGGCATTTCATCTGCTAATATACGAAATTTTTGTCTAATGTAGCCAATCACTCTTTCCACATGTATTCTCACGTGAGCAATTGCTCTGGTCTCTTCAATTTCATAAGGATGCAGTTGGTTCTGTCCTTTTGTGAAAGCGGGGGTCTTTATATTGGCATTTAGCAAATTGACATAATCTTTTACAAGGAATCCTCTGTCAGCCAGAATCAAGTCACCTAAAAAGTAAAACAATATTTAGTTTGTTTAGAAGTAAAAAAAACTATCTATTGCTAACTTATACAAGTAGAGCGATGCTTTACGAGAGTCAAAATATTAGATAGCTACTAGAAAAATAACAATATAGTAGGTACTAAAAACACACTATCCCGAGCACAGTTCTGTTAATGACTATTTATACCTGTTAATAGAAATTCAGAACTATGCCTTAGAAGGACAAAAATGATTTTGCTCAATTGTCGATTGCATTCTGCAACTTAAAATTAGAGGGTTCTTGCAAATTTATTTATATATTTTTATTTTCATACATAATACCACAAGAGAAAAAAATTTCGACTGATTTTGCGAATAACATTTTTGACAAAATAACAAGCCGCCAGGCCATTGATTACATCAAAAATTTCTTGAGCGAAATTACCAAAAGGCAACAAATTTGAACCAGAATGATTTTGCCTACAGAATGTTTTCTCGAGTGGTATTTGGCATGACTATTTTTACGAGAATAGAAATTAACAACTTCAATCAAATTCATTCAACAGTTCTTTCTTTTGCAAGGGAAGCTGATAAGTTGCCTTTTATTCCATTTATCTACTTATATCGATGTATTTTTTTTTTGGTATTTATAAATCTTTATTTTGGAATAATAAATGTGTTTATTATTATTATTAAAAGAAACAGAATAAAGATTAATAGGCGTGTTAAAAAAAATGTCTTGGCAATACCATGTCTATGATGTTGGTTTTGTCAAAGTAGAAATATTTTAAGGGACTACAGATTTTATTGCTGGTGTAATACACTCTAGTGAAATAATCATAAAAAACATTGTAGGTATAAGTCAAGGTAAACAATAAACATAAAGCAATAAGCAAATACAATGATGTTCATATTACCTGAACAAATTTTGTCCAAAAATTTTGAATTCATCGTTACATGCTTGTCGGAGGCACGTCCACCCCAAGCTTCACTAATAAAACAAATAGTTCCTTGTGGTGTTATTCCTATCAAATATTTGAGGGTGTACGAATGTTTATAATTTGACCAACATTGTGCTGCCTTTTGTAGATTGCTTGGTTTTTCAATATACAACTCAAAACAGTCAATAATGACTGTCACTTTTGTCCCAAAACTTTCTTTAAAACACGAAGGGGTAGTTTTCTGTAAAACGTCTCTTTCTGGCCACACAATACACTTTTGAAATCGTGAATACAGCACATTTATAACCGATCGGAAATATGTTGATGCTGTGCTCGGGTGAATATTAAATCTAAACCCGAGGTCTCTAAAATCCAGATTTAGCCTCAGTTTAAATAATGTCAACAAAATTTGATTTGATGCGTCCAAGAGTGTATTACTATGAACAGTAATGAATGGTTCACAACACTTCACTATTAGGTCAAGTTTCTTGAATGAATTAAAGCCTGTATAGTATTTTGTTTTTTTGTCATCGTTCATCAGTGATCTATACGTAATCTCAGAAGAACAAGTATGTCCCAGAGATCGCCCCGAACTTAGTGAAACAACCATGTCTGAAAACTCAGTTGCTGAAATGTCCGTTTGACAACTTTTATTATTTTTAAATGCATCTGGAGCATTTTGATCCTCCTCAACAGGAGTTATAGCTGAAGTTGAAGCTGGGGAAGGGGAACTCTGTTCAAATTTTGAATCAGCTAGTTTTGCTCTCTTTACAGCTCTACCATAGCGATCTTGAGCACCAGTCGAAGGCTTATTTGATACTTCATATCCCATATGGAGTGATGGGACCCAATCTGGATTTTGGATGTCAGACAGGTTGGATGGTCTTCCTGAAACCAAAGATTTAGTAAGATTTATTTCAGTACTTCAATAATAGTGTCTTTCCTTTTACAAGAAATCTTAGCTAATCCTATTTAGCCAGAAAAAGAAGGTATAATGATATTTGACAATTAGACAAACATGTACAGATTAAATTAACTTAGCTTAGCCAACATTTCCTCTAAAAGGATAACCACTAATATCTGAGAATAAAACAAATTTGGCAAAATCAAACAGACAGCATTTTTTTTTGTTTTAGTGCACCTAATGTTTTTGCTACTTACCACTCAAGAAATGTTTGCTGCAAACTGATGCATATTTTAATTTAGTTTCAGTCCAATCCTCCCTTTTTATAGCTGATAACCATTTGTGTCGTCTATCTTTTGAAAGTTTGTTCAGGTCTGTTTGTGTGGAAAATGTAATTCCGCTGGAATACGGAAAAATCCTACTTTATCGCGATCACCCCTACTTCCACACTTCACAACACAGCAAAACGAAGGCATATTTAAGTCTCTATTAGAAAAATCTAACTTAAATTACGAAATATATTGGATAATTAGCTTCTCTCTAATGCAAACCATACGGTAAACAAAACTTTGTTTGTCCTAAGGCGGCCATATTGGATTTTGTTTGACAGCTTCTTAGATTGCCTTATTCTAATAGAAGTTATACTGTGATGATGTTTGAATTGAGCAAAACGAACACAATGAAAATGAACATTTTAGTACTGTGGCCAGTGCTGCCAACCTCAAATTTCGGATTGTACGCGGTGTGTTTGTAAATTACCCACTTTTACACGCAGCCTAATATCTAATTACTCGTAATTTTACCCACATGAATGAAATTTGAATTTTAAGTATGAAATTGATGGAATTATAAAATGTTATTAATTCATTGATAATAATAAAAATGTAAACACCAATTTCGAACGGACTTTTATAGTCGACGTCGTTTCGAATTCCGAGAGGATGTACGAAAAGCTAATTTGTACGGACCACACCAACGTTGCCAAATTACGGATAGGTAAAATTTTCATTGGGATACCATACCATAAAGCACATGTACATGACAGTATAAATCTATTTTGTGTATCTCAAAAATAATTGTACAAATAAAAGAAACTTTTATTTTAATAAAAAAAATATATATTGTTTACGTAGCTAAAGTAGGTACATATTGAAAATACAAAAAGCTTATGAAAAATTTAAATAAATCATATAAGTACCTAAATACCAAGGTATTTTTTTAGCCATTTATCCATGATTACTAACACTACCACAAACTACAATATAAACAACGTGATAAATACATTATATAAAATTAATCAAATATGAACAGGACTTATTAACACGATGTCACGAAACATTAGTAAGTATTAATAAAGAGAAGAAACCATCAGCCTTCAAATCAAATTAATATTTTTAACTTAGTTTAATAAAAACCGCGGGGATGAACGAGAACGGCAAATAACGAGATAGAAGTTGAAGACTTCAACTTGAAGTACAACAATAGACCTATGATGCCAAATATAGGTGTAGAAAGAGATAGAAATTAGACACTAACGCACACAACAGAGGCAGAGAATGGCCTTTTGTAGCAGTCTAGAGATTTACGTCAATAAATACAACCGACGACAACAGTGCATTCCGACGTTGCCATGGGTATTTGAGAAGAATATCCACAAAATTAAACCAGGAATTTTTAATTGTGGCTTGGATTCCTTAATTACCCGCTTTTACTCGCACGGAAATTCTTACCCGCAAATGAGACCTAATTACCCGCAAAACGGGTAATTACCCACATATTGGCAGCACTGACTGTGGCTCAAATAAAGCTTTCTTCACGTCATAGGATCACACGATGATGCACGATACGCAGTAAGATGGATGAACATTAGGTTCGGTGATAGTATCCATGGTGGTATATATACCATGGTAGTATCTCGTAGCGGGCTTGACGTTCTTGACGAAACTAAAGCGTGAAACACAATGGCAATTACGTTAATCGTTTCCGTCCACTTATGTCAAACTTTATTTTTATTTGTGTATTTGTTCGTGTTTTGTCAGATACTTCTTTAAAATATCGGTTATAAACGATTATATTTAGTTCCAACATCAAAATTATCACCAAGCTTTTTTTTGTAAGTTAGTTTTTACAAAAAATGATTAAGCTTGTGGGATGACCATTGTGTTTAGAGGTGAGCTAAACTGCGATTTTAGTGGAACAGTGACAAGATGTGACTGCTCCAGTTCTTTCACTCTGACAAATAGCAGCAGCTTTTTGGAGCAGCTTTTCTTGTCCGTTCCACGAGCTGGTCGTGCTGCTATATATAAACCCTACAGAATAAATCACGGTCGCGATCGCCACAGAGAGATGTTCACTGCATTTCAGCTTGCACATTTATGGTTTGTTTGACTCTGGTTTATGAAATGTATATATTGTTTAAAAATTAAACGTTTATAGCAAACTTAAATTTGTGTGTGTTTTTTTAGGTCTCACGTATACCACGTACATATTATTTTGTTTTTTTCAAAGCCGAAGCTATGTTTTTTCGTTTGTTTGGGTTTATATTTGAATATGAGAAGTTGTTATGTTTTTTTTTCTATATACCAATAAGCCAAAGACCTGTTGGTTGTTTTTTTTTCGTCAAAATAGATAACTAGTTATAAGAATGAATAGGTTTATATCCGTAGGTACTTCAAGTAATCAAGGAATGTTTTGTGCAATAGTAGGTACATACTACATTACTAAGACTTTGCTTTGTTTTTATCCATGTTATAAAATGAGGAAGTACAATTTTTATATTGTTTTATATTACTACCACGTTCATAATTTATTTCTAATATAGACTTTATTTTTAAACTGTTATTGTGTCTTTTTAGACCTTAGTCGAGTTTAATAAAAGTATCATACATATTAGTAGATAAAGTGTTGTATGACTAGGCAAATTAATGACTTTTCCTTTTTTAACAATAATCATTCTCATATGCCAGCGAAGTAGGGCATCACCTGTCTAGCCGTGACTGCGATTTACAAACCACTAAAATTATTTCCTGTACTGTGCTGCGATTTTGTAACTCTTTTCTATGCTGCGCCAGTCGAAACGGTCCGTCCAATTCAGTGCTAACCTGTGACAAAATGTCACTGCTTTTTAGCTGCGAGGGGAGCAGACCGTGACTGTGACAGACGAGTCACAGTGTCAAAGTCACAGTTCGTGAAATCGCAACTCACCTCTAGTTGTGTTCCATGCGTAACCGTGAACTGCGGGAACCGGACCGGCTGATTGTTGATCTATTATTCTATTTTCAGTATTTTCCACAGAATAGTTTTTAGTTGCAGCATATTTATTTTATTCCTGCGATTCTAGGCTTAATCGTTGATTATAGTGTTGCCACTATTTTTAGCAAAGCATTATCTGTAATGGCAAGTTCATTTGACCGATTCAAAGAATTAAATTTATCTCGCGATGAAGTAAACCGAATTGGGGAAGCCTTAAAAAAACAGGAATTTAGGAAGCTGTTATGCGAATACGTAGAGGAAATACAAGATCCCAAAAATCAGCAAATCTATGAAAACGAAGTAAAGCAAATTGAAAGGGAAAGAGGTCAGGAAGTTACGTTTTTACATCCGACTGCTGGTTATGTGATAAAAACTATTATAAATGGAAATCAAAAAGGGTTCATTAATATTTGCTCCAACGAAAATATAAACAAACCTTTGTCATCACCCACTGTTAGAGATGGAGAAAAGGGTCTTCAGTGGTCATTGCCCCATTCATTGTCTCCTCCTCATGAAGACATCGATAACAGGGGTGTTCGTTGTCAAGTGTTTGATGTACTTTTTCACCCAGATACTTTGTGCCTTGCAAGTAGAAGTAGAGAGTTTTATTTAATGGTTAATAATATAGCACTTGTAGCGATAGAAAATAATTTTAATGTAAATTTGGACAAAAAAAATTTAAAATTTCCCAAAATGCCTTACAAAGGATTAAAAAGAGCTAGTCTCATGCGAAAGCCATCTACACATAAACCAGTTGAGAGAAGTTCTGAGGAACAAGAACTTTTTAACAAAATTTATTCAGAAATAGATTCTCAACGCAATTTAAATAATTTGTCAAAAAAAAATAGGAGTAAAAGTGACATTAGTGAAGATCATTGTTTATATACCACACCAAGGTATATAATTAAACATCGAAGTAATGTAGATATACAAGAGTTCAGAGAAGATAAACATGCAAAACTTAATGTTACAATACCTAAAGAACTTATTGTTGAAATTAATTTACCTCTACTTAGATCTTCTAGCAATATGGAACTAGATATAACTGAAAAAACAATACAATTTATGAGTGAAAAGCCTGCAAAATACAAATTAGATCTTACACTACCATATAAAGTGAATGAAACAAAAGGCACTGCTAAGTTTGACAGAGATTTGAGAACATTAGTGATTACCTTACCTGTTAAAAGAAAAGCTATATATGAATCCACAAAAGATGACAGTGGTGTTGAAAGTGATTTAAATTGTCCTACAGTTTTGGACTTAAATGAGGATGAAACAGAA
This sequence comes from Kuschelorhynchus macadamiae, assembly GCA_030620095.1. NCBI lineage: Eukaryota > Metazoa > Arthropoda > Insecta > Coleoptera > Curculionidae > Kuschelorhynchus > Kuschelorhynchus macadamiae. The sequence goes on from JAUTXW010003181.1 coordinate 169,316, forward strand.
GCAGCACAAGCTAGCATTAAAAGTAGTGTTCAGAAGGTTGATGAAATCAAAACAGACTCTAGTGATATCAGAACCGAGATCAGAACTGAGCAGTGTGATGATTTTCTTAATTCTGGTGAATTCTATAACTTGCCAGAATTTACATGTAATTTATTTGACAATGTGGTTGCTTTTACCTTTAATGTTAAAAATGTGGATGAAAACACAGTTTGTAAAATGTGTTCTTCAGATGACTCTTTAATTAAAATTAAATTTATAAGTGTTAGTTCAAGTTTCTATCCTAGCTCTTATGCTTTTTATGTGAAATTTCCAGAACATCAGTTGATAGAAGAAGAAGTAAATATTGAAACTTGGGATAACAATGTTATTCTTCAAATCCCTCTAAAGACCAGACGTCTCCAATTATTTTCGTATTTGTATGGTTTAAATAATGAATCTTTGTGTGAAAAATTTATTGAAGAACCAGCTATTTTAAGTAAAGTTTTAGATCAACCTAAACTTTTCATTCATGTTAAATCCGAGGCGAAAACAGAAGAACATGATAATAATTCCAATGAGAAATTTTATATGAGAAGTAAACACAAGGGTGAATACTTGGACAGTATGACACAGTCAAACATAGAACAAGATAAATGCTATGACGAACTTAGACATTTAAAATTTAAAAGCAATGCAATTGACATTTTTGCAACATCATATGAATCAAGTGGAGATGAGCTAAGTGCTAATAGTTTTTCCCCTCGAAGAAGCAAAGGAATTTTGAAAAGAATATCAGATACTAGGTCCAAATTGGGCAGAAGTGTTTCTGAATCTAGTTTGGATGAATTCTTTTGTTCATCATTTGAAAATTATCATGGTAGTATTGAGTGTGATCCTGAAGATTTAAGGGAAGATGAAAGAATGTGTTCCAGCCTAAAGAAAAGTGTTCGATTTAATGATGTTGTTACACAACAGTTGTTCAGGTAGGAACTATAATAGGAAAATATTCCAAGTCCTTGGGTCTTGTAGACAATTAAACCCACAGAATTTGATAATTTTTAAATATAAAATAGAAAGTTTACCTTCCCCCCTGTGCCAATGCCGAATGTTCATCGTTTGATTATGGCTTTAACAGTGATGCTTATGGCGCCTAACCTGGTGCGAATCCGGTACCAATCCACCTAGTGTCTTCACGCTCCTGCTGGCACTGTTCCACCTATGTATGTAATAAAAGTGTCCATAATTATTTTGCGCTCAGCAGACACGAATTTCATATGCCCACTCTCATAAGAAAAAAATAATTATTTGGGGCGACACATTAAAAAACAATCCTAAAGTAACCGCTTCTCTATTCTGCAAGCTGCAATTTCTCTTGGACCACACTATAGGATACCGCAAATTTTCACGAACTAGCGGCCAATTATTTAGTCCTCTCAAAAATCAATCATCATTAAATAAGAGTATTCCCTTTAAATCAAAAACATTAGTTACCTCCATGGTAATAGCAAATGGTATGACAAATAAATTTAATGATACTAATAAAAAAACTCTAAAAAATTGAAAATTTTTATTCAGTTTTTCTTATATAGTTTATATAGGTCATATATAAAATAGACTTGGCAACGTAGCATCCCCAGCGCACGGAATTTCAGTCCAATGCGCGACACTCTCCCTCTCGATTTATTTAGCAGCTGTAATTATGAGTCATACAACTACTATGAAAGATGCCAAACCTTTAATAATGTTTAATATATTAATTACTTCTAACTTTTAGTTGGAAATAACAATTTTTTGTGTTAAGAGCAATATAATATAATCAATCTTTTACAAAGTTCATAAATTAAGTTTGTGAAAAATATGTTTTTAGTGATATGCCAAAAACAAGTTCAGTGCGACCTTTTCAAACCTTAGTTTTTGTGGATATAATTTGAAAAAGTGGTTGTTCCGTACATTTTTGTGTACCTATAGGAATTATTAAAAAAGGTAATCTTTCCAATGTATATTTTAAATTTATCAAATCCTATGGGTAAAATTTTTTACAAGAGCCAAGTTCTTAGATACCGGGTTTATGTAAATACAATACTATTATATATTGATAATTTTTGTACAGTCTCTTTCTAGTTTCTATACTATTAAGTATGAAGCTGCAATTATATATTTTGCATTCTATTATTAATATTACTATTATATATATGGATTCAATTTGGTGATTATTCTTTGTAAGTGTCATCCTTGGAATCGGAAGGGAAACATCATTATTTTGCAAACTGTAAGCTGTATAGTTCAGGTTTTGATTTTTATATTTTTTATGAACAAGAACACTTCTTTCGAGGATAAAAATCGAGCAGGACATAAGGATTTTTTTCTCTAACAAAAAGTGGTTTACAGTGTTCTCTCCTACCGAGTCTCATACCCACCTTGCAGACGTAGCGCAAGGCCCTCCTTTGCAAAACAAATAGAGACAATAGTAGCTGTTGACTACAATATCACCAGAAGGCAATACCATTTCTAATGTGGAACTCTATTAGTGCAAAATAGACAGTGCGGGATATAAATGGACCCACTTCATTAGATGATATGGTTCACGAATTTTAAATCCCTATCAATATGTAGACCTATGAATTTGGCTACCGAGGTATTTTGAACTAGATTACAGTCAAACTGCATATTTGAGAAAGTAACACCATTCTTTTACCCCAGCCAAATCGCGACGTATTGTGTTCAAACATTCTTGTCCTTCCTCGCCAGAGCAAAGTGGTGTTGTCTGAAAGTCTGCAAATATTGTGAAGTTTCCCTGAATGCTGGGACTACTCAAGTCATTTAAATAAATTAAAAACAAAAGTGGACCCAAAACAGATCCCTGGGGAATCCTGTGCTTGATCCTACCTTCGTTCGATTTTCTATCCCATGATTTTACGACTTGGCTTCCAACACATAGATATAAACTAAGCCACTTCAATGTAATCCCCCTAGATCCATAGCACTCCAATTTTTTTAAAAGTATTTCGTGATTTGTTCAGTTGAAAGCCTTTGAAAAGACCCAAAAAACTGCAGCAGCGAATTCTCCTTTGTTCAGACCTATGTAATCATTTTCCAAAAATGCAAAGATAGCATTGTGTGTCGATTTTTCACATTGGAAACCAAACTGTGCCCTGGAGAGAACACCATGGCGATCCAAAAACGAAAACATCCTATTCTTAACAACTTTTTCTATTATTTTTCAAAGAGTTGAAAGTAAGGAGATAGGGCGAAAGTTGGAAGGATCCTCTTGATCTCCACCCTTGAATATAAAATTTTTAATTTAGAGGGAATTGTTCCAGTATTAACTGACCAATTAATTACCTCTTTCTGGTAGATTATCAAGTATTCTTACAGACATTTCATCAGATCCAGAAGCATTCTTATTTTTTATATCATTATAAGTTGTTTTTAATTTGGAAATATCAACTGGGGATACATACAATACAGAACACACAACATCTGTTCCGGAGTGCTCAACTACAAGTATCAGTTGGAAATAGTGAAGAGTAAAATAGACTATACCTCATAACATTCAGACCTCCGCAAAAAGAAACATTTCAAAGACTGGAAGTCAATAGAGTGGATGTTTGTGAAAAATTGGTGGGCAGTAATATGCTAGAACAGCATATTTTTTTAATTGGTAAAATGCTAAATGTGATTCACTTAAATATCAGAAGCATCAATAAAAACTCATAATTTTCTTATATTTTTAAATGCATATAAGCTATGGCGACGATGGTATACTGATAAAATATCGGATCTCGTTGTCAATGTGACACACACTAAACTTACATTTAGTCAAATAACCATAAGTAGAATCTCATTTCATCATTGTAATTTAGGTTTTGGTATCACTGCGATATACAAACCACCACCGGTAAATGACAATTTATACTTAGCCAAAAGAGAAGTCAGCAGTCAAAACATACAAAACAGACCCAAACAAAAAAATAAATGACAATTAGTTACACTATGCTGCCTGCATAAAACTCACCCACATTATAATATACTTGGAACTATACTAGAAGTGCATGCTTTAATATCCTAAAGATTCTAAGTAAGTTGGCATTTCTAATGTGAATTAGCAGATGGTTCAGATTGGCCGAATATTTTCCTACCCTCATAGATGAAAGGTCTTTTTGTGAATTCCTTAGTGGGTATGGGTAAGGGTAGATGAGAAAATTGTCTAGTATTGTGTCTAGATGATAGACTTCGTAGTACTCTTATGTTTAAATATCAGGGTAGCAGTTCTGAGAAGGAATAAAGAGGTTCGGAATAGACGAGTGTGAGAATTCTCAGCAAATGAAAATGTAGTCTCCAGGGCTCCCTTTGGGTGACCTTAGCCATGAAGCAACCAGCCTTCTGTAATAAAAAAACGATATTTAAAATATACTGGCTACTGGAGCCTCAAAAAGGAATGCCTTACCTAAGATGCGATTTGAATAAGGCAAAGTAGACTCATCGCGCTAACTCTGGGCCGACCTCACTCCTAGCAATCGTAATTGCAAAACAAGCTGATCAAAAGTCTCCCACTTAGCCTTGAAACGTGTTCTTCAAAGCGAAGATCACCGTCTATGAAAACCCCCAAAATGTAGAAACATTTTCTTCCTTAGGAGATCCCCATCCAGATTTAAGCCCCACATGTTATACCAAATCTTTGTTATTACAATTCTTAGTTGCACATAATCCTTGTGGTGTGGTCCGTAAAAACTGTAAAATCGCCCGAAATCTGGACACGCACAAGATCATTAATATACAACAAAAACAGGACAGAATTCAAGGAATGATCCTTGGGGAATGCCACAGTCGATGTAGCAGGCTGATGACTACACACCCGAAACCACAACTGATTGACTGTGACCGGAAAGGTAAGACTCAAACTAGGCAAGAACATTACCCCTAGATCCTTAAAGTTCAAGCTTTGACAGAAATATTCTATAGTCCACACAGTCAAAAGCTTTTGACAGATAACAGAATATTGTCGCCGCCAACTCTCCCTTATTCAGTTACATAATCTTCTCTTAACAACTTTTTCAAAGACTTTGGAAAGGGATGAGAGCAAAGTAATGGGTCGAAAATTTGATGGTTCAGTCATTTCATAAAGTGGAATGACCACAGTGGACCTCAAAAAAGATGGAAATACTCCTCGGGCCCAAGAATGGTTAATAGCCACTGCTAGAGCCTCAAACGCGCAGTCTGGTAATCTGTGTGGATCAACAGATGAGGTCAAGTTCTGGGTAAATTTAACTGCAATACTGCAGTAATAACTATTAAATAAATTCAGCTCTATGACAATTTGACTAGATTTGTTGTGCAGATCAGGATAGATAGAAGGATAATTTAACTATTCAAACAAGAGGTAGGATAGACTATGATGTGTTAAATAATAGATTATCACAGATAAAATGGGACCTATAGAGTTAGGGATTTAAATATTAAATATTATATTTTGTATAATAATATTAAAGGTACATTAGAAGATATAGCTCCACGACTTGAAAAAGTAATAAAACCAAAGTTTAAAGAATGGTTTAATGACAGAGTTGAAAAAGCAATTGAGGATAGGGACAATAGTTATAAAAAATTAAAAATAAATAAATCGGCAGATAATAGATTGAATTACAAACAATGTAGAAATAAGGTGGTGTCAGTTATCAGAGAGGAAAGAAAAAAATATCAAAACAAAATAGATTTATCAAAAAATAATGCTAAGCAAATGTGGCAAACATTAAGCCAATTAATTTCTGCAACTAATAAAAAAACTATTACTAAACTGGAAATCAACAATAGCATTTTGATTAATTCAAAAGAAATTGCAGACAATTTGAATATTTATTTTGTGGAAAGTATTAATAATATAATACAGGGTATTGACAAAAGGAATATAGGACCAGAAACGACACCAAGGATAAATAATTCCAGTCTGCAAGACCATTTTGAGTCATTTTGCTTAATTGATAACATAGAGCTAAGGGAAACTGTATTTTCATTGCCCAACAAAAGAAGTCCAGATGAACTAACCTGAATTTTTTAAAAATATCTACAGTAATATAGAAACTGGTCAGATTCCATCCTTATTGAAGTTATCTATAGTAATCCCAATTCCAAAAATAAAAGGTACTATTAAGGCTGATCAGTTCAAATCCATTAATATGCTGGTTACAATTGAGAAAATTTTAGAAAAAATTGTATATAAACAATTAATAAAATATATTACTGCAAATAATATTCTGATGGTAAATCAATCTGGTTTTCGAAAGAATCACAGCTGTGAAATGGCTATTCAGAATGTTCTTTATGAATGGAAGAATCTCTTGGATGATAATTATGCAATAGGAGCAGTGTTCCTTGATTTACAACGGGCCTTTGAAACTATAGATAGGGATATACTGGTAAGCAAATTGAAGGGAATTGGTATAAGTAATACTGCCCTTGATTGGTTTGTGGATTATTTGAAGAATAGAATGCAGGTTACCAAAATTAATAACAAAATTTCCACAGAAGTAATAATGGTGTTCCACAAGGAAGTACATTAGGTCCGATGTTATTTTTAATTTATATTAATGACATAACCCGGTAATAAAAAATTGTTCTTTACACTTGTTTGCAGATGACACATTGCTGTGTTTTAATTCAAAGGATTTAACTCACTTAACTTCCACAATAAATTTAGAATTAAGTCATCTCTATAAATGGTTTAATAAAAATTTACTAAAATTAAATATACAAAAATCGAAATTTATGCTTATAGGAAGTAATAAAGTTCAAAATGAATTCATATCAAGTAATTTAAATATAATAGTAGGTAGTGATAATTTAGAAGTAGTAGAAAATATTAAATATCTTGGTTTTATTATTGATAAACATCTTAGTTTTAAAGAACACATATTGTATATAATTGGAAAGATAACCAAAAACGTTAATTTTTTGTCACGAGTTTCACCATATCTTACTCGCTGGTCCAAGACTAATGTCTTTAAGACATTAATCCTTCCACATTTGGTCTTTAGCTCCTCAATACTCTATTTTGCTAACAAAAATTAATTTTGGGGGAAAAAAGAGAAACACCTATAAGAAATATGCTAACGGCATTAGATTGGCTCTCTATAGAATAATTTTTGAAATATCAAGTACTAATCCTTATTTATAAAATTAAAAATGGACTAACTCCTAACTATCTGACAGAAAAACTTGTCACGAACAAGTCTATACATACCTATCCAACAATAAATAACAAAAATTTTTATGTGTATACGAAAAATAAGAGGAGTACTGAGAAAGCACTTAACCATAGAGGTTTGATTCAATTTAACTCTTTGCCACAGATAATTAAAGATAGTCCAAAATTGGATTTATTTAAAAAACTCTTAAAGAGACATCTAATGGGAGAGTGATACATACCATATTCTAATAAATAATTGTACATAAAGTGATTTGTAAAAATTTTATTTTATTGATATATTTGAGTGTTTGTTTTGATTAAGATAAGTTTTATTATACTTTTTATGTATGAGCTAAATGCTAAATAAAGGAATTATTATTATCATTAATAATAGCCCAACTTTCCCTTTGCCGATTTTTAGCAGCACGAAGTCTGTTGTTGAAATGTAAATCTTTGGCAGTTTTGATTACCTTACGGCATATTTTATTAAATTTATTACAATATGACACAAATTGTGCATCCTTGAAAAACTTTTTCATGTAATTAAGTGATCGTAGATTTTTAGCCGATACCCTTAAAATCAAATGAAATCAAATCAAATAGTTTATTATCAGGCAATTTGCAATTTACAAATAGTACATTTAAAATTGCAACCAGCCAAGCATGTCATACATTCAATAAAATAAGTCTTAAAAAATAGTTAAAAAAAAGACATATGCAATTAAAGACACTATAATTTAAAATAGCTACGAATATTTTATTTCTTTATTTTATTTATTCAGTACATACATTACAGAGCAAGCTCCAAATAGTATTTCAAAACAAGATCTACTATACATATACATAAGTCATAAAACAATATAAAAGGTCATAAATCGACAATAATAAAATTTTGTTTAAATATAGAGTTGATATTACACATAATTCTAAGTAAATATAAACATACAATCCTGAAAGAAAAATATACGAATAAGAATCAACACTAACAAACATTGGTATTACTTAAATTTAGAGACGCAGTAATGACAATTTTCTTTTCAAAGTTTCTAGATTACAGTTAAACAAATTAATCTCGGAGAAATTCTTATTATAATTTTTTAAAACCATAATTGGTTCGGTGAAAGCCCTCGAAAAATAACCATCTCGTGCGAGTGTTTCTAATTGGAACATTTAATTGGATAAAGTTGAGCAAGTCGGTAGAGTTGATTAATCCATTCAATAATTTGAACAAAAATATAACCATTGCTTTGTCCCTTCATCTTTTGAGAGTTTCCAATCCAACCAGCTGAAGATAAAATTCATGAGGTATGTTCTCATATGGAAATCGGTGTTTGTGCAATAACAGCTTCACAAACTTATTCTGCACGCGTTCCACTCCTTGAATATTGTACTGATAGAAAGTATTCGAGAACACTCTGAACAAGACTATTATACAAGCTGAACAGCTTTTGTGTCATTAATATTTTCACATGTACGCCTCAAGCATTCTAAAACCTTTTAAAATAAAGTTCAGCTCATGATCAAACAACACTCCCAAGTCGTTATACTCATTTACAGCTGCCATCATATTGTTGTCGATATTGTAACTATACAAAATAGGATTTCTGCATTTATAAAATATCATAGTTTTACATTTTTCAATGTTGAGTTTTAATCTGTTGCTTTTACACCAACTAACGAGGCTAACTAAGTCCTTTTGAATATCCTTGCAGTGTTCTACTGTTGATACAACCGAGAAAAACTTAAGTCAATCAGCATACAATATAATAATGTAAGGACGAAGCCGATGCACGTATCGGACAAGTGGCCGTTCTGAAACGTACACTACAGAATGCTAAACATTCCAAAGGGTACGAATTCGTAAATAACGTCAAAAAAGTATCAAGTCAAATAACCCCGGGACAAACAGGTAAATAAATAATAAAAATAAAGGATATACAATGATAAAACGATTTCAGGTCGAAAAGTAACATAATACATAAATATTACAAAATTACACAGAATCGACGTGAACAAGGGCAAACTTTTTAGATGCAGAGTGCTGAGCTTAAAAATGTCATACTCCGGGAAGTGACAGTTGTAGTTGCATACTAGCTGGTCAACAAATGCACTAAGCCCGTCTCGTTCTCCTAGTAGGAACCAAAAATGAGACCGACTCCAGCAATATTACACAGTCAATCCCTCCATTGAGCAATTTGTGTAGAAAAATAAAAAGTGCCTTCTTTCTTCGAAACTCTAGGGTTTGCAGGCCACAAAGAAGAGCTCTTGTATTATATGTCAGACCTTGATATGGAAAATTAAATTTATAAAAGAGGTATTTTGCAAATCTATTTTGTACTTTTTCGATTCTATCAATGTGGCACTGATATGAAGGACCCCATATTGCAGAACAGTATTCCAAAACGCTCCTAACCAATGAGTTATAAAGACACCCAATTGCTTTGGTATCAGTCACATGCTTTGTATGTCGTTTTATAAAGCCCAGCAATCTAAAACCCTCAAGTTCACTACTATCAATATGCAGATTAAAAGTTAAATTTGTATCAAAAATAACACCCAGATCGGTGAAAGAAGTAACCACTTCAAGATGTACATAATCTATGAGGTAATTGAAGTGCAAGGGATTAATACATTTATGGAAATGAAGCACTTTACATTTAGAAATGTTGAGATGCAGATAATTAGTGTGTCATGACTGCAGTGGATTAGAGTCAGAGGAAACCCGTGAAAAGAATTTTAAGTCATCTGCATATAATGTCAAAAGAAGTGTTATCGTCCGGGTCATACGATTTATCAAGACAAATTTTTAAGTTTGCTTTTCTTTTATTATGTGTAATCAGTTCAGTACACACGGGTGTTGTGTTCCGTCGTTTCTTATGTTTTTTTCGGATGTTTTACTGCATTCTCAAACTCAAACTCAAACTCAAAATGCTTTATTGTCTAGAATGGTATTCACTGACAAAACTAAGGGGAAGAGAAAAAAAAAAAAAGATTATACAACGCACGGACAACGAGCTGCCTTCCCAAGTGTCTTATGACGGTAAAATAGCGTACGGAGGTGTAGAGATGGCCAATTTATTTGCCGAGTACTTTCAGACTGTTTATTCTAATGAAACCTGTAATGTTCCACCAATAACATCCCTGAGCAACTTGAATATCCATAATTGCGAAATACCAATTTCCGATATCTTTACGGAATTGAATAGTCTGAACATCTTTAAAGGGCCTGGACCGGATGGCATTCCTCCTCGTCTTCTCCGAAATTTTAGCTTTGTACTATCACGTCCATTGTGTTTTATCTTTGGGGCTTCCCTTCAGACAGGAATTTTTCCAGAATTCTGGAAGGTTAGTTATGTCATACCCATTCATAAAAAGGGCAAAAAGGACGACGTCACCAATTACAGACCCATATGTAACCTGAGTTGTATACCAAAACTGTTTGAATGCCTGGTTACCAAGCATTTGACAGCTCATTTAAATGGTGTTCTAATGAATCAACAGTTTGGCTTCCGTCCTGGTCGTTCGACAGAGCTTAATTTGCTTACTTACAGCGATTATCTCTCTAGCACGATGGAGAGAGGTGGTGTGGTTCATTCAATCTACACCGACTTCTCCAAGGCCTTTGACAGGGTAAATCATCGTGTTTTAGTGAACAAGCTGTACAGTTATGGAATTTCTGGCACCCTTCTCCTGTGGATTGCTGACTATTTGTCTAATCGTTCCCAAGTGATTAAGGTAAATAACAATCACTCTATGCAAATCAAAATTCCTTCTGGTGTCCCCCAAGGGTCGCATCTGGGACCCCTGCTTTTCAATTTATTTCTAAACGATATTTCAGATTGCTTTTCAAACAGCACCTTTCTTTGTTTTGCCGATGACTTGAAATTCTTTGTCGAGGTATCATCAACAAACCAGTGCCAGGGTTTACAAGCAGATCTTGATAGGCTCATTGGGTGGTGTAAGCTAAATGGCATGGAGCTTAATGCTTCTAAGTGTAAAGTGGTTTGTTTCTCAAGAGTTCACAACCCCATCGGGTATAATTACCATATTGACAAGACATACCTTGAGACGTTGACTGAATTCGGTGATCTGGGTGTCACTTTTGATTCTTCTCTGACATTTATACCACACCTGTCACAGATAGTCCCAAGGTCTCTGAAAATGCTTGGTTTCATTAAGCGGTGCACTAGGGATTTCAATAATGTTGCCTCAATTAGAATGTTGTACTGTGCCTTGGTTAGACCACTTTTGGAGTACTGTTCCTCGGTCTGGAGCCCCCAGTATACGGTACACATAAAAGCTCTTAAAATGTTGTATAAGATTCTTAATTATTATGTGGACTGCAGTCATCTTCTGTCTCGGGTGGGACTTTGTGCCCCCACTAGAGATACCAGATTGACGGCGACGTTTTCAGTAACTCGGAGTAGAACTAACTATGGAACAAATACCTTTTTGTCGCGTGTACCGAGATTGGCAAATGTGTATCCGGAACTAAATTTTTTTGGTAGTATGTCTCACTTTGAAAGGCAGCTCAAAACTCTTCAAATTAATTAATAACTTTAAGGATGATGTATTAGATGAACATTTAAGATTGTATTTAACGCAACATATTATATTGTACTTAAATGTTAACTAAATTGGGCATAGCCCGTAAATAAATAAATAAATATACAAAACAAAGAAAGCACAGAATCATAATAAAAAGAACAGTACAGACAAAAATATATGCGTATACGTATACATACCCACGCATGCACACGCAAAACGCATACATACACATAGTGCATAATACATAATACAGGTAAACTCAAAACACACCGAACATAGTTAAAAATTGTTAAAATTAATTTGTCAACAAAAAAATATATCATAATATACCACTACACAAACTCTATGCTTTATAGGGCTAAAAATATTAAAAGTTGTCATTTAAAAACTTGAACGCATACACTTACATATTATAAACAATACACACCAGATTTAAAATATAAAAAAGAACAAAAACTATAATGAATATACAGTTAAAGCAAGCTGAAGGCAAGCCAATACATAAATCAGCCATTACATAATTAAAAGTGACAAGGGCCAAAGTGTTAAAAGGTAGTGTATTGGATTACAAGTGATAAATAGTAGGAATATAGATTTAGATTAAAAATGGTCATCTAAAAACTCATTTACAGTATAGTAGGCCCTCGCACATAGCAGTTTTTTTAATTCTTTTCTGAACTTAATCGAAGTTGGAATCGACCTGATATTTCGAGGCAGATGATTGAATAATTTTTTGCCACCATATATGATAGAGTTTTTAATTTGTGCTGATGTTGGAATAGGGAGGGAGATCACATTTGTATCTCTTATATTATAATCATGCCTCCCAATTAATTCGTTTTTGTATTTTTCAAATACTAGGCATACAGTTTCCAATATGAATAAACAGGCAAGTGTCAAAATATTGTGCTTTAAGAACAGAGGCCTGCATGAATCTCGCACTTTAGCTCTAAACATATACTTAATGGCTCTTTTCTGCAAAACAAAAACACTTTGAAAAAGTAGTGCAGAACAAGTACCCCAGAAACAAACACCGTACCGCAAGTGCGACTCAATTAATGAGAAATATGTAGATCTTATTATGCTACCATCTAGCTCATTAGAAATAATTCTCATTGCATAGCAGTTTGATGCCAGTTTTGACTTTAAGAACTTAATATGACATTCAAACTTTAAACGATTGTCAATGTAAAGGCCTAAGAATTTGTTTTCTGTATGATTTGGCAGGATACTAGCATCCAAGCGAACTTCACCCAAATCACAACCAAAAGACATCACATTTGTTTTAGAAATATTTAAAGTTAATTTATTTGCATTGCACCAAGTTTTAATTATTTCCATATCACTGTTAACAATTTCATTAAGTCTGTCAACATTACTGTCATGCCAAAGTATCGTGGCGTCATCCGCGAAAAGGGTGAATTGGCCCTTTATTTTGATGCCCGCAAAGTCATTAACATACAATAAAAATAAAATAGGACCCAAAACTGATCCCTGCGGGACGCCAGAATCCAGTCATGTTCAGACATACAGCTACCAAAAGAAACACTCTGTACTCTATCCTTCAGATAGGATTCAAGCCATTTACGTGCCCTACCCCTAAATCCATACAACTCCAGCTTATGCAACAGTATAGTGTGACTCACGCAGTCAAAGGCCTTGGATAAGTCACAAAAAACTGCCGCAGCTGTCTCCTTCTCGTTCAAGCTGAGATATAATTTTTCCAGTAATGAAAATATGGCATCATTTGTGCCCTTAGCCGCCTGAAAGCCAAATTGCTCCCGACTCAAATTCCATTCAACTCATTAAATTCCCAATTTGTTTAGTGCCGTGGAAAATACATCAAATCTCATCAGATCGACCTAAATTAATTAATAAATATTTCATCTTGCTTGCTTTTGAGCTTTGTTTTTTGCTGTGGAATCCGAAATATTTCAAACATTTATAAGATCTATTTATTCACACTCCAGTGATAAGGAAATAACATAAAAGTGCAAAAAATATGTAAACTTTTTTATGCTTCTGTTCGACGATTGAAATTCAGTATTGTTAACGTTGCCATAGTGATCCAAAATGTACAAATTGTAGTACAATTGTCATTTTGTGATTTTAATTTATCTCTATCCAACTATTTCACTCTGAAGATAATGTCACTCTTAAAGTGCACGAGCTGCCTTAAGCAATGCATTCTGAAAGCCAGACCCAAGGACGACGAACTTTTTGGAACTCCATGCGACGGCTGTGAGCGATGTTTTTGTAAAGTGTGCTCAACTGACAACAACAGAAACCCATGCAATCTCCTTAGCCCAAAGGAATATCTTATTCTACTGTAGGCAGTGTAAGCCACTGGTAGGAGACATCCACAAATTGAAAAACCTGCAGATGAACTGGCCAGTCTTAAGTTGAAAGCATTGGAGAGAGACATATCCGTTGAAAAATTGGAATGTAAATACTCTGATAATTTGCAGCAACTTAATAAGGAATTACCTGGCCTCCTTGCTGACAACGCAGCAAAAGATGCTCACATAAAGGGGAGGGGACTCAAGACCGCGCTCCTGAAAACGCCAAGGACGAATACATTTCTAACGTTAATCAGTATGCTGAAACTATTGATCCAAGTTGTATAAGTTTACAGCTAAAAAATGCAAATAAAGCCCTTCTTAATGATATTAAGGAAATCCAGTCCAAGAATGAAGTGTTAGTGAGGGAGCTTAGTGAATTGATGGTCTTAAAGAATAACCTTCTAACTAGCATTGATGTATTGAAAAAGGAAAATGAACTTTATGGTAAGGAGCTGAAGGAGGCCAAACTGGAACTCTTTGAAGCCAAACAAGTCTCACAAGATACACACCCAAGTCCCAGTTCAAGTCAAAAGTCATTTAAGCTCACACATGAATCCCTAAATATTACTGTGTGCGCAAATAAGGAGAAAAATAGAGTGCTACTGGTAACAGATAACGTTGGTAAACATCTATATGCAAGTCTCCGTTTTATCCTTGGTGATGATTTCAATCTTGAAGTAATGTGTAAACCCATTGCCCCATTTAATGAACTCCTTTCAAGTGTGCGTGGCTTTGCCAGCGACTATACATTTTCTGACTGTGTAGTAGTTTTAGGTGGCATTAACAATTTTGAAGTAGATCCTATGATAATTAAAGCGTTGTCAATTGATATCGCTTTCACAAATTTAATTATATGCACCATTCCTACAAAATTTCATGGCGTATCATCAACAAATAATATTTTAAATAATATTTTAAGAATCAATCATAGTTTCAGGCAAATAATTAATAAATTGAAATGTAGTACAATTGATAACGTAGATTTATTAGACTTGTACAATAGTAACTTAATCGATAGGGACTATATGAGAAATCGTATTTATTTGAGCAAAACAAGTCGTTTTAAGGTTTCTAACTCAATTAAAAATGCGATTTTAACTTTTGCTTCCGTTTGCTCATCACCAGACTTGGTTGTTCTTGGTGGCACTGAGAGTTTCGGGGATATGGATGGTGACGCGAATGGTCCCTTGGTGGGCCAAACTGATGCATCTGAGGTCCCAGTCTGTGGTCTCAAAATTTTTCAAATCTGGAATCTAATATTCGGGATACTGTTGATCCCAATAGCATACAAAATATATCTTTTTTAGATCCAGCACAGGCAAAACTGTTGGGCCAATAGTATCTGTGTCTAGGTCAATGAATCTCCGTGTTGCACATATAAATATTAGATCCCTCATTCCATCATTTGCCGATATAAAGGAGTTACTTGTGTTTGAAAAATTTGATATTTTTGCAATTACAGAAACGTGGTTATCCCCAGATTATCCAGATTCACTTTTACATGTTTCTGGTTACCAGCTTTTTCGTAGTGACAGAATAACTAGGGGAGGGGGCGTTGGTGTATATATGGCTGACTGTATTAAATGTAAAGTCATTGATATCTCCACGGCAAGTGATGGAATGTGTCAAGTCGGAACAACTTTGGATAGAATTGTCTTTGAAAAACAAAAGAGTTTTAATGGGAGCGCTTTACAAACCTCCATCAGTCAGTTTTAGAAACATATTTTGTGTTGAAAATATATTATCCTCCCTGTTGCCTTCTTTTGATTATACCCTTCTCTTGGGTGTCCTGAATGTTGATCTTCTAAGTGAGCAGCAAGCAATCAGTTAAGATCTTTGTTACATATGTTTAATCTAAAACAAACTATCACCGACCCAACAAGAATAACGAGAAGCACATGTACCCTTATTGATATTCTTTGTGTAGACAGTAATGCTAATGTGGTAAACTCAGGAACTAAAGATTTGCTTAATCTCACAGATCACAGACTTATTTACTCTACTATCGAAATTCAAACACCCAAAAAGACTGCAAAAATAATATCAATCAATATAATATCATCAGCAACAATTCGACATTGAGATGCAAAGATTCAATTTCGATGATGATGCATGGCAACGGGGAACCTTGGATTGTAGACTTCAAACTCTTAATCAGCGACTGACCGACGTATTCGATAGACACGCACGATGCACACGCAAGAAATCATTCAATTAAAGAAAAAAGCATTTAATAGATTTAAACGTACTAGTAACATTGAGCATTAAAACTTCTACATAGATTCAAAATTCTTTTATTGCCATTCAGGTTAAGCATAACATTGGGTCGTCACAAATACTAAACATATAAATATAAATTAAACGCTAAAAATATAAATTAAAAGCAGACCACATACACACGGACACACATTCAACAAACACACAAATTAAAACTAATACTTAACAGAAATATAAGCTTAAACTAGGATTGTCAATGACCAGACTAGGTTATATAGCATGTCTTATCTGACAGTATTCACATTGATAATTGTAATTAATATGTTTTGCTGTTTGATGTATGAAATATTCTTCCAATGAATAAAAAGGATGGTTTCTAAAAAAGTCTCTAATTATTGCTTTAAAGCTACTATATGACTTAACATCCTTGATAATTTTTTTTTTTGACAACAATTTATGTCAGACCTTAAAACAGTTACAAGAACTGGCACCAAGGCCTTTACAATCACAATTTTTTTGAGATCTTAAAAAATTAACAATATCAACTTAATTATATGTATTTAACAAAAATAAATAAATTTTCTAAATTTACATAATAAATGTATATTATATTTTATGTATTCAATGATTATTAATATATAATTCTTTTTTTTTTTTTTAATATTTTTTGTTTTACATTTATAAATTTTAATCTTGGTTTATACTAGTCTCTCATTTTCAGGTATTTTTTGACGTTTTTAAATATCTTTCCTTCCTCCCCTTCCAGCAAATTCTTTGGTATAGAATTATATGACTGTATACTTCTATTAATGGGTGTGTCTTGGGTTTTTTTTGTTCTGGCAGTATTGTTTCTGAGATTTTCTTTTATTCTTGTATTGTAGTTGTGAAATTCATTGTTTTGTTTAAGTTCTAAGTTTATCTTTGTGGTTTTATGCTGAATTTTGTAGATAAGTTTAGCTTGCTCAAGAATTTTTAATTTTTGTATGTTTAATAAATTAAATCTTTTGTAAATAACTTTTGTAGGTGTATATTTATTAATGGAAAAAATAGACTTTATTGCTTTATTTTGAAGTCTCTGTAGCTTTTCAAATAAATTTACATTTGTGTTTCCCCAGCATGGTAGCAGGTATCATAAGTGTGGTTGACAAAGCTATTATATAACAAATATCGGGTTTTTGTATTTAGTTGGTGTGAACATCTTTTTATTGCACCTATAAAAGGAACTATTTTATTTATGACACTGTCTATATGCGATTCCCAAGTTAATTTGCTTGTTATTATTAACCCCAGATACTTATATTCTTCAACTCTTTTGAGGGTAGCATTATTTAATTTAATTTCTGGATTTATAATCTTTTTTCCTTTTTGATTGTAAATCATATAAACTGTCTTTGCAATATTTATACTCAGTTTGTTATAGCAAAGCCATTTGAAGTAATTCATAAGGTCATTATTAATATTTCTTTCAAGTTCCTCCTCATTTGTGCCAGAGAATACCAAAACAGTGTCATCAGCAAAAAGTAGGTATTTTGATTTTAATTGTAAATACTTAAGACTATGTACATATAGAAGATACTCTAGTGGCCCTAGCACTGAGCCTTGGGGCACACCAACATCCAGATTGTCTTCTTCACTATTTATTCCATTTACTACAGTGAAATGCTTTCTTCCTTCGGTATAGGTTTTTATTAGTTTGTGACAGACTCCCCTGATTCCCATCTTGTATAATTTTTCCATTAACAGTTTATGGTCCACTGTATCGAATGCTTTTTGGAGGTCAATATATACAGCTATAACATATCTATTTTTGTCTAATTCACCAGTGATACATTCTATCAATTCAACTGTTGCTCCCAGAGTATTGCTTTTTTTTTTGAAACCCGTACTGGTTTTTGTCAAATTTAAAATGTGTTTCTATAAATTTAATAATTCTAACTTTAATGACTTTCTCGATAATTTTACTAAAAATGCTTAATAGAAAGATTGGGCGGTAATTGTTCAAGTCATCCAAGGTTCTTTTTTTATGAACTGGTACGATTTTAGCAGTTTTGAGCTCTTCAGGATACACCCCATATGTCAGTACTTCATTTGTTAGTTTTACTATTGTGGGTCCAATAATATCAAATATTGAATATATATCTTGCTTCGTGATGTTATCGCATCCTGGAGCACAGTCATTTTTTAAGTCAGTTACAATTTTTTGTATTTCATTTAGAGTTGTAGGGTTCAAAAAGATACTGTCAGTTTCTTCTTCTTCATGAAATGCTTCGCCATGCTTGTAATTATTTGTGATGCTATTTGCCAAATTTTTTCCAATGGTGGAAAAATGGTTATTTATTACTCTGGCAATATCTTCATCCTTGGTCCAATTTTTGCCATCTTTATCTGCAATTTTAGCTATGTTTCTCATTTTCGTCTTGGAGTTTCTTCGACACAATTCATTTAAAACTGCCCATGTTTTTTTAGCATCTCCTCCTGTTTTTTCAAACTTATTTTCTGCATATTGTTTTTGAAGCCTTTTTTTCAAATTGTTCAATTCATTTTTTGCTTTTTTGAAATCCCTCTCAGTAATATCGTTTTGTATTTTTTTCCATCTTTCATATAGTTTATTTTTTTCCTGTAGTTTCTTTAAAAAGTCATTTGTTATCCAATAGTTTCTATTTTTTACTGTTATTGTGTAATTCTTTGTACATGCATTGTTTGCACTGTATAAAAAATCGGCAAGTTCCTTAAAAGATTTTATTTATGATGTTCCTATTTTTCTCTGAATTTCACTTTTCCACTTTTCTTTGTTAAAACATGTTCTATTTATTTTTTCTTTTTCACCCTTGACTATTTTTTTCTTAGTTCTAATATACATTATTTTATGATCTGATATGTCATGATCTTCCAAATTTATTATACATTGCAAATTCTTATTTGTCACTACATGGTCGAGAATTGATGATGTTGTTTTTGTGGTTCTGGTTGCATATTGACTTGTAGTTTTATTTTGGAATTTAAAACCGTTTAATTCAACTATATTTTTATAATTTTTAACAGCTTCTGATTCTTTCATGAGGTCAAAGTTGATATCACCAACAAACATAAATTGTTTTTTTTGTTTTTCAAATATTTTGTCAAGTTCTGATATAAATATTTTGCAATTGTTCTTCGGTGCTCTGTATATAGAAAGAATTGTTAGATTATGTTCAGGCAGATATATTGAAACTGTATTGCAGTCCTCCATGTTGATTTATTGTGTGTTTTTATACTCAAAATTCAAATTATTTCTTACATAAATGCTTGTACCACCCCCTCTTGTTTTTCTACAGTCATGCACCGCTGTGTATGACGGCAATATAAATAGATCCAATTCATTTGAGTACAACCAAGTTTCTGTTAATATTATTAAGTGTATGGTTTCTTTATTTGTATTAATTATGTCATATAAATCATCAATCTTGTTCCTTAAACTTCTTACATTAATATACAAAATAGTTAGATCTTCTATAACAGCCATTTTTAAAAGAAAATAGTTTTTTTACATACAAACATATATTAATTAATATCTATTTAAGTCTCATACCAAACATGCTTGTACAAAATCGTTTTCAGTCTTTATTTGTATTGCCCTATCATTGTCGTGTTTCTTTAAATAAATTTTACCATTTTTAACATAAGCAGCCTTCACCACGTTTTGCTTCTTCAGTTCCCATGCTTTTTTAAAGAAAAGCTGGTTTATGCTGGTCAGATCCTCATTGAAAAAGATGTTCTTGATTCCGCCCTGTAGTCCACACTCATTTAATTTAATTCCACGAAGTTCTTTGACTTTTGCTAAAATTTTATGCTTTGTTTCCATATCTCGTAGCTTCAGTATCAGAGGAGCATTTACCTTAGTTGACATTCTGTAAACTTCCTGTATGTCTTCATCACTTGCTTCTAGTTTTAATGCCTTTAACACCATTTTAATACATTCCTTGGGTTCTACTTGTTGTTTGGGTATTCCAGCAATTACAATGTTCTTTTCCTTTTCCCTTTGTTCAATAATGTTTATTTTGTTTTCAATTCTCTCTAATTTTTGTTTCAGTGCACTATTTTCATCTCGTAGCTGTTTCATTTCCTTCAGCGTTTTTTGCAACTCCTTTTTTTGTTCATCAAAACAATACGACATAAATTTCATTGATTTTTTAATTTCACTCAGCTCACCTTCCAGAGTTTTCTTGAAGGAGCTTAGATGTTCCTTGAACATTTTCTCAAGGAGGTTTTTCATCTGTTTTTCATCCATTTCGTCGCAAATTTCGTCTGTAACCTCACTTTTTGTCCGCCGCCGGCAACATGTGACAATATTATCCTTGTTTGCTGCTCCTGCCTGTATCCCACAGCTGGGGTGGAAGCTGGTACCACAATCAAGTGAGGAAATCACTTTTTTTTGCAGAATTTACAATTTTTTTGTGAATTTTTTGGAAGTGCTAAAATTTGTTTGTTTACTATTGACATAACCTCAACTGGAAGTGAAATAAATATCTTAATTCCCATATAATGGGGTCCTTTCTCATAGAGTGTTGTTGAGTGTTTTGGAGTATTACGATAATTTCCATGTCTCCTTATTATATTACTATTTCCTATAGAATCATTACTTCTAAATTAGTGTTTGTTTTTATATACAAAGCAGCACATGCCATACAAATAAACAGAGTACAGGGTCATTATGCCCAATTTATGGAAGAGCGGTACACAGCTTTCTAGATAGCTTGCCTTACACATTGTTCGAATAATTCTTTTTTGTAATAAAAACACCCGGGATGCAGTCTGAGGATGAGTTGCCCAAAATATTACACCATATAGGAGACGAGAATGGACATAAGCATAGTAGAAAAGCATAAGAGAGTGTTCACTTACAACATCTCTCAGATTATAAATAGCGTAATTTGCTGATGAAAGTCTTTTACATACAAGGTCTCCATGGTAATGATAGCTCAATTTGTCATCCAGTTCAAGACCAAGAAATTTTAATGTTTCAATTTGATTAATTTTTTGATTTCTAATTCCGATAGAAAGTTGCGAATTGGTCGAAATATTGTTTCTATTTTTAAACTCCATAAAGTTAGATTTGCTAGCATTAAGCAGAAGTAAGTTATTTTCACACCAGTCTTGCATATTTTCGGCAGCTTGATTGGCTAATTGATAAGCCAGAGCTGTGCTCTTGTTTGATACAACAATTGATGTGTCATCCGCAAACTGCACTACCGATATATCATTTCCACCCAGTCTGATACTCAAATCATTGGAAAAAATAAGAAATAAGAGGGGTGAGAGAAGAGATCCCTGTGGAGCTCCTGTGGTGATAGCAGTGAAATCAGACTGATAAGTAAAATTCATTATGTCATTTTTCGTGCTTTTTATTTGCACAGCCTGTGAACGATCTTGTAGAAATGATTGAATCCACTTTAAACTAATACCTCTTACACCCAGCCTCTCAAGTTTATCAAACAAAACTTCATGGTTCATTAAGTCGAATGCTTTACTGAGGTCAAAATAAACCCCCAAAGTAGTGTTACCAGAGTCGAGAGACTCCATTACTGATCTAATATGGCCATAAAGAGCTGTTTGGGTGGATTTATTATGAAGAAACCCATGTTGAGAGGCACTAAAAAATGATATTTTGTTCAAAAAGACTAGTAATCTTTGATAGAATGCCCTTTCTATTATCTTGGAGAACGCTGAAGGAATGGCCACTGGCCTGTAATTCTCTAAATTACCTCTTGTTCCTTTTTTATGTAGGGGTATGATTTTGCTTTTCTTTAAAATATCAGGAAATTGACCTTCAGTGAAAGAGTTATTAATTATATACTCAAGTGGTTTACTTATTAAGTGAGATATATCTTTTAGAATATTACATGGAACTTCGTCTAGGCCAGCTGAAGTTTTTGAACAGGTTTTGTTTATTATATTTTTGATTTCACATTCGTCCACAGGTGCCAGGAAAAAAGATTTTTCACTTGTAGATATAAACTCAGGCTGATCTCTTCTCACATTCCCACCACTTGCAGATATTAAAAACTACCTTTCTTTCGCAATACGCAGTGAAAAAAAGGCATATATGTCATTTGAACTTCAGAGAGCCAACAAAAACTCCAAAATGCTTTGGTCTCGACTTAATATATGGAATGTTCATTCAAAAAATAATTCTGAAATTCCTAATCATTTAAAAAATCTACAAGATATTAGTAATCAATTTGCTGATGTTAGTAGGTTGGCCACTCCGGTTGATGCTTAGGTCTGTGACTTCTATAATACTAATAGGCTAGAGAGTCTAGATAATAGAAACTTTTCTTTTAGGTTCATATCTGAATATGACATTCTCCAAGCTTTCTCTCGCATCAAATCTAAAAGTATTGGCGTCGATGGAATAAGTTACGTCATGCTTCTCTTTGGTCTTGAACATGTAGTTTCAGTTATAGCCAGATTATTCAATCAGTGCCTTCAGGAAGGAGTGTTTCCTGAAACTTGGAAAACATCTATAATTATACCCATTCCCAAAAATTCCAAAATCGAGTCAATATCTGAACTAAGGCCCATCAGTCTATTGCCAATCCTGGCTAAAATGTTAGAATTGCTAGTTACTGATATGATAAATGACTATATTTTGAGTAATGGCGTACTGCCTGAAGTTCAGTCAGGCTTCCGGAAGCACCACAGCACTGCTACCGCACTCACCAAGGTCACTACAGACGTTGTAACTAATATCGATAAAGGTATGGCCTCCTGTCTTATACTCCTAGATTACAGAGAGGCCTTCGATTTAATTAATCACTCTATGCTGGTGGCTAAAGCACGTTATTGTGGTTTCTCCGAGCCAGTGTGTCAATGGCTTGCCAGTTACCTATACTCCCGTGTGCAAATAGTTGAGTTGGATGGAGCCAGATGCAAGCCTGTCACTTTGCAGCACGGGGTTCCTCAGGGAAGCATTCTTGGTCCCCTGTTATTCAATTTATATACTTCTGATCTGCCCAAGCAGGTTCGTTTCTGCTCCATCCATCTCTACGCGGATGATACACAATTGGTTGCTGGTTTTGAACCGGAAAATGCTTGTCAAGCTTTTCAGCAGATTAACTGCGATTTGAAATCTATTTTAGAGTGGTCCATTGGGCATGGTATGTTGCTTAATGCAAATAAAAGCAACTATACGGTTATTGGCACTAATCAGATTATAAATAAAGTAAACATGCACAACTTTGTTTCGTTACATATTGGTGAGGATCTTCTACCCTCTGCAATATGTGTTAAAAATTTGGGCGTCACATTTGCCGCAAACCTTAACTTTGAATATCATATCAATAAAAAACTATCTTCTGTATATATAATAGTAGAAATATATAATTTCTGCAGGTGCAAAACGACCTACAAGAAGAATTGCTTTCGATAATGTCACAGGGTACCCTCCTGCGATCATGATTTCTGGGCCTTTACCCTCATCAGGCAGGCTTGTACCCAGGGAGATCTGAAATAACAGATTGCTCGAAATGACAAAATCGAAAACGAAACGTCTATCATACTGAAACAGTACTACAAGTTAAATGTAACATTTAGCACCACCTATTGGGGCTCCGGCCAAGAACTTTTGATAAAGATGTGTGAGAGCGCATTTTTATCGATTTTTAGTATCTTCTGTATACTTTAAATTAAAAAGTTTGTATCAGTTTAAATTTATTCTACCCGAAAAGGTTAAACTCTTACTAGTGGAATCACTCATTCTTTCACAATTAGATTACTGTTGTATAGTCTATTACAATTATTTAAACTTGGAATTTCGTAACAAGATTCAACTGGCCCAAAACGCTTGCATTCGTTATGTTTATTGTGTATACAAATTTTCTCATATCACTCCCACTTATGTGCAAAACAACTTGCTTAAATATGAATATCGAGTGAAGCTTCTATTTGGTGTATTTGTGTATAAACTTTATAAAACAAAATGTCCGATTTATCTATGGAAATATATTGTAGCAAGACAGGAAATTCACAATCTAAACCTAAGAAATGTTACTAGATTTAATCTACATCAACATCGCACTTCTAAATTTAGAAACTCATTTGCTTTTCGGGTGATACAATTGCTTAACTCACCTGTATTTAATTTAATTACTCAAAACGCTATTAGAACCTTTAAGACCAAATACAAGAATGAGTTACTGAATTTAATGTCCTAACAGTGTAGTAAATTACCTTTGAAATGTTTGGATTTTGGTAATAGGTATTAATGTTTTTATAGTTAAGTTACTTTATTTTTAAGTATCATAAAAGAATGCCCTGCGAATGCTACCTTTTATGTAATTATTTTTGTATATTGCATAATAAATGTTTTTCTATTCTATTCTATTCTATCATATCCGCATAAAATTGCGAAGATGAATTAGATAGACCTATGATATTTTCATATGAAAAAAACAGGATAAACATATAAATACCAGCAGTTGCAAAAATCTTTGAGCGATGTCACTTCAAAGTCAGATTGACAAGTCAGTGACAAAATGAGCAATAGAAAGCAATTTTCGGGTTTTTTGCATCCACAAGGGAAAAAAATGGTATTAAATCTAATTAAATATTACGAAAATGAAAATTCATGGGCCAATATCCAGGAGACAGTAGCAAAAGCTCTGGGAATCGGTATGAGGACTGTGCAGAAAATTGTGCATGAAAAAAAGCATAATTTACTACCGAAGAAGGTTAAGAAATGTACACGAAAAGAGCCAAAGACAGAAGACTTAAGTGACAATGTAAAAATGGATGTTCGTAATGCAATTTAGGATTTATACACACCAAAAACTAATAAAACCCTTCAAGTTTTAAAAGAAGCTTTAAAAAATCGAGGCATATTGGAAATTGGACTAAAAAAAAATTGGACTATTTTTTGACGAGACTTGGATATTTTCTAATGGAAGTGGTTCGAAATCTTGGCACGACGAGTCTGTAAAAAATGTCAAGAGAAAAAACGGATGTGAGACGGGAAAACGGTTCATCATTTTGCATGCAGGTTCTTCAAGATGAATTTCTTCCAGATGCAAGTTTAATGTTTTCTTCAACATCCAAAAGTATGGACTACCATGATAATATGAACTGTGAACTGTTTGAAAAGTGGTTAAAAGAATAACTGATTCCAAATTTGGATTCTCCATCTTTAATCATTCTGGACAATGCATCTTATCATTCAAGAATCTTAAATAAACAACCTACTTCATCCTGGAAGAAAAATGATATTTATGACTGGCTAATAAAACAAAAACAAAATCCTTTACCCAATATACTAATATATGTGAACCCTGCGGAACACCCGACGTTACAACAACCTCCTGGAAGCTGAGCCAGAGAAGTTGAGCTGCCGACGACGATTAAACAAATATGATCTGATCCACTCCAGATAGTTTCCACAAAAACCAATTTGCTGCAATTTCCATAATAGAAGCTGATGGCAAACACTGTCTAAAGCCTTAGATATGTCAGTGTAAATGACATCATTCTGTTGACCAGCCTCAACCGTTGTCATTAAGTAATTCTGAAATATTGCAAGATTTGTAGTCGTTGAGCGACCCCTATAGAAACCATGTTGCATACTCGTAATATAGTGTTTTAATGATTCAAAGATATCATCGCTGAAAATTGCCTCAAATAGCTTTGGTATGTATGAAAGTAAAAAAATACCTCTGTAATTCTTTATATATCTTTATCTGCCT
The DNA here is from genome assembly GCA_030620095.1 of Kuschelorhynchus macadamiae. NCBI lineage: Eukaryota > Metazoa > Arthropoda > Insecta > Coleoptera > Curculionidae > Kuschelorhynchus > Kuschelorhynchus macadamiae. The sequence continues at coordinate 195,298 of JAUTXW010003181.1, forward strand.
TTATCACCAGATTTAAAGATTGGCAAGAGAATAGAAAACTTCCAAATTTCAGGAAAGGAACCTAGGTTGAAGGATCTCTGAAAGATTATACACAGAGGCTGAGACAATGACTGACAACATCTTACCAATAGAATAGTGGGGATTCCATCTGGAGCAGCCTTCTTGGAGAGATCAAGGCCCTTTATTTTATTACAGATTTCTGCCCCGGTAAAACAATACGTTGATAGTAATTTTCCCGAACAACTTATGGGACCAATGTTATCAAATTGGGGTGGTGAGAAGAATAGCAGAACTGAAAGCATAGTAGCAAAAGCATTTGCGATGTTATTTGAACCAACAATTTCCGCACCTTTATAACTCATGACATTGGGCAAACTGGAGACCCTTCTTAAGTTAAGTACAAATGTCCAAAAATATTTTATGTTTTCTGGGATAAGTAATTCCGTTTTGTGTCACATATGTAAGATAACACATATGAGTTTGAAGTTTAACCTCACGTCACTCACTTTCTTAAAGGAGAGTCAAACCATTTTGGATATTTACTATCAACAACGATCTTCGTGGAGACATATTTACATTTATTTATTTTTTTATTTATTTTTTATTTATTTTTTTTTTATCTATTAATACCCTGGAATAAAACCTCATAAAAACGCTCAACCATTCTGTCCCATGTCCGATTCAATCGATAAGAAAGACCAGTCATACTGCTTATAAAAATTATTTAAATTTGAGAGATTTGCTTGATGAAACTGTTAAACACTAACTTGATTGTAATTTTTAATTGGAGGATCATATTTAATTTTGTACTTCACTTCAATCGCTGGATGATATGGGTCAATATTTACGAGTTGAAAATCAGAAGGTGAAATTTAAACACTAACGAAGTCATCAGCAAATATAACGCCCATGTGATTCCGTAATGATTCCATTGTTGCAATTCAAGAAAACTCATAGACAGAATAAGAGTTTCTGAAACTAAAGATAGTAAAGATTCTGGAACCAGGGTACAGGGTATCGTCCTCATAAATCCAATCCACCAAAGAAAGGTTAAAATCACTGAAAACAAAAAATGTTTGGCCGTTAAATTTATTTCTCAGTGACACACAGGTATTACAGAAAGTCTGATAACACTCCTGGTTTGAATTAGGTGGAAAATACACACATCCAAGAACCTAACTGGTACCACTTGCTGGTACAAGAACCCAAATATCAAATTCAACATGAGTAGGAGTAGCAACTACAGATACCTGAAAAAAACAAGAAACCGCAATCAACACGCCACCGCCGCGATGACAACCCAGCTCTTTATAATTCCTATCCTTTTAAAAAAACCACATATTTGTTATTAAATATTTCGTTGCTAGAAATATCCCCATTAAGCCAAATATTAAATCATAGTCGCAAGACGTAACACTACTAGAAATCTTATCAGTTTTGGTACATAGTCCCCTGACGTTCTGGTAATACATAACAAGACTGCTATCCGCTAAGGATTGGGGTTTACCAACATCAACAGACGATTTCGTTGTCTGTCTTCATTCAGTACTATAGGGTTCAGTTATAGTATGTTTGACAATAGAGGAAAATTTGAATTTTCATTCAGTTCTTCATGCAGTGGTGTTGGGCTATTATTTACACTCAGAGAATGAATGAAACTTCTAGGAGATTATGATTAGGGACGCAATGGTGCTTATCAGACCACAATGGTAAAACAAATTATCTGTGCAAGCTCAATCTTTTGACTAAAATTCATTATACCCCTCTCAGCCCAGACTCTGGAAGGAATGAAATGAACATGTTGAAACGTTCGAAAAAGACACAGGAGCTGAAGGTCATCCTGTTGAATAATTTTGTTGAGCATTGGGTGATCAACTTGAAGAGGCGGACCACAAACAAACAAGTTTGTTCTACTGGAGTCCTTAAGGAATCGAAGCAAAACTTCTGATTCAATAGGCTTCTCCCTGAGGGCGTTCAAAACTCCCGTGAATAACACGACGAAATCGTTCTTAGAAAAATTTTTGACTCATTTTTGGCAGTCTTTGATTCGTTGTTGGCAGAGAATTGGACCTAACCATTGACAATTTATATCATATTTGTTGTTAGTGAGACGCTTAAAAATACTTTAAATACTTAAAACCCTTAGCATTAAAGTCACCCATTATCAAAATTTGGGGTTTACAAGGTACTGGTATATTTGAACTTTCCGAACCCTTTGTGCCCATGGTTGGATCTTTATTATAATGACTAAGTGCAGCTACTCGTTTTGAAGAGGGCATGTGAGCATCTAATTGTTGTTTAAAATGCTTTATTTCTTTAAAGTTCACATCATTTTCCTTTTCTAAGATTGATATTGAAGTCACCATTTGCTTGTGAATGTCGGTGAGGTCAAGAAATCTAGTGATGAAATGAAATGAAAGTGATAAAATGAGTGAGCACTTCTTCGCTCTCCTTTACTTTGTCATCCAGCTCAAATTTTGATTTTTTGAGTCTGTCTATTTCTGCAATAAGCTCTGCTATTCTTCCACGTTGTTCAGCCAACAATAAGCATTTACATTTCTGAAATACAGATACAGCATCATTAATAAAAATAAAAAATAAAATCGGTCCAAGATGTGACCCCTGAGAAACATCTGATCTTACTTCCACTTCACGTGACTCCTCTCCACATAACTTAACCCACTGTTTCCTATTCTGCAAATATGAAGCAATCTACCTTAGATATCGACCACAGATTCCAATATTGTTTAATTTGTGTAACAGGACAGGAACGCTGTCAAAACCTTTTGATATATCAGTGTATATCACGTCGATTTGGTTTCCCTTTTCCATATTCCGCACCAAGTAGTCTTGAAATACAGCGTGGTTGGTAGTTGTTTATCGTCCACTAAAAAATCCATGTTGTTCTGGAGCTATGATATTCTTATATGTGTTGAATATCTCATCGGTCAAAATTGCTTCAAAAACCTTAGGAATTATTGATATAAGGGATATTCCGCGATAGTTTTTAATATCCTTTATATTTCCACTTTTATGTATTGGAAATAGTGTGGATTGTTTCCAAGCTGTCGGAAAACTAGAACAGTCGAAGGATTGTTGGAATATATGAGCCAATGAAGTGGCCAGACTGTGGCAGCAATTTTTAAGAAACAAAGGCGCGATTCCATCCGGCCCAGGGCCTTTGTAGCTGTTCAATGATTTTAATCCGTCCAGGACTTCAGTTTTAGTGAAACAGTGAGTTGCCAAAGTTTCAGAATACTCTGCCATGGGCTTCTCAGGATATTTCTCATTATGATCCACATAACAGTATTGAAAGTGTTCTGCAAGGCCATTCACTGTATCTTTCAGGGATTCCAGAATGTGTCCATTGTAGTGGAGAATTTCGGGAATGCATTTATCCTTCCTCAGTGAGTTAACATATGACCAGAAATACTTTATGTTCTGAGGTATTATCTCTTCGGTGTTGGTTATGTACAATAGAAAATTAAGACCAATAAGATATAATGGGAGTGTAAATCAGACACGAGGAAAAAAGCAGACTATAAACTATATTAAATTAAAATAAATAATAGTTTTAACCTGCCAGATACTCCTCGATGCTATATTACACTTCATTATTGAGAAACTCTTTAACACTTGAATTAAATTTTTTTAAGCTATCTATATTTCTTAATCTCTCAGTTATATGGTTATAACACTTAATTCCTGCTCAAAAGTACTTTGACCAACTGTCAGTCTGTTGTACGGGAGGTGAAGAAGGGAACCTGTACGTACAGGATAACCATGTAGATCACTTCTTTGATGAAAGCAGTTTATGTTTTTTTTAACATACTGCACTAGTAAGTAAATGCATAAACTTGGTATCGTGAGCAGGCCAAGATCTTTAAAATGTTTTCTACTTGATTTCTGGTGTTTTAGCTTTTTGATACATTGTATGACTTTTTTTTATAAAGTAAATATTTTATATGCGTCTGCTGCACCACCCCGTGACTTATTCTATAACTTACTGTTGACAAACATAATCCATTGTACATTAAAATAAGAGTTTCTAGACTGTCAGTCTCTCTCAGCTGTCGGAACAAAAAACAAACCGCTTAACCTATTACATAAAAAGTTAATATGTTTAGTCTAAGTTACTTTAGTATCAACATAGACCCCTAAAAATTTTGAATTTTGGACTTGTGAAATAGATTTATTCTCCATTTTTAAAAACACACTCTTGTCCATACACATATTTTTTGTAGAAAATTGAAGTTACTACTGTTGATACAGAGTCCATTTGATTTACACCAGTTAACTATATTATTAATAGAAGTCTGTGCTTCCTGTATATTATCGCACAGGCTTTTAGAACTTAGCAGCATGTTTGTATCGTCTGCATAGTTTATATTTTTGTCAAATATGACCTTATCCACTTATTAGGTGTCCCCCTAACTCCCATTATATCAAGCTTATCGCAGAGCAATGCACGGCTCATATCGAAAAACAGACCAATGATGTATTCCTTAGAATTTAAACATTCAGTGACGTAGTCGCTGCGAGACGTACAAAATTGCGTCGTCATATTTTCCTTACTTTTTCATAGTTTAAGTGTTTTTTAATTTAAGAAAAGTTTTGATCACTATTTCATATTGAATTTAGCATGGAAATGCGTTATTTTTCACCTTGAAAATCCACGAAAAATAACGATTTTCGTCATTGGCGCCAAGCGTTTGTTTACATTTTATAGTTCCAGCTGCGTTCCAAATCCACTTGATTTTCTAACTTGAAGTAGTGGTATCCAGTCATAGGCTTGATGGAATCATTTTGACCAACAAACAAATAAATTTTATTCAAAGGAGGATTGGAAGGCATTCTGTATTTAACGTAAAAAAAAAAACGTAAAAAAGACAGTCATAAAGTCATTCAAATGTTGTCAAAAGAAAGAATTTACAAACTATTGGTGCATTTATTGTCATGCAGTTTTTTATCCCAGCTGGATGGAGCGAAACATTTCTATGGTTGTGAAGACTGGAGGATATCTAATACTGTGCTCTCCTGAATGTCAGTTAAAATATAACGATAACGACAGTCAGAAAAGAATACTGGAAGAACAATTAGCTAGAGCGGAAAGAGAGGCGGTCGAGAGAGAAACACATGAATAGAAAAATAAAAGGGTAACAAGAAGGATGTCTCCAGAATCTCAGCTGCAGAAAACTGCAAGGTCTTCTTTGTGAATAATCTGAGCATGGAGTCTTTGGCTGAAAAACTGAAAGAATAACTGCACAAGAATAATGTATCTATAATTACATGTGTGCAATGGAAGAATCTATTATACAAGCAAACTTATGGCCAGAAAATGTTACTGTTAAACCCTTCATATCAGACAAGCTATGGAGGATCTGCTCTGTATGCTTTGAATAGAATAAAAACAACATCAATTAAGGAGGTTGAAGATTGTGTTTGAATGTCCGGGTGTGGAATGTATACTAGATAATCTTAAATATCAGATACTAAAAAAAATTCAATGGCTCAGTCAGAACTGTGTAATTTACTTTTTAGCTATAATGCAATTGCTAAAATAATAAAAGATTTTACTAGAATAACTGAAAATACTCAGTGTTGCTTAGACAATGTTATTACAAATTTTAATGGTCATTGGCAGAGTCGTGTAGTCGAAACAAATTTATCAGATCATAGTGGTCAGATATTGGTTTGTAATTTAAGCGTAACTATAAATATAAAAATAAAATAAAATAAAAATAAAAATAAAAATATATTTATTGCATATAAATGAATTTACATACAACAGGTGAAAATTACCGTAAAAACGTATTTTAATAATCACCATTAGATACATATATATATAAATATATTAAATACAAATTAAAAAAATCTATACACTATAGGAAGGTTCATCACAGTTAAATAAACGAATCCAAGAAAAAAAAAAAAAAAAAAAAAAAAAAAAAAAAAAAAAAACCACAGAAGAGCTACAACTGCAAAAGAGTATTTAAGATATAGTCCTTAATTTTATTTTTAAAATATGTTGGGCTAAAGCTTTTCATGTAGTCTGGAATTAAATTGTAGACATGACCTGACAAATACCGAAAACAGTTTTTATAGAACTGAGTCTTGTGTCTGGGCACTGAAATAGCATGTCTATTTCTCACATTAATTTGGTGGGTTTCACCGCGCTGCTCTATCATTTCTGAGAGGTAAGTGGGTTCTCCCAACTTCAATATTTTATGTACCAGGCATGCCATGTGTATGAAGCGTCGCTGACCCATATTTTGAGAATAAATATCCAATATGGGACCACTGACATGATCTCTACGAGATAAATTTCTAACATAACGCACAGAAGAGTTTTGAATTTTCTGTACCCTGTACTTATTAAATTTTGTAAGGAAGGGTCCATAAACAATATCCAAATAACCTGGGATGGAAAGAACAAGAGAGTTTGTTAGAGTCTTCTTAACTTCTGAACTTAAAACGTGTTTATATTCATACAATGTTTTTAAGGTGTAAAATGACTTTTGACATATACTATTTATGTGATCATTAAAGGTCAAATGTTTGTCCATGTATAAACCCAAATTTTTTACTACATTTTCCCAAGCAATACAAGTGTTATTTAAAATAATTTGAACATGTTCTGTGTTAATATCATTTTTAGAAAAAATTATAGCCTGTGTTTTATTCGGATTAATTACGAGAGAGTTTTGTGTAGCCCACAAAGATATATTGCAGAGATCTGAATTCATCGCTTCCACAGTTGCAGGCAAATCTACCACAGGTCAGCAGAGAAAATTGTAAACAGTAAGGGCCCCAGTATGGACCCCTGGGGTACCCCACTCTTCACATTCCTAAAATCAGATACTTCCATTCCAGTTTCCCCTCTAACTCTAACAGCCTGTTGTCTGTTGAGTAGATAGCTGCTGAACCACCCATTTGTTTCTATTTTATAGTATTTAAGTTTATCTAATAGCAAATCTATATTCAAAGAATCAAAGGCTTTGGTCATGGATGACTGATGGACAGCAGTCTCCATTATCAAAAGCAGCTGTTATATCACAAGTAATTTTAAGTAATGCTGTAACACAGCTATGATTAGCCCGAAAACCTGATTGATATTTTGGCCATATGTTCTTATCTTTTATAAAATTGATTATTTGAGTTTTAACAAGTTTTTCAAGAACTTTGGATGTTACTGGTAAGATGCTAATAGGCCTAAGTTCGGTGATACTAGAAGGGTTAGGTATTTTTGGTATGGGTGTTATAAATGACATCTTCCAGATGTCAGGAACAGTTCCCGTAAGTAATGAGACATTTATTATGTTTATAAGTGGACTCAAACAAAAAGGTATGCAGGCCCGTAACATATTGACAGACAAGCCATCAACTCCCACTGCTCCACTTGCAAAACCATAAATGCAAGATAGAACATCTGCCTCAGTTACCAAAGAAAAAGCCATAGGTTCCCACCCTACTTCGCCCTCCTGAAGATTGGAAACCAATTGGTCCTGTGGTATGTGTGGAATACAAGCTAAAAAATTTTCATTTAGCTCGTTGGGCTGACACAAATTATCAGGAATCAGATTATGATTTTCTTTCAGAATATTCCATTTTTTTATTTTAGACCAGACATGTTTATTTTTATTAGTAGTACTAAGAGAATTAATCTGAAAATTATAATAAGCCTTTTTTTCAGATTTTATTGCGAAAGAGACATATTTTTTTAAATCATGGTAATATTTTCTACTCTCAGGGGTTTTGATGAGAACAAATTTCCGAAAGGCTTGGTTTTTAATATTAATAATCTTTTTTAGGTTATATGTTAGCCAACCAGGTCTAAGCCTTGTGACTTTTTTTGTCTGAATGGGGCAAAATCTATCAAAAAGAGCAATTAGTTTATTGTTAAATATTTCCACTTTAGTGTTAATATCTGTTGAGTAGTAGAGATCATGCCAATCTATCATTTCAAGTTCACTTTGAAATTCAGGCGTGTGAATATTTTTTAAGTTTCGACCAGTAACATATTTGTCAGATTTTCCTACATTTTTACAATTAATATTACAATACACAGCCTCATGATCACAGTATATGGGGTCACAAAGGGTGACGCCAGACTTGATTACGATATCAGGTTTATTAATTAGAACTAAGTCTATTAGAGAAGAACTATCAGATGTAACCCTAGTTGGTGAATTGATTACTTGAGAAAAATTAAATGTTTCAAAAATATCATTGATAAATCTATATTCACAACTATTGATATTTAATATGTTAATATTAAAGTCACCAGTACAGATGCACACATCACTTTCCTGTATAACATCAGGTAAAAATTCATAAAGGCACTGTAACTCACTGTAGTGGACAGCCGGAGGACGATACAAACACCCAAAAGAGAGCGTCATTCCAGAAAGTTTTACTCTGATCCACAGTTGATCAATGCCATTGTTGAACTGGGGAATACCAAAAAGTGTAGGCTTCAATTTATGATGAACATAGAGAGCGACGCCACCTCCTCTGCCATCTCGGTCCTTTCTAAAGAATTTATAAGAACCTAGTTCATAAGCATCAGATGACATATCTTCATTCAACCATGTTTCAGATATGGCTACAATATGGTATTGTGTGGCTTCTATAAATTCTTGAATATCAGAGAATTTGTTACACATTGATCTTGGGTTTATATGCACTATACTAAGATTTGAAGCTATTTGTGCTAAATATGCACAAAATTATTAAAAGAGATATTAGCCAGGACAATATGTTACACAGTTTTGTTCAAAGTTAAGTCAGGAGAGCTGGGAAGAGATTTTTGTTTCCCCAGAATTATAGTTAAACATAGTTCAAAAGAAAATTTTTTATATAATAAACCTGATTTGCTAAATTAAAAAATCAATTGACGCTATATCAAACAATGGCTCTAAAAGATCCAAATTTTAAGCCAGTATTCAATTATTTTAATGTAATATATAACCAGGCTAAAAGAACTTATGAGAATAAAATCGAAAAGTCATTGAATAAATCAAAGGCTATGTGGCAGGTCATCAATGAGGTAATGGGTTCTGGGAAGAGCTCAGATTTCTGCATGATGGAAAATCTAGAAGATTATTCAAATAACTTTAATACTTTCCTTGTAAATATTGCGGAATCACTGTGTGAATTGCACAATCAAATGGGTGTAGATGGTGGTTTTACATCCTCCAGCACCAGAGGAAATACTGACTCTAATATCTAAAATGAAGAACAAAAAGAGCACTGGAGAGGATGAGATATCAACCTCAGTGTTAAAACATTGTGCCAATTATATCTGCAAGCCTTTGAGTTTTTTAATAAATTGGTCAAGTGGTTTGCTTTGTATCTGTCAAATAGGCAACAATCGGTGGAGCTGACTGGTTCTCTTGGATTGGAAATATCAGATCCAATGAGCTTGAGTGTCGGTGTGACACAGGGTAGTGTCCTCGGACTTCTATTATTCATAATATTTGTTAATGATCTTAACCATATTGCTCTCAATGAAAACACTGAAAAAATGTTTTGCTTTGCTGATGACACAAATATTCTGGTTTCAGGCAAATCTTTTGAAGCGGTTCAAGAAGAAAGTAAAATTATAGTAAATCGTGCCAAGAGCTACTTTAATGAAAATAAGTTGATTCTTAACAATAATAAGACAGAATATATAGTTTTTAGTGGTTAGGGAGGTTCCTGACCAGATGATGCTTTAGAATGAGATAGTTCAATTGGGATTCACTACTAAATTTCTGGGAGTTGTCATAAATCATAAACTGAGCTGGAGGAACCATGTCGGATACCTATTGGTGAGACTTTCTTCTGTTACATATGCTTTTAGAATTTTATCAAAAAGTGTTAACTCAGATGTCCTTAGGACAGCCTACTTTGGTAATTTCCACTCTTTGGCTAAGTTTGGCATTATGATATGGGGAGGAACTTTAGACGTGGGTATAATATTTAGATGTCAAAAGAGAATCATTAGAATTTGGTTTAAGATGGTCTTTAGGGACTCATGCCATGGTGTATTCCGAGAAAATAAAATTTTAACTATATGTGGTGTATATATATATATATATATATATATATATATATATATATATATATATTAAAGAGAAGGGTAGTCTTGACCGACTAGTTGAACAACAAGTAACCTAATTATTGGAGTATCGGTCCTAATTTAGGGCTAGATTTAAATTGCTTTTAAGCTACGCCAAGCTTTCGGTAATGATTATTACCTTCTTCTGGGCTGCAATATGAGAAGAAATTTGTTTTTTATCTCTGTATGCACATTAATTAGAAATTGAGGATTTTTAGAAAAAAAAAAGTAGAAAATTGTACTCACTGATTTGCAATTAGTATCGATAACTTCTTGCGAAAAACAAACACACTTTGACCTTAACATAAAAATTAGATTTTACATACTGGCAGGAATTCCTGTTCTCCATATATTTTTATATTGAAATACGAAGCAAGTAAATTTCTTATGTAGGTTTTTTTTGACATGTAAAGAATGTTATAGTACGTTCTGTCAGGATGATTGAAACACAGATCTAGGATTTAGCTATGTAATCACATCGATGTACATCCAGATACAAAGAAAAATCAGTAGCTGAGAAATATCTTAATCAAACCAGAACAAGTATGAATTAAACGTCGAATTTATGCCTACGACTAACTACTCGAATTGAAGAGACTGACTACCTTTCTATAGTCAGTTTCCACAATCAAATCTGGAAATTTTTTTATCTAGATTAGAAACTATGTTTCAGAAATTTGTCATTGTATGTACTAATGTAATGTTATCAGGTGACTTCAATGTATTGTTTTCTTACCGCATTTCAGCCAATAAAGGATTATATATAGAAGATTGATTAAACTGGCCAAACATATGTACAATAGCAATAGACTTGGACAAGCAAGAAATAAACAAAGAGAAATTTGGAGCATAGTGAATCATTTGCACCGAAAATGACCCAAAAATTGTAAAAAGCTCAAAGTCTTTTAAATAGCAGTCGCCAACCTACATTTGATCCTTTGTCATTCCTTAGTCATATCTCAGTTCCAGAAACCTATTTTGAACTCGTAGAAACTGAGGAGTTAAAGGGAGTATTTTCTGATATACAGAACAAGAATTATTATTATTATTATTATTATTAGACAGTAGGCGGTTGTAACCGATTAACTGCCATTATTATGTCCATGCACTTTAAATTTAACTATCCACACTTTATAGTTGTGATTACACTCCAGTACTAACATAATTGTCCAGTCTGTTCTTAAAAGCATTTATACTGGGAGCAGTTACGACATCCTCAGGGAGCTCATTCCACTGTTGGACTGTGTGATTAGTAAGAAAGTATTTCCTCGAGAGTCTACGACTCAGCTCTGCTGGCAATAGAGAATGTCCTCGGAGATGTTGATTGGTGTTTCTGTGAAAGAAATTTATGTCACATTTGTAGTGCCCATGTAGGATTTTAAACGTTTCTATTAGGCATCCTCGATTTCGCCTCTCCTCCAGTGTGCTAAGCTTCAGGGCTTTAAGCCTGTCATCATAAGACAACCCTCTCAACAGAGGTGGGATTCCTGTCGCTCTTCTTTGGACCCTCTCTAGAGCATCGATATCCTTCTTGAAATACGGACTCCACACAACAACGGCATGCTCCAACAATGGTCTTACGTATGTCTTGTAGACTTTGAGAAATAGTTCCGGTGTCATGTTGCTGAAACATCTACAAATTAGATAGATTGTGCAGTTTGCCCTTTTCACAATGTTGTTTATGTGATGCTCCCACTTCAGATCATGTGAAATGCGAACACCGAGGTTCACCTGACTTTCTTTTCTTATTATGAATATGATAATCAAGAAGCGGGTTGTTATATCCAGTGTGAAGCACTGCACGCTTGCTAATATTTAGCTCGAGCAGCCAATCCCTCGTCCACCTCTCCAACTCAGCAAGATCCTCCACCAAACTACCGTAATGACTTGTGAGATCACCATATATTTTAGTGTCATTTGCGTACATACTAGTCATGTTCATTGCTAGGTCGGATACATATATTATAAAAAGGAGAGGACCCAGCACAGATCCCTGCGGAACACCACTAATAACTGTATGCCTTCCAGAGAGCTTGCCATTTATTCTGACTTGGTAATACCTATCTGACAGATAATCCCTAATCCAGGAGAGCAATGGACCTTGGATGCCAAAATGGTTAAGCTTACATAGAAGTCTATTTAAGGGAACGGTGTCAAATGCTTTAGCAAAATCGAGGTAAATCACGTCCATTGGGAAGTGATCCTTTAATGCCTTGGTCCATAGTTCCAAGTTAGACAACAGATTGGATGTTACTGACTTTCCCTTAAGAAAACCATGTTGGTTAAGCTCAAGTCCCTCATGGTGCATCTGAAGGAATTCTGTGATTTCATTAGCAATGATCGTCTCCATACACTTGCCCGGTATTGATGTTAAACTAATGGCTCTGTAGTTTTCAGCCAGATGCTGGTCTCCTTTTTTATATATGGGGATTACCACAGCACCCTTCCAAATCTCGGGCACCCTGCCACGATTGAAAGACTCAGTCATCGAATCAGCAAGGATGCTGCGTAGAGTTGCTTGGCAGTTTTTAAGCAGAACGGGAGACACATTATCAGGTCCAGGACTGGCAGAGCTTTTAAGGTCGTTCAATACCTTTTCCACTTTTTCTGGAGTAAAAACAATGGACTTAATTGATGGTATAGAGTAACTGGCCGCTGGAAGTTGTGGAATATTTGAGGTGTCCTCATGAATAAACACTTTGTCAAACTGTATAGCGAAAACCTTAGCTACCTGGAGCAGCTCGGACACAAGTTGGCCGCCCTCCTTTAAAACTAAGTTCTGGACTCTGGAGTCAAGGCAGATGTTTATGTACTGGTAAAATCTTCTTGGACCTTGCTGTAAGAGACTACTCTCATATGTATTTCTAGCCCTTTTCAATGCTATAGAAACTTCGTTTTTTGAAGCTTTGTACAGTTCGTAGTCACACGCCTTGTTAGTGTTTCGATACCTATGCCAAAGTCGACTTTTTCGATTTATCAGTTTAATGTGTGTCTTTGAGATCTATGGTTTGTTATATGTCTTCTTAGGATGCTGCAAGGGTATGTATGTATCTGAGATCTCAGTTAAGAGGCTTTCGCAGTTTTGAAAATGTGAGATACTGCTATCAGGCACCCACTGCGATATAAAGTTATTTATTGTGTTATAATCGGTCTTTCAATATCTTTTGCGTTGTTGTAGTTTCCTTGTAAGTGGTGTTAACATAAGCTGAGCGGTGGCTAATGTGGTCACATGATCACTTTTACCAATTAGATGAGCAGCCTCCACCCCTGTCATAAGTCTCATCAGACACCAAACATATGTCAAGAAGGGATGCGTCAGTACTCTCTCTAAACCGCGTGTTAAAATTTACCAACTGGTACAGCACCGATTTTTGGTAAGCCCAAAGAAACTCTTCAGCAGAGGGATTATGTTTTGTCACTTGACCCAGGGTCCAGTCTATTTCAGGATAGTTTAGATCCCCAAAAACTATTGTAGTAATATTAGTATCACTTAATTCAGCAAGCATCTCCAGAATTTTATTGTTTTCATCCACTGAGCAATTGGGTGGTGGGTATATGCATCCCAGTAATAGATGGACTGCTCCAACCTTGACATTCAACCATATAGTTACTATTTGAGTGGAACCGACTAGCATCACCCGTTTATTACAAACAACCTGGTGACCATGAATCTCGCTCTTGACATAAACACATACTCCTTCACCCCGCCGTACAACACCCTGCTCATTTGTAGTTGACCAGTCCTCTCTAAACAAAACATAGCCGGGAATAGAGATCAGAGCGTCCGGTATGTTGGTAGTTAACCATGTTTCAGTAATAAGAATGAAGTCCGGCTTCCTGTCTTGGATTTCCAATAAAAATTCATTAAATTTGGCACTTATTGAGCAAAGGTTAGTGTACAGAAATGTTATGGAGGTGCATGTCTGAGTGTTTAGTTTTTTGAGTCCCTAGGGGTCGCGTTCTTGGCCGTTGGAAGTCTAGGCTTAATAATCCTTGGCAATCCATTAAATTTATCTTTAGGTCAGCTTCCCCGAGGTGTATTCTTCTTTGCATTTTATCTAGGAGATTTTTAAGGTAAGTACGCTGCATACTACTCTGATCCTATTTAATGTATTTACCACTGAGTTTAGGGAGTTTATTTTTGTTTTGAAGCACTTTGCGAGCCTCCTCTTTGGAGCCAAAAATAACCTTTATAGGCCTCTGCTTCTGTGGCTTATATGGACCTACTCGGATGATGTGTAGTGGTTTTATTAAGGTGTCTTCACAAACAGTATGTCCTTAACTATTTGCTCATCGTGCTCCTTACGTTCCTCTATTTTAGCCGTAGCTTCTTCAGCTCCAAAGATCAGTGCATTAGATGCTCTGGACTCTCTTTCATTTCTATGAGTGTAGGTTCAACATTGCTTGGTTGGTTTAGTGTTACTGTGACTGAAGGATTATCGGCCTTTTGGATTCTGTCATTTATTTTATCAATGTTGGATTTGATATTTTTTGCTTCTTTATTTAGATTAGAAACGACATCTGCATAGCTTAAGCTTTCAGAAGAAGCATTCTTCAATTGTTCAATGTCCTTTTGCATTTGGGCCATTTCTACTTTTATCCCATCAAAAGCAAAATTTGACACGTTTAGGGAACTTTCTTTCAGTTCTTTAATATCAGCCTCAATTTTGGGTATTTTTGCCTCCAATGTTGGAAGTGATTTCATGGCATCCCGGATGACCTCCACACATGCTGAGCAGAAGAGACTTACACATGTTGCATGGCCCACCAAATAGGTCCTTTATTTCTTTACTTTTTGTTGTATCTATAAATTTACAGTCAGCATCGCGTTTTGAACACTTTGACATTGTCAAAAAAATAGAGTCCAATGGTAGGAAGAACAAAGATCTTTCGAGAGAACAGCCAGAATTTACTCACTCAGGAAGGGGCCCGCCACTACCTACTCAATTCGACAGTGACTCACCACCCCCAAATGGGCTGGCAAATTGACTGATTAGCCCAGGCGGCAAACGCCACCACAGAAAATGTCTCCCGATTCAACCCAAACAACTAACAAGGCCAAGATGCATTAGAAAAGTTTTTAAAAAAAGTCAAATTTAAAGATTTGAAATACACGGGGTGATCGGGAGCCCAGAGCTCGCCATCCGGACATCCCACCGATAACGTCCCCAAACCGGAATAAAGTGTATCTCGCTCCGAGGGTCGCCGGATAAAGCGAGTAAGCTCCGGACGGGGAGCAATCTGGCAAGTTGCGAAGTGCAGTGCCAAAAACATATATTGGAAAGGAACAAGAAGAGAATCAGACAATAACCCCACTCTGTTTACAAAAGGCGTCACTATTTTTGATTTTAATATTGTTTATATATATTTCTTCACTTTGCCTTTACTCATACACAAAATACAGTTCACAAGGATCACTTCACACAACTGCTGCCTATTTTAAGCAGTTAAATTACTCTTTAAACGACGACTTTAACAACAAAAACAAGCACGAAAATAAACAACAACTACAACATGGTACTGGATGGGATAACATTTCTATAAAAATCTTTCAGAATCTACGAGATCTTACCTTAGAGTCTTTTGTGGAAGCACACACTAGATCATAAGATCTTGCATTTTCCTACGAGATTCCAATGAGTCAAACCTTAGCAAGCTACATTTCTCACTATAATCTAAGCCGGATATGTCAATGCCAACGTGATAGGCATATATCTTAAGAAATCTCTCCTGAATTTTTTCAAATTTATATACCACTAAACTGTGATGTTGAAGTGTATCAGAATCACTGCTCAGCATTGGGCGAATTTGCTAGCTCATTTGACGAGGATGCAATCTAGATTATTGGGGATTATAATCTTCCTGGCAGTGACTGGCAAATTGATGAGGACTCTTTCTTGACGAGGCAGAATGCGGCTACTGAAGTGTTACTCAAGACTATTTGTTTTTTAAACTTGCACAAAATAAATCATGTTCCTAATATTTATAATGTGTGTTTTGATTTAGTTTTTTCTAATATTGACAACTTTCTAGTAAAATGTGCAGATTTTATTCTAACTCTGTGTGATAATAATCATCTAGCTTTAATAATAAGTTTTAACACCTGTGATACATTCATACCTTTAGAATATGAGAATTTTGTTTATGATTTTAAAAGATGCTATGAAGCTATGTGATGATAGTTTTAAATGTGATGTCAATACAGCTGTTGCTCGTTTTTATGATATTTTAAATACATGTCTTACTTCATATGTACCTAAAATACTTGAGAAAAAATAAGTTTCCCATTTGGTTTAATGATGACTTGAAACATAATATTATTAATTAAAACGAAACACATAAAAACTAAAAAATATCAGGATCTATTGATGACTTCCAATATATCAAGAGTACTTGTGAGTCAGAAGAGGATTCTAAGAACAATGTTTCGGCTCCCATTTAGATAGTCTTGCCGGTTAAATATAATATTATTATTATTAATTATAGTATCTTGGAATAAGAACTTGGTATTCAGAGCCTTTTTGGCATTATACATGGTTCTGTTGATTGCCCCCCCTCTCTAAACTTAACTTTTATGTTCCTCCTAGATCTCTGAGAGATACAAAAACTTTTGAAACCCAACACCACCGTACTAGTTATGGGGAGAATTCGGCAAGCAATAGGATTATGAGGAGAGCTAATGAGGTGGATTTAGATGTGTTTTCTGTGTCTGATGTGTCTTTGAGGTGTCATCTTACACATTATAGCTAATGGGATGTTCTGTGTTAGTTTATTATTATTTTTTAATAAATTTACTTTCGTCTATTGTCTCGACTTTCACACATACTTACATTGTTTATATAATATAATATTTTGTATTTTAATTAAATAAATAAATTAATATGGGTTTGAAATGAAATGAAATATCTATATTTTTCCAAGTATACAGTTTTTTAGTTTTATACATTAGGCCATGTGGCATTGGACGTGTCATAGCTACCTATCTAAAACTAAAATATCAACAAACTAATAGAAATAGTAAAAATATCGATAGGCTTATTAACATAATTTTATAAAATATATCAAGAAAAAAAAATATTTAAAAAAAGTTTTAAAGATACTCAAACAAAAATACATTAAAAACTATAAATAAATACATAAGATCACTCGTTAAAATTAGACATTTACAAACACATTAAAATAGTATCCTATCCTATATCCCTAGGCTATCATCGAAGAACTCATCCAAAGTGTAGTAGGCCCTTTCCACCAGTAGAGTTTTAAGATATTTCTTTAAAGTGTTTATACTCTGATTTCTAATGACAGAAGGAATTTTATTAAAAATCTTTATTACTGAAGAGTGTACGTTTTTATCAATGTATGTGTAGTTTGATTTTGTTGGTTTTAAATCATTTTTGTGCCTTGTGTCATGAAGATGATTCCTAACCGAGTCCCAAAAGAGATCAGGATTTTCCCTGACAAAAATGACTGACTCATATACATACGTGCAGGTAACCGCTAGAATTCTGGTTTCGATAAATTTGTTTTTTACTGTTTCGATTGATTTCATACTAAAAATGTTTCTTATAGACCTTTTCTGAAGAAGAAATATGCGATTGGATTCTAAGCCTCTAGCCCAAAAAATTATGCCATTTCTTACGCGCGAGTGCACATGAGCATGATAGGCCATGATAGCTGTTTCTATATTAATATTTGTGGCAATGACTTTAAGTGCATAACAGTACCCACTGAGTTTTTTAGCTAGGGTGTTTGTGTGACATTTCCAGTCTAGTCTATGGTCAATCTCAATTCCAAGGAGGGTTACAGACTCAATGGTTTCTAATTGCTTGACATTATGTTGAAAAATGCTTTTATCATGGTTTAGTTGGTAATGGAAATTAATAAGTTGGGTTTTGTCTACATTTAAAAGAAGATTATTTTCAGAAAACCAGACTTCTAGAACATTGAGAGTGTTAAATATATGTTCTGCTTCATTGTCGTTTTGATCAAAGGAAAAGATAACTGAAGTATCATCGGCAATTTGAATGACATTTGGTGTAATTACGGGTAGTTCGTTAGTGTATACTATATAAAGTGGCCCTAGGATGGACCCTTGAGGAACCCCGCCCCTTACTTGACGAATGTCCGATGACAGCAGCGATCCCTCGCTCTCCACCACAACGAGCTGTTTACGGTTTTTGAGATAGGACTTAATGAGAGTGTTTGGAATTCCTCTAATTCCGTACCTTTCCAGCTTTAGGAGAAGAGTACCGTGGTCCACACTATCAAATGCCCTTGACAAGTCAAGGCACATTGCCACTGTTGATCTGCTCCGATTTAAAGATTCGAGAACCTGGACAAGAGCTTGGTAAATCGCCCTGATGGTGGACTTTTTTCTGCGAAAACCATTTTGACAGGTGGACAACAGACCCTCCCCCTCCAAAAAAGAGATGATCCTGGGGAGGACCATATCATGGATCCATATTCTAAGCGTGGTCGCACATAGGTGCAATACAATATTTTTTAAAGTTTGGGGTGTGAAATCTTTGCTATGGCGTAGTATAAAACCAAGTTGTTTAAATGCTGCCCAATAATTTTATGGTAATGAGCAAGAAAATTTACCAAATGAATCCGGAATTATGCCCAAGTCTGACCTCTAGTGATCTGTTTGAAAATTGAACATTTAGAGAACAGCTTACCTTACATTAAAAAAAAACTTTTTATTCATTGACTGAAATGTTTAACTGTTCAGTTTAGATGTTTATGTATAGTAGTTTTTAGTCTGTAAGTGTATTTTGCCTTTTTTTTACTTCTAAAATACTTTCTATTGTATTGTTGGTTAGGCAGTGATTTTATTGACAATGTTAACACGTTTATAAAGTCTTATTGACAATAAAGAAATAAAATGATATAATAAATCTAAAGTTTTCTAAGAATTCATCAGGTTTGGATGAGTTTCCATGAAATATTCTAAATAATATATCTTACGTAATATGCAAACCACTGAAGTATATAATAAATAATTCTTAATAAGGTGAATTTCCCACTATTCTAAAGAAAAGCAAAATTATACACTGCACAAAAAGGGATAGGTCTGAATTGGGGATTATAGACCTGTGGCCATTCCTTCAGTCTTTTCAAATATATTCGAAAAAGCATTCTACCAGATTATTTTCTTTTCTTAATAAAATATCCTTTTTTAATTCCTCCCAACGAACAGAATAAATCCACCCACACACCAGCCATATAATGTCTAAAATGGAGTCCTTGGTAAGACTATTTCGGTAATTTACTTTGATCTCAGCAAAGCTTTTAATATATTGAACCATGAAATCTTATTGGATAACCTGGAAGGGGTAGGGTCAGAGATACAACTCTATAATGGGTTAAATCGTTTCTACAGGATCGCACACAAGCTGTGCAAATAAAGAGTGTGAATAATCAAAATACAAGAGTTCTAACCACACTACACCACAACTTGTTACGTTCTGGACGCGCGTTTCGCTAACCAAGTTAGCATCATCAGCAGATGATATAAACTAAAGTAACTTATCCTAACCGAGACTATTTATAGGTAAATGTGGTCACACTTGGTTGCACCCGACTGCACCGTTGTCAAGTAAACAATAGAGGGGACTATAGGGAATAGGCCCTCTGTCTTTATTTAGTGCTTTCTTACCACATTTAACTATTTCTATACTCTCAAATGCATCCAATAATCTATTATTAGATACATTTTTAATCAACTTAAGATTATTTATTCCTATTTGGTGATTGTTTTCCAAAGCATGTTGGGCAACGCTTGACTTTTCTGTTCTTCCGTATCTTAAATGTGCCATGTGTTCTTTAAAACGAATGTTTATGGAGCGTTTAGTTTGCCCAACATATTTTAGATCGCAGTCATTACAGCTAATTTCATAGATGCCACTCCTCTCCCTCAAGTCGACTTTGTCTTTGGGGTTTCCAAGGAGATTTTTCAAACTATTCTCCGTTTTGTAGGCTACTCTAAAACCTACGTTTTTAAATACTTTTTAGACCTCTCGTATATCTGGGATGTCGGCAAACTGTTACGCAATTAGAGTAATTTCTAATAAATTAGGCATGAGCTTTGCACGAAATGCATACTTCGCTCTTATTGAATCCCATTTGCGATATGGCATCTGCTTTTGAGGGACTTGCGCCGGTAATCTGTTTATTAATATGATTTTCGTTCTACAAAAACGAGCAGTAAAATACGTATGCAATATTAGACCATTATTTTTGTCATAAAATTTTAACCTTAACGTCGTTATTTACTGGAATCGGTATGGTTAATGTATAAATAACATAATAATGAGTTCAGTGATGGTAGCTCGCAGAGGACTCGACAATTTTATCTCTCTCCAATCCCAACTACTACTCAGGTAAAGAACTCAATCCATTACAATAACACGAAAATGTTTAATCACCTGCCCTTGGATATAAGACCACTGCAGAGTGAAAAAAGATTCAAAAAGGAAGTAAAACCCCTGCTTTTACCGAAAGCTTATTACACTGGACGAATTTTTTAGTGATAATTTACAATAAGTTAGAACTCTTATATAGACACATTTTAAAATTCTTCTTGTTTTACTGTTTTTCTATGTACTGTTTTATCCTTATGTATGCTGTATACTATGTATATAGGTATGTACTTGTAAATTTTAAATCTTTTGATCTTTTTTCTTTGACTTGAGTAGTCATTATAGTATTTTTATTATTAAGCGTTATACATGTTAAGCAATTCTAAACTGTTTGTCTCAAAGATGAGACTTGTCTCTTTTGTTTATACATCTGACATGTTTTTAAGTAGATATTAGGTACATATTTCTATGCTCGAATTTTAATTGAAGGTATTTTGCTCTTTATTCTAAATGTTTGTCTTGGGGAAAGTCATAAATTATTTATGTTTAATTTAGTAGAGGTACTAGTCGACCCCCATCATTATTTATTTAGTTATATGTATATATATTTATATTTTTTTTATTGTTGCTTTCGTCTATTTTTTTATTTGTTTATGTTTCATGTTTATCTTTAATTATTTTATATTGGATTGGGTTGAAAACAGTACCACTCCAATAATATATTGTCATTTCTTTTTTGTTATGTGGCCTATTATAAAAACATTTTTTTTTTTTTTTTTTTAGTATTTTAGTCTTATTGAATTTTACTCTTATAAATTTTACATTCTTTTAAACAGCTTTGTCATATATTTCTTAAGCATTTTTTGATTTGATTTGAATGTACACATTTAGTTTCAGCGACCGGATTAGGCTGATCTGGCATTGTTTTCCAATAAAATCTTATTTGGCTGGACTATTGAAAAACGAACCAAACTACAATGGAACAAACGAACGAAATCCTCAGTTTGCTGGACTAGAAATGGAGATGACAAATTAAAAACTTAATTCTTGAAAGTACTGAGTTAATTTGGTGAAATGCACTATAGATTTTGTTGTTTGGTGCTGTTCTGTTTACTTGTTCAAGTGAAATAAAAAAAAATAAATTTTTAACATTCCATAAAGGAAAGAGTTTGTTGATAGTGATTAGAAAGTATCTTCTGTGTCTTTTAGAGACAATATGCACCAAAAATAAACCAATCAAACTGTGCAGAAAAATCTTCATTTATGAGCTTGGCCAAAATTGCAATTAATGAGTTCCTATTACACACAAAAGTCATTAAAATCAAAATCACGACTCATTATCACAGGCAACAGAATTTCCTGCTTTAATCTTGCTTTTAATGTAGCCTTTGTTACATTAGGTATATTTTTCAATGCATTAGTGATAAACGGAGCCAGAAATAAAAAACTTGATTGAAAAGCCATGGTTTTATGAGACAGAGTATTTAGAGTCTCGCACACCCTTCGCAGTTATCTTTGATGGATATGAGAGCCAATTGTAAGTTTAACAAAAACATACTTGGGTGTTTGAGTATTTAGTATTTGACATACGAAACAGGCTAAGTGAACAAATCTGATCTCATTCAATTTATAAAAGTTTAATATGTGCAAAGCGTGGAACATGAACTATAAAACGTACACACTGATTCTGCATCTTTTGCAGTCTCGAGCGACTTTTATTTATTAAACATGGGCCATAAACCACATCAGCATAATGAAAATGAGAAAAAACAAGGGAGGTAACAAGCATTTTTTGGTGTCTCTATCCAGCAAGTTCTTAAAAGGATAAAGTTTCGTCAAGCTTAGTTAGGCAGTTAGTTAGACTTGGGACAGACATTTGAAACATGAATCAAATTTAAATTTTGAATCATCGTCAACCCTAGATTCCTAATAGACTGGCTGAACTCGATCACCTGTCCATCTACCAGAAGCTCAAGATCACTGACCTGTTCAAGGTGATAGTTTGAACCTATCAACATGTGGTGACTCTTCGATGCATTCGACACAAGTCCGTTATCCCTTATCTATTGTTTAACATTGAAGATCTTCATTAATTATATTTCTTCCCGATCCGTTCCATTAGGTGAAAAATCAAATGAGAGCTGAATATCATTAGCATAAAGATGGATGTAGCAGGATTTAGGAACAGACTGTATGTCAGCAATGCAGAGAGAAAAAAGTATAGGACCCAGGACTGAGCCCTGCGGAACACTAGAGTCAAGTGACCTTAAATCAGATTCAGCTTAAGTGAATGTATGTGAATTGAATATAACTTTTTGTTGGTGATCAAGAAGATAACCTCGCAAGCATTCATTTTTTAACTCCTAGTATTAATAAGTTATATTTTACTGACATTTTAGCCACTGTAAACGTTGAAGCTGTTGTTAAAGAGCCGACTAGGATTGGGAATAGTTCAAGGTACCTGTTTAGATAATTTTTTACTATCTACAACTAGTTTTTTTAGCATATCTGTTATAGATTTAGGACTTTCTGACCATTTGTCGCAGTTCCTTAGCATAGAATTAGCTGTTGGGTTTCCAAAAGAGCCCCCAAAGTTTCTTTATAAAAGAATTTTCTCTAATGCAAACACGGACCGGTTTGTGAATTTCTTAAAAGAAGAGAATTGGAGGGATGTTTATATTCAGACATCATCAGAATGTGCCTTTACTATTTTCTCTAATATATTGTCTTATTACTTTGAGTTATGTTTTCCATTAAAGAAATGTTTTTTTAAGACTCGTAAAACAATAAATAGGTACTCTATATCGCCTATATTAAAAGAATTAAGAGAGAAGGTAACTCTACGCTTCCAACTATCGGGTGTTGATAGGAGATACAAAGAGCTTGGAAAACATTTAAATGCAATTTACAGAAAAGAACTTAAAAAATTCTGTCAACAGGAAAATGACAAGAAAATATTGAATGCTCCAAATAAATCTAAGATAATGTGGAAAATTATAACAATCTTCAAAAAAAAATATCACCAATCAAGCTATAGAAATCGTCACTGATGGTCTAAAGGTTGATGATGATGAACAACAAAAAAACTAATGTTAATTTTCTTTGTAGCAATGTCCCTTTAAATGCCAATTGTTTCTTTTTATCTTCAGTTTGCGCATCTGAAGTAATGGCTTTAATAAAAAGACTAAAAAACTCAAATTCTTGTGGCTCTGATGGTGTATCAAATAACTTACTTAAGAATTGTCATGAATATGTCTGTGATGTTTTGGCATTTCTGATCAAGTTGTCTTACGAAGAGGGGGTGTTTCCTACTAAACTAAAGTTGGCGTTAGTGATTCCAACTTTTAAAAAGGGTGACTCGAATGATTATAGTAATTATCGACCAATAAGCTTTTCGGCTATCTCCAAAGTATATGAGATGAATTTGGGAGATCAACTCTCTTCCTTTTTTGGAAAGTATAAAATCTTATCTTTGGCACAACATGGATTTACCAAACTAAAAAGTACTGAGACTGCTCTGGCTGCTTTCCAAAATAATATTGTGCAGGCACTTGAGGGCAAGCTATGTGTAATGGGTCTGTTTATTGATTTCTCACGCGCATTCGATATGGTAGATCATCGACTTCTAATATGTAAGTTGCAGAGATACGCAATTCGTGGAAAGCCCCTTGTATTACTTACTTCATACTTGGAAAGACGATATCAATGTGTTTTTGTGAATGGCAAAAGAAGTGTTTCGAACATTATTACTCAGGGTGTTCCCCAAGGATCAATCCTCGGGCCATTGCTTTATTTGGTTTATGCTAACGACCACATACTATATCTAGAAAAAGTTTCACCTTTCCATTTGTTATGCTGATGACCCCAACATCCTCATAACTAGACAAGATCTACCATCATTAAAAACCATGGCTGAAAAGTTGTATAAAGGGGTAATTCTTGGTCAGAGAAAAATAAATTGGTTTTAAACAAAAACAAATTGTCTCCTATTTTCGTCTCAACGACGATAAAGCAACAACACTATGATTTTATGCGATAAATCTGATGACACTGTCTACTCCACTGATACAACGAAAATGCTTGGTATAGTTTTAGACAGTGCCCTTACTTGGCAAGTGCATATAGATAAATTGTGTACAAAACTGCGTAGCTCTTGTTTTGCCATCAAATACCTAAGCAATCATTGCAGTCAAAGTACACTGCTCACATTGTACTACTCAAACTTTCAATCCCATATTCACTATGGTATTCTGAACTAGGGAACCAGTGTGCACAATAAATGTTTTTCTGTTTTAAAAGTGTGCAATAAGAATGGTGAGTGGCCTCTCTTACAGAGATTCATGTAAACCCGTTTTTAAATATTTACAAATATTATATATTAAATAAAATAATAATATAACATTTTTGATTTGTACATACTTGAAATTTGTCTATATGGATACAAAAATAAATCTTTTCTGCAGTCTACTAGAGCACCTCATCATCATGACACTCATAGGAGACATCTTCTCTTGCCAACTATTCATAGAACTGGTTCTTAGCAGAAAAGCATATTGTTTAATGCATGTAAATTTTATAATGTTCTTGAAAAAAGTATCAGGGACTCACCATATTTAAAAACAAATTAAATAAATTACTATTGGAGAAGAACTACTACAGTTTTCATGACTTTTTTACTACATAGGCACCTAAAGTATCAAAAAATTGGTTAGTGCGCCCATATAGTTTTGTGTGTCAAAGAAGCTACTCGACTTTGACATGCTTCGACTTGTGCATGACTGTATGTTTTGACCTTTTCTTTAGTTATTGTGATGTATTATATTTAGATTACTTTTTAACTGAAGAAATAAAAATATTATTATTATTATTATTATGCACAAACAGGAATTCCATAATAACTCAGCTTGGCCATAAGAATGTCAAGATCTATTGAGTCAAACGTCTTCGACATCCAGGCAGGTCAAAGAGGTGACTTCTCCATACCTATTAGAATAGACTGTTTCATTTTATTTAATTTAATTTAAAAAGTTGAAGGAGTCACTATTTGGCCTATAAACAGATACAACATAAATATTAAAATTACTAAGCTATCAGCTTTGTTCTCAATGACTGAATATTTGTGTGAAGAGCCTTAATGTGTTTGACTTGTTCCTTTTAGTAGACTTCTCATTCCATTCCTGGACACTATTTTCTTTAAGTTTGAAAAATTATTTGCATGAGGTCAGAAGTCAGCGTTTAAAATAGTTGATTTCAGTTCAGTGGTAATTCCTAGTTTAAACACTGGTACCATTTATTTTAAGAAAATTTTCAGTCTCTTTGGGTGTCCAGCGAAAGTCGCGAGATAAAAAGCCACGAGTAGCGTTTTGGTGTAGCTATCCTTAGAGTGGAGATATTTTCTCGATTGCCCTCAATGCAGCTTGGCCTTGTTTTTGGATTAAAAATTTTCAGTTTTTATGTGGGACAGTTTTCCATCCATAGGCATCACTTTGTTTCATGGTTTATCGTTTGTCGCGAGATTGACTTCTGTTCTAGCTAGAACAATTTGTCAGCTCATTCTATTTATTTATTTATTTAATCAACGGGTGTTAACCCAATTTTACATAAACTATATCAAGTTACTTAAATAAACATTTAACATTTAAAGATAAAAGAACAAATAAAAGAGTCATTAACAGATTGTATGTCAGATAGTTAAAATTAGTATAAACACATATGAAACTTACAAATAAGACTAGGTACATCAAAAACATTAACACATTAAAGACAAATATTTCAGGTGTGTGCTCTTATTATAACGATTTTTTAACTTGTTGTAGGGATGAGCTAAACACATCCACCCTAAGCGTATTCTCATTTATCATCATTCTGTTTATAGTAGAATGTTTTCCTACAATGTGCGATGATGCTCAGTATGAAATGTGTCAAAGCCTCTTAATAGCCTAGGGGGTACATAAATGTTAATAGATGTTAGTAGATCAATGCTGTCTATTTGGTTGTTAATGAGTTGGTAAATAAAAATCTGATCAAAATTGCAGCATCTTTCATTCAATATTTTTAGATTAAGTAAATGCATTACATTGTCATAATTAATACTCTCATAACCACTAATACTCAATTTACCACCAATGATGCGATTGATGCAAAACTGCTCGTGCCTCCGATGATCCGAACGCACTAATTTACATGAATTCTATAAGAAGCGAACAAGCGCCTGCCGTAAAAAAATCTAAGCGTGAAAGCCGGCGTGTGGGGGGAGTCTGAAGCGGAATTTGTTACTGCTGATTGTGATTCCTCAACGAGTAGCTCTTATGAAAAGGTGTTCAGTGCGCTACGTTTTTAAGTCATTATTATTTTTTGAGTATATAATACACTAGTTTTGATAGAAAATAATGGTATAATTAAGTAAATCATGTAAATTTATATAAAACATACTACATTTTTATAACAGAAATTTAGATTATAAAATACTTATATTTTAAAAATATTTTTATTTTTAAGTAAATTGATTGGAAAATGTAGCGCTTCACCGGCCGGCATCCCCTGGCGAGCCGCCACTGCACTGTGTTTCGTTTTTATGAGGTTCGTTAGTTTAGGGTTTTAGATGCAATTCTGCATTGCACTTTTTCTTGTTTTGTAGTATTCTAGCGCAGGGTGGCTTGTTAAGTGAGATGAGGCAGTCAATAATGTCAACAACGTCCATGTTGTTTGTTTATATTTGTAGGTGTTGAAAAGTTTATTTTTCGTTTGAATTCGTTGGAACGCATCAGTTTAAACGTCGCGATTAATCGTATTATTCACTGGGGGGCTCCAGTGAATGTTGTCAGAAGTTTTTGTGTGTTTTTAATTTGCTTGTTTTCTCGTCGTGGAAGTCGGCGTTTCGCATGATCCAGAATTGTACAAAGATAGTACAATTCGAAGTGAACA
Organism: Kuschelorhynchus macadamiae; assembly: GCA_030620095.1. Lineage (NCBI taxonomy): Eukaryota > Metazoa > Arthropoda > Insecta > Coleoptera > Curculionidae > Kuschelorhynchus > Kuschelorhynchus macadamiae. The sequence continues at coordinate 222,685 of JAUTXW010003181.1, forward strand.
GCACTGACGTCATACTGAGACAAAACATCACCGAATCATCAATAAATTGCTGCTTTGTGTTACTGTTCTTTGATGATACTCGTCCTTACATAGATTGGGCATTGTGATTTGCAGAACAGTTTAATGGTGTTTTACGGTTAGCCGATTTGGATTATTTTATTGCGCACTCGCAGGTAAACTAATAAGGATATTTGTTACTAAAATGCAAGCAAAATTCAGATGCTGTCAGAAGAAGGACTTTGCAGGTTATGTATGTATTATCTGTTTTGACATTTTTCATCCATCCTGTTTGGAAAGAAGAGATGGAGTAATTAAGTTAGGCCTTCACAAAATATTGTGTTCAAATATATGTCAGACAAAAATGGAAAAAAGACTGAAGAAAGGGAAAGTGATAAATGATGAGATCGCTGAATTGAGTAATGCTATCAAGGGTCAGAATATGGTTATTCAGAGGCTTCAAAAGAGAAGGCGGGACTTTGAGCATTCTGTCGCTGTTGCTGAACAGGAGTATACTGCAAATATTGCAAAACAGGTGGATTTCGTTGAGGAGTTAAACACAAAGCTGAACAGACAAAAATATCAAGATCTAGAGAATGAAAGTGTCAGCAAAAAAGAAGACAATGTGTAGTTAGAGAAAGATAAAACTGAGCTATCTAGTATCAATGAAAACCTGACAATTTCTATATCTAAACTGGAAGGTGATATTGGGATATAAAGTAAAGGATTACATCGTTTACAGGAAGCACTTTTGATGGCTCAAAACGAGCCAATAAAGGAACAGAACACAGACGTAATCTCCAGTGTACATCACAGTCCATTATCGCGTGAGCAAGCACTTGCTATGTCTGTTACTGGTGAAGTTCACAACCTAAATCACTACAAAAGAATGATCTTACTGATATTAAAGACAAACTATTGATTAGCATTGAAACATGAGCAGAAAATGAATTTTATGATAGAGAGTTGAGAAAACTACAAAATGAATTAGCTGTCCTCTTAAACAAAATATCTCTTACAATCCAGTAAGTCTAAAGTTCCTACACTACCAGTAAACAAGAAAAAAATGGTAAGAGATAAGACCAGAGCGAAGAAGCTTATATTGGGAGCTGAAAGTGCCAGAAATTGTTCAATTATTTTGTCTAGATTATTGAACAATTATAACCTAATTATTGAGGGATTAGTTAAACCTTATGCAAGTTTATTGGAAATAGCAAAACGTTTTTTTTTACAGATGAAGTTATACCCGCAAAATGATTTTGTTGTATTATGTTTAGATTTAAAAAATACCAAGTAGTCGCATGCTTAAGGAAATATTTGGGGTAGGTAAATTTACAAATCTAATAGTATGTTTCAAATATTATGAGTATTCATTTGCAACCTCATTTTCTCAGGATAGCATTCTTAGATTTGCTGATAGATACGAATCTAAATTTAAATTGGTGCGAGTCATAAAAAATCGTTTTATTGAAAATAAGTTTAGGTACATATATGGCAAGGTCTTTTTGTGAATTGTGTCTTTATTTTGATAGACCGAAGTGTGTGGATTTGCTCCATAATTAGTCTCTGTGCTATGTATTGAAGGCTCTGAAAAAGCTAATAGATCAATTAGTTATGGTCAAAAGGATCATGTTCCGGGGGCTCTCGAACATTTTTCGTCTAATAATGTGCAACCATTGAATATCAGCAACTCAGGTGATGATGGTTTCAATTTGACTGGGGATGATGCGTTTTTAGAGATCAATGGACGGGAAGAGACTACTTTGTTTTTAAATATACAGTTAGTAAGAGCAAAGACAGACGAATTTGTGGTGTTTTTAGATAGTTTTGATTACCCTAGTTTAGTATTGTTGTGTGAGCACTGGCTCAAGATGGATGAACCCATATTTTTGCCAGATTATGTATTAGTTGGTAATTATTGTAGGTCAGCTTATAGAAACGGAGGTACATTGATTTTTGTTCATAGCAAATTCCTGGAAAGGAATATCTTTGTTAAAATTGGTACCTTTTGGAAGAAAGAATATTTGAATTTTCATTGGTTTATTGTTCACATTTGTTTTGTATTTGTATTGGTCTCACTCAGGTGACGTACCAAACTTTTTAATCAAGTTAGAAATTCTATTGTTGGAATTACGATTCAATTCAAATATGGTTTTTTTGCGGCGATTTGAATATAAACTTTTTAACTAACCTAGATATAAATACTCAAGCTTTTCTCAATGACTCCACTAGAATTACATTGTATTCGGCCACTCTGTTGGATTATATGTCCTGTAATTTTTTACGAAGTTGATGGTGATTGTAAAGTGGTAAATTCGGATATGTCTGATCATGAGGCACTTTTTTGTAGATTTTTCCTATCAAAATAGGTTGTTAAAAAGTGGTAATATACAAAAGGAAACCTGGCAAATGGTTAATGAGTTAACCGGAAAGTGCAATAAACAAGATTCACATACCATTGATACAAACTTGTCGACCAGCGGGCTAAATGATTACTACTGCTCAATGGCGGCAAATATGAGAACCAAAACTGGAGATGTTAATGACTGGAGTATTTGAAGGGAATACAAACTGTAAATTCGTCTTTCTTTATCAACCCTGTAAATGTAAACGAGCTTAAAGAAATTATCTCTGAAGTAAAAAAAATAAATGCATCAGGATGGGATAAATTCTCGATAAAAATATTTAAAAATTACCAGATGACATATTACTGGTGTTGACTGAGGCGATTAATGTCTTTTTTGTAAATGGTATATTTCCAGAATTATTAAAAACGACGTTAGTAATCCCGCTACATAAGGTAGGGGATTTTGACTTTCCAGCAAGTTATTGTCCGGTGGCTCTGCTGCCAACGTTAGCCAAAATAGTAGAAAAATTAGTTAAAAAGCGTATACTTACTTTCTTTCAAAATCATAATATATTCAGCACGGCATAATTTTGTTTTCAGACAAAAAATAGTACAAAGGATGCTGTATTTTCTTTTTTGGAATCGTTATATTTGAAGCTTAATAATAAAGACTCAGCAGCGGCTATTTTTTGCGACTTGTCCAAGGCGTTTGATTGCGTTGAGCATTGCATTCTTTTAATGAAATTGGAAATGTGCGGGATTAGAGTGGTGGTTTTGGATTGGTTCAGATTATACTTTTTGGGGCGTGAACGAAGCGTGAACTTAAAACATAAGTTCCTCCAGTCGTAGAAATAAATATGGAGTGCCACAAGGATCAGTTTTAGGGCCAATATTATTTTTAGTGCATATAAATGACCTGACTTGTCTCATTATTACCGGAAAAATTACTTTATTTGCCGACGATGCCACGATTTTATGGAGTAACAAAAACCACTCGCAATTATCTGACTGGGTTCAAAAACACATAGTTTTAATTAGGGACTGGTGTGCTGCAAATCGACTTACACTAAATGTTGACGAAACCTGTATCATGTCTTTTAAATGTGATATGGCTAACGTGACGCTCGAAAATTCTATTTTAAAAAATTTAAATGATAAGTTTTTAGGTATTCTTATTGACAATAAATTAAAATTTGAAAGCCACTTAAATCAACTTACTTTAAAATTACCTCGTAGCTGCTATGCATTAAGAGTGATTGGCAATGAAACAGACGAGAACGCTACACAAAATGCTTACTGTCCATTAATTGAATCTCATTTAAGATATGTAATATTTGCTTTTGGGGTGTTTGTTCAAAACATCCCTTTAATAATATATTCAATTTACAAAAGAGAGCTGTAAAGTATTTGTGTAAGGCAAAAATATGAGATCCATGCAGACCACTATTTTTAAAACAAAAAATTTTAACTTTACTGTTTTTTTTAAATTGAAGTCAGTTTGTCTAATGCAAAGAAAATTTAAAAATGCTATAAATGGCCTTTCAACCCACAATACGCGTCTGACTTACAGTATTACTTTGCTAATTCCACGTTCCAGTAATTATTCCTTATGTCAAATTATGAACAAAAGACTAAAACAAATTAAAAATACTTCAAACCTTATTAAAATTGTCTATACAAAAGCATGTCTCACACATTCTAAAAGCATTTTTAAAAAGATTTTAGATTGGTAATATTATATCTATATAAAATTTCTCATTTAACAGCTTAAATATTCATCCAAGGCATAAAATGTGGCAGTTTTGAAATTGACAACAACTGCCTCGCCTCATACTTGTTGTAAAATACAGGCGCATAGTAATTCACTGCAAAGCGAGATCTTCTTAGTCTTAAGTAGTCAATCCTAATGTCAGGCCTGAGTCGGGTTGAATGTGGATGGTAGTTTGCATTTAAACGGTAGACATTTAAGTTGGAATGTGCATAAAGTATACATTCATATATGTATTTAGAAGGAACTGTAAAGATTTTCAAGCCAACAAAGATGCCCTTGACATTTGCTCGAAAATCCAGTCCTGCCAAGATTCTGACAGCTTTTGTCTGCAGTCCAAATATTCTAGATGCACTCGATGTGTGGCCCCATTCCAGAATGTCGCAGGTAGCTGTTGCCTGAAAAATAAAGTGAAAAGCCTGATGTAGCGGTGGATCTGGGATTACCTTTTTAAGATTCCTGAGAAGAAAATTATACCTCGATAGTTTTTCTGAGATTGCATTAATATGTTTTTCAAAGGTAAGGCCGGGATCCAATTGTATACCTAAAAATTTTGAGGATTCTGGGTTGTCAGCTGGTAGTTCTCGTAACTTAAAAAACATTGTGACAGTCTTTGAATCATATTCAAATTCAAAATAAGTCTTATTGTCAGAAGAAGATATAGCACCAATGAAAAATCAACGAACAAATTTACAATAAATACATATACATATATATTCTGTTAAAAAATCATCATAGACTCATAAATATAAATACACGTTAAGGAAAGGTACAAACTAAAACAAAAAACGGAAAATATATATTACAGGCTCAGGCTAGAAGTCCTCATCAAAGAATTCACCCAAATTATAACATGGCTTAGATAAGAGAAATTTCTTGAGTCTTTGCTTAAATCGCTTTTCGTTGGCAATCTATCTCAATTCATTAGGCAGGTGATAAAAAATCTTTATTCTTTCATAAATGAGCGAAGTCTTTATAATTCTTGTCGTCCTCGGAATCGGAAGGGGATCATTATTCCGCATATTGGTTGGTTCAGGTTTTGATTTTTATATTTTTTGCGAATAAGAAAACTGCTTTCGAGGATAAAAATCGGTTCGCTCCAGATCGATCCAGAAGCATTCTTATTATTTGTATCATTAAAAGTCGTTTTCAATTAGCAAATATCAACCGGCAAAGGTTTCGTGAATGAAGTTCTGTGCATCTAAGTAGGTTAAGGGATTTATTCTGTGTTTAATATTAGCATTAAGTTTTTCAGCAATAGTTGAGGAAAATGTATTTAGTGTATCTGGACCTAACTGAACTTGATTTTTATCTTTTTTTATTTATTTTGAGATTTATTTATTCTGTCTTGGTAGTATTTCTGTTTCACAGCTTTAATGAGATGCCGATATAAACTTCGATAGGTGTTATAATAATGAAGAAAATATTCGTTTGTGGTATATTTCCTTATCATATGTAAGCGCCGCATATTTTTGGAAGACTTTTTTAATCTATGAGTAAACCACAGTTTTTTATTTTTCTTGATTTTAATTTTACGAAGCGGAAAACTCTGATCAAATATGTGTTTTAAGCACTCATAAAATGTACTCAAAGTATCTTCAGCGCCAGAAATAAGATTCCATTGAGTTGACCTTGCCTATTCCTTAAAATTAACAAAATGTTTAGAACTATATATTCTAAGACATTAACAAGTTTTGTCAATGACCCGAGGATCAAACCTAAACATAAAATATATTGCCTCATGATCAGAGACACCTGCAGACATCACCTCTGTGTGTATTAAATCAGTTGTTCGAATATTGTTACATATGTAACCAATTAAGCTTGATGAGTATTTAGTTAGTCGAGTAGGTTCATCTACATGCATCTCTAAACCAAAAGTACACAACAAATTATTCAGGCTCTGGACACACAGTGAATCAACTTTAAGAAAATTTACATTTAAGTCACCAGCAAGTATTAGTTTACATTGTGGAATAGTTTCCAAGAGAAACTCCCAACAATTAAGAAAAATTTGAAGATTACTCACTGGTGGTCTATAAAGACAGCACATACATATTTAAAGTTTTATTACAAATAACAGAAAACTCGATTCATTTTCGATGATTGAATCATTGTAGCTTGATACATTCACAAAAGGGAAACGCTCGTTAAAGGCTTCACTTAAAAATATTGATGTTCCATCATGTGCAGATCTCTCTCTACAATATCTTGAAATATTAGTGCAACCAAAAATGTGACAAGGTTCGGTAGGTTTTAGCCAATGCTCTGTTACAAGCAAAAACTCAGGCATGTTGATACTATCAATGAATAACAGCAACTCGTTGATTTTATTTCTAATAGATTGAACATTAAGTAGGATTATACATTTCACTGAATTTTCACCTGTCATCTCCTCAGCTACACTACTAAAAAAGTGCCATTATTGGCAATAGGATCCATCTTTCGAATCTGAACTGTCATCTCAGGGTTTCCATACACAGTGGCAGGTTTTCAGACTGAATCACTCATCATAACACCCTTAATAAGATATTCCACCAAGGACCTTTTATCATTAAAACTGGGAACACCATTCCGATAGGATGTCACAACAGGGACGAAATGAACATGTTTGTATTTACATGTGAGTGATTTAATTAATACATTTTGTTGCATTAAGAAATCATTCAGAATAGGTCTATAATGCCACAAAGGCGCTCTGACAAGTACTAAGTTGGTATTAACAGTCTCCTTAAACAGACGTTCAAGTTTTCCCTCATCAATACACTTTCCGGCCACACAATTCAGTGAAACAATAAACAGAAACACGAAGTCTCTCCTGGTTAATCCTCTACTGCTCAAAAAGAAGATTTCCACAACGTCATCCAGCAATAAACCTTTGCGCCATTGACAGTTTATATTGAACCAGCTATTAGTTCCTTGTTTGAAGAGCAACGGTATCCCCATTGTAAGTTGATCACCTACAATCAAAATTTGATCTTTTTTAACATATGATTCTTGTTTTGTATTTGGTGGTCCTGGTCCAGAATTTTGGGCATTCTGTTCTTGCACCTCTGCTATAGTTTGCGTCAGTTTCTCGAAATGCTTTGAGTGAATTGCATTATCCTGTTCTAGTATGTTTATTGTTACTACCATATCCTTGTTTAGACTGGTCAAATCCTTAATTTTAGTCTCAAGCGTCTTTTTTGTTTCTGTCCATGATGCCATAGAGGCCAGAAGTTCAGCTTCTTTATTTTTAAGGGCCTTAATTTCTTTGGTTAAGGAAATGTCTGCATATGTATCTGTACTTTTCCTCCATTTTTTCCATAATTTATCAATTTCTTGATTATATACATTCTTTGCTTCTTCCTCTTCGTTAAAAGCTGTTTGACAATCGTTGGAACAGAAGATTTTATAGCCACCGAAGAACGGCTTCAGATTAACGTTCCGTAGAACTAGGGTGGAATATGGCATTACAATTAATGCAACAATAATTTAGGAAATCTTTATTTTTGCAACATTTAAAGCCACATTGCATTTTGGCAGACTAATAACAACAGGTCAATGAATTTAAAGGACACGTGTAGCGTGTAGCAATTTGCCTACAATTATAAAATATTTCAACAGTCCAAAGCACTAGGATTTTTTCTTGGGAAATTTCAAAAATTCAGATCTGACTGTAGAAATAGTAGTATTGTAAAATTGTACTATTTCAATATGATATCCCTAGTACAAATATACACCAAACAAGACCAAAACAACAACATTAAAGGTTATTGACCTATATTCTTTGAAAATAAATAAAGCCAACGTGCTATTTTTCTACAAAAAAAGGGGACAAAAATGCAGTAATAAAAAGAGGTAGTCCACTAAGTGAAAATAATAAATAAATCACACTGGTCCTGCTGGCTTCTTATTAGCAAATTTGCATATTTGATGATAAGTTGGAATAAATTATAAATTTTGATGTTTTTTGTAACTGGGTTTAAAATTAAATTTGTGTTTTAATTTTCCAAATCACTGGTTTATGTAGGAGACAATGACTGAATTTTTCACTATATGCACGGTTCTTTCTTTAGCTTTAAAACAGTACCAAACACACATTATAAGAAAAACAAAACAATCAAAACTTTTAGTTTTACAGGAGCACAATTTAACATTCTATCACATGTAGTTCTGACACTGTTATATTTTCAAAAAACTCTGTAATTCAGGCACATTTTGTTGGCTATAAAACATTCCTGAATTATTTATGATTCAGGGAGAGTGACAGCTCCTCAATCATACGTCTAGCCTCCACTAAAGTACTGTCATCAGCAAACAGCCAGACAGCAAGATTTGGTGATGCTGTTAGGATATCGTTTATGTATATCAAGAGAAGCGGCCCGACAAAAGAACCCTGGCGAACACCATGACATATGCTTCTTTTTCCTGAAAACTTACCATTAAAAAAAGTCTGCTGTTGTCTACCATAAAATATGAGCGCACAAACTCAACACTATCACTGTCAAAACCATAGTACTCAGTAGAATCTCTTGTCCAACCCAGTCGAATGCCTTTGAAAAGTCGCAGAACGTAGCTCCAACATAATGCCCCCTCCTGAAATGCATCCACCAATGCACCCTTTAGGTCCACCAATGCCAAGACAGTAGACCTTCCCCTCCTAAAACAATAGTGGCAATTTACAAATAGGTGGTTATTTTTAAAAAACTCTAGAATCTTGTCCTTTAACAGACTTTCAGAAGCCTTTTCCAATATTGGTATCAAAGAAATAGGACGATAGTTGCCTGGGTCATTTTTGCATCTCTTTTTAAAGATTGGTATGACCTTTGTCAACTAGGAAAACTTTTACTGTCAATAGTATGGGTAAAAATTATAGAAATACTTTAAATAAAATAATACATGAAATCAAATTTGAATTTTATATGAAAAAAATAGACTCAAATCCTAATGACTAGAAAAAAATTTACAGAATTATATCTGAAGCTGTAGATGAAAATAATAAAAAGAGTATGGCTGACTATTCTCATAAATATTTTTCAAACAAAGGAATCAAAAGGCTTCATCAAATTCAAATCCCGAAAGACACATTTTACATTGAGCATACTCCATTTTTTTAAAATTTCTAAATGACAATGAATTAATAAAACATATAAATTGTTCATCTGGCGTTGATGCTATAGACTCAAAACTGATTAACACCTCTCATACTTACTTACTTGAGCTTTTAATGCATATAATTAATCTAATTTTTAAGAATGGAAAGGGAATCTAGCTTTAAGACTTCATTGGTGACTCTGATTATTGTTATTAATAATTTTTCAAAAAATTTTGAAAAATGTGTAAAGGATTTAATATTACAATATACTTTCTACTAACCAATTTGGAAGCTAAGGCTTTCGACACAGTACCCCATGACTCTCTTACTGTTTTGAACACTTATGGGGTTAGGGGTGTTGTGCTGGATGTCTGTAAAATCGATCTGAGGGAGACAGTAGATAGTGAAAATTGAAAACACTCTTAGAGAGCCTATGGATGTAAAAATAGGTATCCTACAGGGCACTGTACTAGATCCTTTAGTCTTCATATCATATATTAATTGGCTGACAAGTATGTTAATTGAGAATGGTCTAATAATTTCGCCTATGATACGGTAGTTGTTTTCAGGGGCGAATCATGGGATAAAATTAAAGACTTAACAATTGCAGGTATGGCAAAAATAAAAAAATGGCTTGACTCTTTCAAACTTACGTTAAATATTGGAAAGAATAAATTAGTATTTTCTCTCACAGTTGCAAGTAGACGTGTATACAAAGATATAAAAGTTCCTGTTTTCGATAAGGAAATAAATGAGGTACCGTTTTGAAATATTTAGGAATTCTCATTGATGAAAACCTTAAATGGAAGAAACATGTATAAAGGTTAACTACCAATTTAAGAAAATTTATACATACATTTTATATAATTACTGTATATAGAGCAGTTATGGAGTCATTATTAAGATATGAAATAGTTGCATGGAGAGGTTTATACAAAGCTCATTAAAGCAACTAGGCACTGCACAAAATTATATTTTAAAAATAATTTTCAAAAAGAATTTGATATATCCCATACAGTTGCTGTATAGTGATGAAATTCTTTATGTTCGTTTCCTGTATGTGTGTGTTCGTTCCCTGTATAGCCTAAGAAACTATGTAAATCATTCACATGCTACCAGAAGCATTTAGTGATCCCTACTAGCAGAACTATTTTTAACCTTAGATTTCTAATTCTGCATTCAAACTATACAACATTCTTCCTTGTGAAATCAAATCTATCAGTAACAAAAAGATTTAGCCTTAGCTGCAGATTGTATATTGCCCAAAATTTACATTGATTGCTTATACTGCTGGAGTTTTTTGAAAGGTGGTTTTCTTTTTTTTTTTTTGTTATGTTAAGTTTAGGTTGTTTGATTATTTTGAACCACTACAATACATTTTTATTTGTATTAATTATATGAATTTTCAGATATCTGTTAATGCACATATGGGCATTTAGTTGTCTAGGTGTAGTTTAAAAATATGTGTGATTAAAGACTACATATTTCTAATTAATCCATGTAATATTTATATTGTTTGAAATAAATGATTTGCTGCTTAGTTAGTAATCCTTACTCTAAATACACTCGCAGAAATTTAACAGAGTTAAAAATATTAAAAGGGGTCTCTCCTACTCGATGCAGCGAAAATAACAAAAAAATATGCAGCGAAAATAACAAAAAAAATGTTTGTTTTGTCCCTATTTAGAATTAACCCATTGCTCTGGAACCATTGCTCCACCTCTAACTGCATCTCACACGTCCTGCTAATTGTTTTTTCGAAGTTCTCATCAATAACAGAGCCGGTTGTGTCATCGGCAAACAAAACATAAAGCTCTATTTGGTTTTCTGTAGTTAAGTTGTTTATATAAATTAGAAATAGTAGGGGTCTCAAAATGGAACCCTGGGGTACCCTCATAGTTATTGTTTCATTTCAGGTATGATATGATTAAGTAAATTGATGCATCACCAAACTTATACCAGTACAGTTTCTATATAAGCAAGTCATGAGAAATGCAGTCGAATGCTTTGATCAAAACATAGACCCTACCTAAAACCGAACTATCTCTCAGATAATAGTTCATTGGTTTTCAAGTATTTTGAAAATCTATTTGCAATACATTTCTCTAAAATCTAGACAGCACTGGTAAGATGGAAAAGTATGATAAGTAGTTCACGCACACCCTTTAATAATTTTACAGACAAACAAAAACAGTCCCTACTACCTTTGTTCATTCGTTCATTGATTTATTAAGTATGTCCATACTCTCATTATAACTGAATTCGTCAATCTCATAGAATGTTTCAGGTGTATTTTGCAAGATACGAGATTTTCAATTCCGCTATTCATTAAAAGATTTGGCACATTATTTCCAAAAATATCATTAAAATGGATGGCTGTTATACTTGCTGGGATACCCTGTTGTTTTTTGGTATTTATATTCATGTTAATAACTTTTCACATATATTTAGGTTTGTTACTAGCGTTCATAATATCGTCATAATATTTTTTTTTGCATCAGCAATAGCTTTTTTATAAGTGCTGTTAAAATCTTTTTTCATTTGGATATTTGACTTGGTAGTATATGTTTTGTGTATATCACAAAGAAAATTAAGATGCTCACACATATTAATTAGATCTTTATTAAATGATTAGTGTTTTTTTTTTATTTTTAATTGCCATATTCTCAGAAAATTAATCAAAATATGCCTTATGAACTACTGAATTAAAAATTTGAGCAATCTAGTCAATATTTGTGATTGTATCATTTACAAAATCCCAATAAGTATTTTGTAAAGAACTTGTTCTTACCCAACTCAGTTATTGGTCTAAGAGTTTTCTTTAGTTTTTTACCATTACTAATAGATTCAAATGCTGGGATATTTATCTGTTGTGCAAAGTGGTCAGAGAGCAGGGTCCATTGTATTCACCATGGCTGTGAGACTCTGAAAGTTAATAAAGATATTATCTTTATTTATTTCTAGTCCTTGAAAATAACATCTGTCTGAGATAAAGATAATTTTTTTCAATACTTATCTGTAATTATAGGTTATTCAATTACAGCTAAAAAATTATTAATATCACCCCTAGGTGAACTGTAAACAGAGAGAATGTAAATGGTACAATCTTTAAAATACTCATTGCCGTTTTGACAACTAAAACATCGTTTAAATTTATTAAAGTCCTATAATTTATATTTGGTTGTAAAAAAATGGCAAGCCTCCACCTTTTATTAAATTTTTACAATATGATGCCTGAAGTACATCTTGTAGTTTGACCTCACAGATTTCATTTGTTTTTAGCCACTGTTCAGTTAAAGATATCACCTCAAAGGCTCTTGCCCATAAGAAAAGCCTCTAGCGGGTTGATTTTAGATCTCATTACTTGAATGTGGATGTGTTCTACATTTAAACTGTTTCTGAAATTTTTATATTTTACTAATTTGTTTCTATCTAAAGACCATGTCTCAGGTTTTAAAAAAAATGGTTTGCCACAGGGATGTCTGATTCCGTTTTACTACCTTTTATGGGGGATGGTCTAGGAACATTTGGTAATGGCTTTTTCTTTGTGACTCGTAACCATTCACCGGAATTTTCATCTTCCAATGATTTTTTTTCTTCCTTCCTTTCTTTCTCTTCAGTTTAACGGCCTTAAGCTGCCTGGGTTATAGGGCCGATGTGGTGGCTGCAAGAGATTTTAATAAGTTAGAACGTTGATCTTTTCCGAGCTTCAACTTACTCAGTTCAGCCTCCGCTCACAAGTGGTGAACAACTTAAGAATGCTTGAGTGAGTGAGAAACTAAATAAGTGATGGGTGAGTGAGTAACAATTACTGTGTTTTCTGTGTTTAGGGTGCATGCTGGATTAAAGCTTCCTGTTGCTTGATGCCAGGAATGAATTTATGACTTTTGTACCTTCCTGAGAGGCTAAAAAAACACTGGTCGTGTTTAGTGGAATGAAGCCATTGATTGGAAGGATTGAATGAATAATCAAAAGCCTGGGGAAATAGAGGGCATTCAAAAAATATGTGGTGAAGGGAACCTGGAACCCCACACTCACAGTTAGGATCTGGGTTTATTTTAATTCTATAAAGGTGCTTAGGTGAGAGACAGTGGTCACTACGGATTCTGCACATTGTAACAATTTCCTTCCTACTCAATGATTTCATGTTTTCATTTCAGGGAGATTTGAACGGAGACTGGACGATCTCCCCATAAATTTTTTCTTTGGTTTGTGCTGTATCTTTCCAGCTTTCCGTCCATGTGTCCCAAAAGGATGCTTTAATGGTTGGAAGAAACTCCCTATAATCCATAGCTACGTCATGAGGTTCGTCAAGAGTACAGCCTTTTTTAGCTAGGTAGTCTGCTGTGTCATTACCGTGAATATTAGTATGACTGGGTATCCACCTAAACTCGACGTTTATACCAATTGATAGTAATTCCATTAATTTATACTTTGTTTCTAGAGTAATGTAGTTATCCTTAGGTGACATATAACTGGTGATTTTCTGTAACTCGCTTTAACTGTCAGAAAAAATGGCCATATCTTGAATGTCTGAGTTTTCAACAATTTCTAGTGCTATCTTGATCGCATAAACCTTTGCTGTGCAAATTGATGGTAGTTTTACTGAAACCTGGACATTTTCCCCTCCATAAACGCCAGCTCCGACCAAGCCATTGCTTTCTTCGGACCCATCCGTGAGTAAATACTTACTATTAGGAAACTTATCCTTAGCTTGAATTAGGAAAGATTTGTTTTCTTAAAAATCGGTCGTTTGGCAAAATATGGTAGAGTTTGACAGACTTCAATGTGATTGACCAAAGGCCTTAAAAGGTCAAGGGCCTCAATCAAGGGAGGAATAGCTAATTTTGACCAGAAGTCATAATTATAGTTGTAATTAACTTAGTTTGTGGAGACTGCTTCCACTACAGCATTATCCAAAATAGAAAAAGCTTTGATTAAGAACTTGACTGCCAGCCAATTTCTTTAAATTTCAAGTGACATTTCTCCTGCTTCTGATAATATATGAGTCGGTGTTGATTTCATGATACTCAAGCAAACTCTAAGACTTTGATACTGAATTTTATCTAGTTTTGTCAATTGATACTTAGCACATTTATTTATAATTATACTACCAAAATCTAGATGAGATCTGACATAAGCTTTATAAAACATAAGCATGGTCAAATGGTGTGCTCCCCACCACTTGCCTAGCAAATATCTTAATATGTTAAGTGACTTCAGTGCCTTTTGACACATGTTATCTATTTGTTTGCCCCAAGTAAGATGATTGTCCAATAAAATCCCTAAGTATCTATAATTATCAATCCAAGAAATTGTTTCATTATTAATTTTGACATGAAACGGATAACGGGAGTGGGAACGAATCCCCACCATCATAACCGCAAACTTAACTATTCGTTCTACTTCACTACCAGAAATAGTAAGAACAAGATCATCTGCGTATTGCAGAACTTTGATGAAGTCAGGCACATAGTGCTTTAGAGTGTTGACATAAATGTTGAATAAAAGTGGGGATAATGGAGATCCCTGAGCGACCCCCTTGTTTGTCCTCTCTGGACCAAGAAGAACATTATTTAGTGGATCCCTAACGTAAATAATTCTGTCTGTAAGAAACTTCAAAGCCAGATCGCAAAGATCCTTTGGGAAAGCCAAATCACAAATCTTTGTAAAGCTTGGAAACACACAAATTATCATAAGCGCCTGTTAAATCCAAAAAAACCACCAAACATTTCCTACCGTTTGCTATTGAGTTAGTGAGTTCAGTGATAAGAATAGTCAAGCCATCCATGACACCTCTCCCTTACGAAAACCAAATTGTGTGGGTTTTATTAATGTTTGGTTTTCACATAACCATTCTAGCCGAAGCTTAATTAGACTTTCCAGCACCTTTCCTACGCAAGAGGTCATACTAATTGGTCTGTATGAAGATAGCAATCCAGGGTCTTTATGAGGTTTAGGAATTAGTCCAACTATGGCGGTTTTCCAGTCATCTGGAAACTCAGTAACTCCCCTCAGTAAGTCATTGAAAAATTTGACTTGAAATGTTATACAGTATAAAGGAAGGTTTTGAATCATAGAATACGTGATAAGATCCTTGCCTAGAGCTGAGTCCTTTTTTCCTTGGACTACTGATCAAAATTCACCAATAGAAAATAACCTACTCTGGTCATAATTAAAATTGTTTGGAGCCTCTGGATCAATGGTAGCTGGAGAAGTGAGGGATCTGAGCATTTCCTCAGGAATTGAAACGTCGATTGTCCATGGAAAAGAAATTGAATTCAGCGATTTTGCAAACCTTTTGACTGACTTCCATGTCTTACTGATATTACTTGAAGGATTTAGGTTTTCACAAAACCTCTGAAAACTTTCTCTTCTTTTGTCTCGTAACATTTTCCTACACCACGCCCTACCTTTCGGAAATTTATAAACGACTCCTGACTAGGGCTTCTGAAGAAGTCCCTCAAAGCGTTCTTTTTCTGAGCGATTGCTTGGTCACATTCTACATCCAACCAAGGGTTGCCAACCCTGGTTGAGAGTACAGTCTGTAGAATCGAGAGCTCTGCCGCTGCCATGACCTGATCCCGAAAGTGTTGGTAATCTGTAATTTCACTTCCAGAGAAGCTCTGATTGAAAACCTCCCAGTTAGCCTTTTTAATGTTAAATCTTTTTCGAAAATTAGCTTTCGAACCTGAAAGCTCATCAAAACCACACATAAAGGGAAAATGGTCGCTCATGCCTATATAATCTGTAAGAACCTTCCATCCTGAACCACTGTTAAAATTTGGTGAGACTATGGCAACATCTGGAATACTATTATTTTGATTGGGGGCAGTGATTCTTGTTGAATCACCATTATTTAAACAGATTAGACTAAAGTCAGATATCAATTCGTGAAGGCTGTTACTGTTTCTATTATTAGTGCCTGAACCCCATAAATAGTGTTGTCCATTTAAATCACCTAAAATTAGGAACATTTTTTGTGAAATTTTGTTTATTAATTCTGATAAATTATCCAAAAACAGTAGTTGATTAGGTGGATTGTAAATAATAACTATAATAAATGATTTAGTTTCTAAGACTAAAACCTATCTGAAAAGTTAATATTTAAATTTAATAGTTTTAAAAGGAATATTTGTTTTGAACATTCCGCCTATGCCCCCTTTACCGTCTATTCGGTCTTGTCTAATGATGTTATAATTCTTTATATTAAAATTTTGAGCCACGTCTCATTTAGTGCTATTATGTTAGGTTCAACCTCCTTAATCAACTCGATCAAGGTGTCTCTGTTTGAAATTATGCTTCTAATGTTCCTAGTGAACTATCCTCATTATTGTAACTAATGTTTAAAAGATAGATTATTTAACAGAAATTTAACTGAAAAAAAAAAGCTTTTGATTAAGGATGCTTAAAACTGATAAAATTATGGAAAAATTAAGAAAAATGGAGAGTATTAATGGTTAATTTTCATTAGGGTGTACTGGATTTCTTATTTTTTAAAAAAAATTTCTAAATCTTGTGTTTTAATGATTTTTTCGGGTGGTCCCTGTGAACCTGTAACATCTTGAATTATTGATTGTTCTTTTTTTTTAAGAGATTCAAAGATTTTTTTTGCCGATTCTTCATCGCTTGCGTCCATATCAGATAATTCGTCCTGAAAATTAAGAGATTGCATTGGAAATTTCCGATTTAGTGCAGATGCCTGTCGTGATGGTGAATCAAGCATCGATGAATAGTTCACTCTAGCCTGACTCGGGAAAAGTGCCTCCCTATGCTTAGCTTCGTCATAACCTGGCGTATTAGTCCTATGAGTTTTGGGTTTTTTGACTTGGCTGGCATAAGTGTGTGTGAGTGATTGTTTTGGGAGTCTCTGGCTTGGAGACGATTCTGCTTGAAGGGAATTAGGGAAATGATTGAGATTAAGATCAGACGTTGCTTGGACTGCCCCTTAGGATACATTTTGTGGGGTTCCATAACTGATGTTATAGTCAGCTATTGCCTTGTTAATTTGTTTTTGTCGCAAATATTCCTTGCATTCTCTGCTTGATGCTTCATGGTTGCCATCACAGTTGAGGCACCTTTTTGTAGGGCTATCCTTTTTATCACAGTTTTCCTTCTCGTGTCCCTCCACACAGTATAAGCATCTAAGAGAATTTCTGCATCGACTTTGATGATGACCAACCTTTAAGCAATTATAGCACATTAGTACTGGCTTAATGTAAGGAGAGACATTTCTTTTCGTATTGAATAAAATTACCTCCTGAGGTATGAGTTTTCCTGCAAATAGAAGCATGCAAGTGAAACCAGGAACTGTGGTTACCACCCCATTATCTCTTTTTTTAAAGTTGAACCGTGTCGCATCAATTATTTTAATTTTCTTAGACCCTCTCAGTCTATATCCAAATGATCTTCCGTGATTTTATCACCAATATTCTTGATAATACCTCTACTATATAACATTCCCTCAGGGATGAAAGCCTTGAAGCCCTTGGAGTTAAGAGAGTTTGTCTTGATGAAATTATTTGCACTCATTGGGGTATCAAAGTTTATTCCAGTTTTGTTTCTTCCCTTGGAAGAAACTTCCTTTATTCCTTGAATGTTTTCTTTGTGAAGTACTTTTGCAACATTCATTGGATGTAATGAAATTCCGTTCTCATAATGTTCAAGAATAGTAAGAAAAGGAGGGAAGCTGGCTTCATCTTATGATGTAACCTTGTTCATTGTAGGTCTTACTTTATGGATTAGTCTATTATTGTGACTGGACATTGGATTTTCCAATGCGAGCTTACCTTTAATATTGTACAGTTCTTCTAACTCATTCTTAGATACTTTCAAACTATCAACTATTTTATTTCTAATATTGCGAGATTGTTCTGTCAACAGATTCAAGTACAAGTCCATTGATTTATCTTGTGAGTGTGAGAGAGGGGGCCCAGGCCCCAACGAATTGATTTCCATTACGGAAACCTTCGATAAATTTTAGGTTATGATAAAATGTAGTGAAAAAATGCAAAGAATTTGAGTAGGATGAGAACAAATTATAGATAGAACTCACCAGGAGAAGTTTCTACAATGAAACAAGAGCAGTCAGTCGTTGAAGTGGGGGTAATTAGGGGGTTTCTTACAGCCACCACGTTATTACTCTCGCGTTCCGAAGAAAGAAAAAAAAACTTTTGTTTTTTCAGAATTATTTTTATTTGAGGTTAGATTGTCATAGTCATAATTTGTTTCTTTCTTTCATTTCAAAATGGAGTCTGCTGCCACTTTTTTTGCTTTCAGCGCCATTCTACAGCACAAATGGTGGGATGTTCAGATGGCACGCTCTAGGCTCCCGGTCACCCCGTATATTTCAAGTATATTTCAATATCTTTAAATTTTTCTTTCTTTAAAACCCTGCTAATACATCTTGGCTTCCACTAGATACCCCTTGAGAGTACTACTGGTCTCATGAGATGACTTTTTCTTTGAAGCTATCTGTGTACCCCTCCCGCCACATAGCGGCCACTACGCTAATATTCTATGTAGAACTGCCGCAGAGGAACAGGATAGAATGCAGGAACAACTAGGCCTCACACGTTCACAGCGTCTGCTTCCTTTCTAGTGGGATCGTTAGTTTCCATACTGAGCGGTGTAGTCTCCCACTTCCCACCGAAATAAAGCAGCTTAATCGAACATGTGGAACAACTTACGTTAAAAACACAGAGGTCTGCCTTCGACGAGGCGATTCGGAAAACTAATAGTCGCAATTTTCTTTTTGTTCTGTCAAATTTGTTCTTGATGCATTTGAACTACTGGCCTTATGGATTTCTGTGACGAAAACCTCATTGTTTAAGGCGCCATCTACTGGGCATAATTGGACGCATGGATATGTGGGATCACTTTTACCTACATTCTTTGGGTCACTGTACTTTCTGTAGCCTTGTTTTCTCTCTCTTATTGGTTTTTCATTCCTGATATCTTTGTCTGCAGATAATTCTAATTCTCCTTCTAGAAATTTCACTTTTTTCTTTAAAAAAACTTATATATTCCTTCAGAATTTTGTTTTTACTTCTGGTTTCTTGTAAAAGTTCTCTTAATAAGGACAACTTTTAATTATTTTCGAAAAAATCTTCATTTTCCAAGGTTAGTAGTTTGCCCACTTTATTGAGAAAGTTGGATTCTAAATTAAGAGCTTCCTTTTCGCAACCTTTTTGTTAGCCCCTGAACTATGGAAGTAGGTTTCGCAATTATTATATTTTACCCTTTTATTAACAGTTCGGCAGAGCGGTTCAACATAGACTTTATCGTTCGGCTCCATCCATATATATATATATATATATATATATATATATATATATATATATATATATATATAACAATAATAAACATACTATATTTCGAAATTATGTAGTACATAAAATGAAATAGTTTTACAATAAAACTTTTTATCTTAAAGAGCTTAAATAATCGGCTATATTGTAAAGCTCAATATCAATCAGATATTTATGTACATACTTTTTACATTACATTAAGACATTTAATTTCGTTTATATTGTTGGGAAGGCTGTTAGAAAAACGAATACAGTTATAATAAACTCCGTTTTCATACATTTCCAATCTATGCATAGGAAAATTGTAATTTAATGTTCTTGTCGGGTACTCTCTCTGAGGTGCATTCATAGTTAGTTAATTCTTCATTCAAACCTTTAATATAATACAAGGTAATACTTATGCTAGGACCCCAATTGGAGTATGGATCATGTCACAATAAGTCTTAAAACTAGAAATACCTACATCTAAATAAACTTTAAGGTGATAAGATTATAATAAAACATAAAACTAATCAACATTTAAATTCAAATTAAAAGTACAATAAAATTATAAAAGAAGTCTATAAAGGAACAAGTTTAAATTTAGTGCAGTGCCTCATTTATAGTATTAACATCTTCAAAAAATTCTCTCGGACTGTAGTATGCTCTCTACTTTAAAAATGCTTTAAGCTTATGCAAAACCTTACTAGATGGCTATTGCTTCAAAGGTAGACCATTCCAGACCTTAATTATGTTAAATACAAAATTTTTTTGTAGAAATGTGAAATTTGGTTTTTTAGTCATGAGGTATGTTTTAAATCTTGTACCATAAGAATGTTGTTGCATCTTATCAGAGAAAAGGGAAAAGTTATTAATTAAATTAAATTTGTAAATGATTTCAGACACTTTCATAACTTACATTCTTATCAATTCATATGTTTGTGCTTCATATTAAAAGATTTTAGCAGTGCTACAAAATTAGATGATTTCTGCTAGGTTTTATAAAATCTAAGTTAAAGTCTCCCGCTATCAACATATTCTTGAAACCTACACATAAATCTAACGCCTCTTCCATTACTTGAAAAAAATGTATCTAGATCCCCACCATGGAGTTTTTTGCCCTATACTTACAAGCACAACATTCAAAGTGATTTTCTAAACATAGATTGATTATATCGTCCTTAACATAGATAGCACTGCCACCGTGGCCGTTCCCTTGTTTCCTGCAAAACTGCTACTTAACCGAAATTGTCTAATTCCTGTGTTGCGTGACCCACAAAACTTTGCTTTCAGGACTTTCGGAGAGGAGGTCTTCTATAAGATTAACGCTGTTCCCAATTGATTGTAGATTTTGATGAAGAAGTGCAAAACCATTTTTTTATTTCTGCCTCCAATTTTTGTTCAAATACGTCTCCTATAAAAAATGGTCATCATAGTTTGTGTACATTCTACATCTTTCTAGTTTCCTTTTAGAAACAGGACATTCTTTATCTCTGACTGAGTGAGTTTTTTCGGTGTATCACATTAGACTACAGATTAAGCAGTTTAAATATTCAGCACTACACTCTCTAGCTGCATGTTCACCACTACATTTGTAGCAGCAGTTGTTCTTTTTTCAATATTTGGCTACATGGCCAAAACCACAGCAATTGAAACACATAGTCAGGGGTAGATACTCATGTACCTATGTCGCAACTAGATCGAAATTAATTATTTCTCTTTTTAGAAATCATTTAGCTACGTTGGGAGAAGCTTTCACTATCCCATTTTCTTTAACAGGATTTCTGCATTGTTTTCGAGTTACCACACCTACACTTTTCCGATACTTCTCTTCCATAATATCAATCACATCTCGGTTCTGTCATAGTAGTTCCTCAATAAATTCTTCCGGCTTGGTAGCTTTTTTCTACTCCAGTAACCACAAACATTGGTTCTGATTTTTTAATATCCTTTATGGATATGTAGTCAATTTCAAGTGCGTTTATAAGTTGTTCTCTTTGTGTCTCGGGTCTGGGCTTTCCAAAATAATCACTCCACTTTTCATTGGCCTTATACTTCTGAAACCTCAATCAGTATCTTTTCCTTGCACATTGTTTTTTAATCTTTTAACCGCCGCTTTTTCATCTTCAATACCCGCAATTCGTATAATCGATTCCAGTTTTTTTCTAGTAGGTGGTGTGGTCCACGGTATAACGTGTAATTTGTTTAACTTGTTTTTCTTTAGAGTTACCATGAAGTATATTTTCTTTTTCAAGATTACCAAGTTTATGTACCATTCTGGTCAACATTTTTAACAGAGCTACTGTAGACTCACTATGTCTTTCAACCTTGTAAAGATTAGTTGTCCGTTTTGCTCTTGGTTCGTTGCCTTTTCAATGATATCAAAAGTACAAATTATTTGTTCTAGGTCAAAGTTTCCTTCTTCGTGGTCAGTTTTCTGGTTCAAATCTTCAATGTTTTGTTAATTATTATTTGTGTGTATTTCATAGGCTCTCTTGCTGTCTCTTTCATCTAAGTGACTCATCTGTGATCTAGCTCGTTTATTTTTATTTTCACCATTTTCCGTGGTTTCAGTAGTTTCTGAAAGTATTGGTTGATCTTAAATTCATGAAAAATATGCAGGATTTTCACGATGATCGCGGATTTTCCTAAAACTATTGATTTGAAAACAACAATTACAAATTTTAACATCATATATATATATATATATATATATATATATATATATATATATATATATATATATATAAATCAAAGAACTCAAAGATGAGATACTACAACGGTCAATAACCAGATAATAATGGCTGTATTATGCTATTTTTTCATAGCCTACATTTACGCTGCATCGTAAGCATGCATCTAGAAACAATTAAACTTACAATTAATAGAAGCGAAAATTACTTTAAAATGCTTATATTAATCAACTGTCACGTTTTTATAAAAACAAAATGGCCAGGTTACCTATTTCTATAAACTGGAATATTGAGATTAGAGTTTTTGAATCGCTAACACGGTTTATACAGGTATTTTACCTTATTACCTAGGCCTGGTCTTTTAAGTTTAAATGTTATAAACAAATTGACACATGTATAAATAAAATATACAAGGTCCAATTTAAATTTTGGCAGAAATTTTACATTAAAAGTAGACATTTTAATTTTTTTTGATCGAAAAGGCGTAATGTTTAAAAAAAAAACGTAATAACACGCTTTTTTGCTTTTTCTGACCTAAAAAATTTTCATTTTAATTAGGTCACCTCAGAAGTTTGATACTGTCTTTTGTTTTATATGTTATATGGTCATATGGTGAACATAATATAACGTTTTCAAAAATTCTGTTTTAGTGCCGCCATTTTGGAAGAAAAATATATCTTGTGATACAATGGAAAGGGAATTTTGCACAGAATACGACTATGAAAAAAATTTACAGGTTTCCATTTAATATATTAAAGTTTAGGTCACATGGCTTTTAATGATGAGGATGAACTGTAGTGTGGGAAATGTAAAGGCATTTTTTATGTTCTAAAATTTGTTTAAACGGTCGGAAAATTTTATTAGGAATATCGGAAGTTTTCGCATTTTTTACCAATATACTTCTGAGAATAATTTGGATGCTAATTTCAAGTTATTTCGACAATGGAATCAGTCCTCACAGTTTTGTCTCCTTCGCCTGTGGATAATTTGTATGAGAAAAAAATTGCATTGCATACTTGCACGAGATAATTTTAGAAGGTATATCGTTTTGGTTGCTTTTAAAGACACTGTGCTTTTCGGGGATGTGTGTCTAATATTTATCCTTAGTATAGAGATTTTATGCCAGAATATCTTAATTTAGATCACATAGAACCTTTACCCAAACACAATCTTCCAAATATTTGTCACATTACTGCATCTACTTCCAAACATAAAGTTGTATTTAACAGTAATGGGAAATTACCTGTCCAAACATCTCTTAATGCTCATTTAATGTTGGAGCTACATTGCAAAATTTTCACAATTTTGCTTTATTTTCGTCCTTATATTCTTCTGCCCCTTTTTTGGCCTTACATACTCTCAACGATTAGTTGCTAATGAAGGAGCTAGTTTTCCGTTAACCACGCGTGCTATAAATAATTTAATTTACCGGGTGACACACGAAGTACCACCCTCTTTCTTCTTTTTTATCATACAGAAAAACTAAAAAAAGTTCATCCAGAGGAATTTTTTCCTTTCCGAATTTGTATTGTGATTTTTAATATATACAGGTGGACAAAAAGTGTATTTTTTAATGGAATACCCTATATATTTTAAACTCTTTGGAAAAGGATTAAAAATACCATTCAAGAAATACCACACTTGTTATATTGTAATTTAATGTATTCCAAAATATAGCCGTTTTAATTCATAATATTTGGATTCATTTGTAAATAAAAATCAACAACTTTTTCAAAGTAGATTTTCTAATCTGTAAATAAACATTATTTGCCTCATTCTACCTCTCACTGTTATATACTCCGGCACTCTTTTCTGTATTAGGAGAGCTAGTTTGTAGGTTCAAAATAAATGTATAAATAGATGTAAAAAAATGATGTTAAAATAATATTTCTATAGATGTTAAAAAACTTTAAATTACCAGCAAGTTATATGGGCGCTAGTCAAGCTATACTTGACAAGGGATGAGGGGGATATATCTAGTCAATAAAACTCTTGAAGTAATAATAAATATGTATATTCAAAACATTTAAAAACTTCAATATAACAAGTACAGTATGACGATATTTTCTTTGGCAATTAACAGTAAGTGATTTGATGCACAACGTTTGTTAATCGTAGTTCGACTGCGGTACCGTTCGGTTGTGCTTTGTTTTGCGTTCCTCGGAGTCGAGCTGCTTCGCAGTACGTGTGTTTGTTCTGTTTTGTTTTCGCTGTGTATTTTTGTTTCGAATTTTTCATTTTCTAAATATGGCTGAATACAAGTGTGATAATTGCCGTAAAGAGTTTTCAGAGAAAGACAAATACAATAAACTTCGTTGTAGTGGCGAGTGTAAACGATCTTTTTGCATGAATTGCACGGGTCTTGATAAGGCTACCACAAAAATCTTGATATTACAAAAATCAACCCACCTCCGATTTTTCTGCGCCCTGTGCGACACCCCTAGTTTGAAATATCTCAACGATAAAATCACAAAGGTATCTCAAAATTTGATTCCACATGAACTTTTTGATTCAGTCGCAAACCGTGTATCCCAATTGTCAAGTAGTGTACCGACAATTTCTGAAATGTATGACATTTTAGTGAAGAGTGAATCCAGGTGGGATCTCATGAAGAAAAAAGTTGACGATATCCATAATCTCTCGAGGGAGTTTTCCGCTTACAAACCAGATATGTTATTAAAGTCTCTAAGGGATATGGAACAGAATATTTTCAATATTTCCCAAATCCTCTTCAACAATGCCGAAGAAGTGATAAAAATCCAAGTACAAGACTCCTCTTCAATTGAATTAAAAGCAGGTATTGCTAACATTAAGAGCAACCTAACTTGTGTAACTGACTTGGTAAAGGAGTTATACTCCAAATATGAAAGCCAACATAAGTGTAAGCATATCAAAAATACATACCCTACTACCATACCCTTGCCTACACCAACTATGGAAACTACCTGCTCCACCGCCTCTACACAAACTGAGGTAACACCTACGGATATTCCCAGTACTACTGAAGGCTCCAGCAAGCTGGCTTGTAATAATACACAACGGTGGCACTATGTAGTCGTAAGAAATCTTCCTGCAGGGTTTACGCCTAACAACATAGTTCACTACGTTAAGGAAAAGCTTGGGACTACAGAGTTTATTCGATGCTACCACCTAATCAATCATATCTCAAATATTGATTTTAAAATTGGAACTCAGTCAAAAAAGTCAGCTGAAAAGCTTTTAGACAGCAATCTATGGCCACATGGCGTAGTAATAAAACGGTCAGCTGTATCCGAACTTACAGAAAAATCTACACCGAACCTCCCACCTCCCTCCACACCGAAAAAACTGCCCACCAACTCGAGCTCCGTCAGTTCACTGGTTGTCTCCTTTTCAATTTCTCAAAAGGGCACTATAATATCTTCTGACAAAGAGGCCATTGCTGCCTGCAAAGCAAATGTCTTGTTGAGCGACAACTGCTACAGTCTTTCCAAGAAAGCTCCTATTGACCAAGAACCTATTTTTGATCCAATGTCTCCCCCAACAGTGAAGCTTACGCGAACCGAAAAAAGTTCTGATAACCGTTTCCTCATGTCTAGACTAAGAGAACCAGCCATTTTAAAGGCCTTCAAGTTATATCTCGCCTTCCTGCACGACCAACCTGCGCCAATTCACTTTGAAGGGTTTACAAATACAAGCACCAGGCTGTTTTTGGCTTCTGAAGGCATTCCTATAGATTATAGAACCCTACATAAGATATATTTCGATTTTCATGCTGCTTACGGATTTAACGCAGCAGAAGTGGAAGCGAATCTTGCAGCCTATGGATCCTACATATCTTCGGAGAGATCGATCCATCTTCAGAGGACCAGAGAATGCCATAAAAACTATTTTACCAGCAATTCTCCCAAAAAAAATTTTTAGAAAACACAACGTGTCCTGAGGAACTAGATTCCTCAAAACTTCCTGTTGTTACTAGTCTTAATATGGTTCTAATTAATATTGCTTCTCTAAGAAATAAAACTGACGAGTTGTACCTATTTCTGGAAGAATTGGAGTTCCCCCAACTTGTTGCAATTACTGAACACTGGCTGAATCTAAACGAACCCTTTTATATTGAGAGGTATACCACAATAGCTAGATATGACAGAAAAAACTCAGCTCATGGGGGAACACTGATTCTATCCCTAAATGGAGATTTCATGTCGTATCTAAATATGATCATTTGTTAGCGGATAGCTCTTTTGAATTCTCTATGGTATATAATCAAAACCTTGATCTTTATGTAATTTGTAATTATAGATCACCAAACTCTGATGTACAATCATTTATAGCTTGGTAAGTTTGCTAGACAGTCTACCGAATAAAGGTAAAAAAATTCTATGCGGGGACTTTAATATTGACTATGCTACTGTTTGTGCCATCCAGAAATATCTAATTTCTATATTCGACTCTTTCGGTCTTTCAATGCATGTATCCTCGCCAACTAGAATTTCAAAAAACTCTTCTTCTATCATCGATTACATGGCGTCTGATTTTTCTCCATCAGAGGTGCAATCACAGGTCTATATCTTTCCGATCACGAGGCGGTAATTTCCAGGTTTAGTTTACCTATTAGGCCCTTATCAAGATCTCGTCATCGGGGCAAAATTTTCTCGGCCGCAAATTTCTCAGTATTTCATAATATTTGCTTTAACACCAATTGGAATTTTGAATCTGATAATGTCAACACAAACTTCAGAACTTTTTTAAATAAAACTTTAAGTGCTTTTAACAAGGCCTTCCCGCTTAAGAATATCAAACCTAAGCGGCATAAACCGTGGACCACGAAAGGAATACGAATTTCTGCTAAAAATATGCGCTCGCTCTCATATAAAAAAATTCACCGACTCCTTTCTTATTCTCGACTATATCTCTAATTATAGGAGGATCTACACTATCCTTATTAAGTCAGCAAAAAAATTACATTACCGAAAACGTCTAATAAACTCTAATAACGTTTCAAAAGAAACCTGGTCCATCATTAATAACCTCAGAAACAAATCAAACCCTGTGACTCAGATCTTGCCAGGGGCTAATGATCTAAATGATTATTTTATTAATGTAAGCAAAAATGTTACCTCTAGTATCTCGCCAAGTTTGGACCCTCTTTCGTTTCTCCCTCCTTCAAAAAATTTAGCTGATAGCTTTTTCTTAAGTCCCGTTAGCAACACTGAACTATTGAAGGTAATAAATAATATCAAAAGTAAATCTTCGTGTAGCACTGATGGCCTATCAATTAGAATATTCCTGAACTTGCCACTCCCAGTCATAGAGGCCCTTACAACATTAATAAATGAGTCCTTTATAAAAGGTGTATTCCCTGATTGCCTTAAAACAGCTATAATTATTCCACTTCATAAAGGCGGCGAAAAAACTGACTCTTGCAATTATCGCCCAATTGCACTACTACCAGTGCTATCAAAAATCATCGAAAGGCTACTGAAGAATCGTCTTATGCCATTTCTCCTGAAACATCAGATAATATCCCCGGAGCAGTTCGGATTTCTACCCAACAAGTGCACCAGTGACGCCATGTTCACGTTGCTTAGAGGCGTCTACTTATCTCTCAATAACAACCACCCAACTGCCTCAGTTTTTTGTGACTATGCGAAAGCCTTTGATTGTGTTAGTCATGAAATTCTGATAAACAAACTAAATTTTTATGGAATTCGTGGTACTTCTTTAAATTGGTTCAAATCTTATCTTGGGAAAAGGCAACAACTTGTAAGGGCTAATGGTTCTGATTCTGATTGTAAGTTGATTACAAGTGGAGTCCCTCAAGGTTCAGTCTTGGGACCTATTCTTTTTTTGTTATACATTAATGATATCACGAACCTTAAAATTAATGGAAGAATTTCCCTTTTTGCTGATGACACAAGCATAACATGGAGTGATTTTGATACAACGTCTTTACACTCTAGTATCTCCAAAGACTTGGTTATAATTAAGGCTTGGTCCGATTCCAATATGCTTTGTTTTAACGTCAATAAAACGGTGGCGTTATCTTATAAGGGAACTTTACAACCACTTCAGGTACATAACAGCAATATTGAATACGTAGAGTCGGTTAAATTCCTGGGTTTAAATATGAATAACAACCTAAAATGGTCTAATCATATTGACACCTTAACTAAAAAACTTTCTACCGCCTGCTTCGCCATTCGATCAGTTTCAAAAGAACTAGACGTTCCTTCTGCCACACTTACTTATTTCTCTTTATTTGAATCCCACCTCCGCTATGGCCTTCCCTTTTGGGGCTGCTGTACCACTGAGCAATTTCGTAGTATTTTTATGCTTCAAAAGAGAGCCATTCGTTATTTGTTTGGTCTAAATAATAGAGCTCACTGCCAATACTATTTCAAAAAACATGAAATATTAACACTTCCTGCATTATTTATTTTGGAAACGGTATGTTTGCTGAGAAAACATATAAACACCCTCCCAGAAAGGCCACAACATGTATACCCTACCAGAAACTCTAGGCATGATATTTATCTTCCCATTCCTTCCACAGAATTAATAAAAAAATCAATTATTTACAACGCCATAAAACTTTACAACAATCTGCCAGTACATTTAAAATCTATCCCTATGCTTGCACAATTTCGAAAAAACACCAAAGCATACCTCATTGAGAGACCATTTTACAGCGTTAATGATTTTTTTTTCAGTGAGTAAGTCTCTTTAAATTGTCACTAAACTCGCTTGTTTACTTAAATCTTTTGTGAGTCATGTCCTAACTCGTAGCATAGAATTTTGAAAATGATTATATAGGGAAAAGAACTGTCGAACATTCACTTAAAACTTAATTATTTTTGTTAGGTATTGGATTAAAAACAATTTAATTGTTTTTGTATACTACATTCTACACTAGTTCAATATACCTTCTGTTTAACATCACAATTATTTGTATAACTATAATAACATAGAGTTTAAGGTCGCATAGTTGCAATTTTGATTTCAATGTCATCGAAATTATTCACCTCGTACATGTGTGTTTGTTTACTTTTATAAGGTTATCATGATTCATTTACTGTTTGCAATGTTATGTTATATTCTAACGTGTGTTTTACGATTTGGTAAATTGATAATTTACATTTTTAAAAAAAGCACTGACCTGTCGAAATTATTTTCGATTAATGTTTTGATATGTCTTATTTTTAGGTATATTTTGCTTTGTCCATAAAATTGTAAAATTTTTCTGCGGCAATAAAGCATACTTTTGTTTGTTTGTTTGTTAATAAACGCCCTTTCTTCACTACATAATTAAATAAAAAGTTTTCTCGATATTTTCTTTAGTAATTAATAGTAGGTAATTTGGTTAAGCACAACGTTTGTTAATGAATGCCCTTTTTTACATAATTAAATAAAAAGCTTTCTCCTTCGAAGATAACAAAGGGCCAAAGTAAATTAAAATTCACAAAATCTGTCTTCTGTTAATCAGTGAAACAGAGAACGCTGCACCTTAACAGGAGAAAAGTGGTGTATTTTTTATTTTTATGATGTGTAATATTCCGATTATTTCGTATCTTTACTTTTTTGAGTAGTATCTATATTCCTTTTGAATTAGAAAAATCTGCATGAATAAAGAAAAACAAAAACTAATGTGTTAATATTTAGCCTGTTTAAAATTTCTAACATCCTTTTTATACAAAAATTAGTAGTTTTACTGATACAAAAAAATGTTGCAATAAAGTAGTGTGGAATGTCTTTACAGGTAATGTGTAGTATTGGCATATTTATGTATTCTACATGGTTAATATTTAGCTTATAATCGGAGACAGCTAGCTCTTTTAATTAAAAATTAATTTGGTCCTAAATTAGGTTTTTCGTACTTGGATTTTATGTCATTTGATCAAACCTTTTTCCAGTGAATTTTTAACCGATAGTTGTTTTTTTTTCCATTTTCTTTTTTTTATTTTTTGTACTGACTTGGTATAATCCCGTCAGTATAAAATACAACCACAGGAATACTGTGAGACAAGAAGTCATAAAAATAATAATAATAATAATAGAAACCAAAAATTTTATTTATTTGCGAATTTACGTACAACTTCTAGTTTTCGAAAGAACTGACATTTAAAATTTAATGAAAAACTTAAAAATTGTAAGACCATGAAAAAATCCCGTATATGAATAAAATATGCATCTCCCTAGGGCACATATTTTCTTAATTTATATTCATCAGAAAATATTTATAGTTTTCGAGATATTTCAATTTTTCTGATTTTCGATCAATGTTTTAAAGTTATTGACTGTATTCAAAAAGTCAAAAATTTTAAAATATGGAATTGTAATTAACGTACTTAATTAGTATAATTTTCCCTTTACAAATCTAAATTTAATAGCCGGATATGGCACAGATCGAAAGCAAAGGGTTGCTTAATCTATATCTTTGTTTGCGAGTGTGATAATTTTCGAATTGATTCCCTTTACTATTAACATAAACTTTACGGCTATGTATGTCTGCCAATTTGATACATCTGATTCAGACCTTACAGTAAAAAAACATTTTGCATAAGTTTACTCCAAATACCAAATAAAACTTCAAATAAAGTTTAAAGTAAAACGTGGCTACATATACTGTCATTTTGTAAATTCAAAAATATGGGCATGTAATTAAAACATATTTTCACAAAATATGTAAAAATCTGATTTAAAAAAAGAAACTGCTCTAAAGTTACAGAAACTAGATTTTTTTTTGGCAGCCGCCAAAATATTGTTCTGATATAAATTCAAACTATAAAAAAATCACATCTAAAAATTTTAAAAAGTTCAGAAGTCAGAACGAAAAATTTTTTGACAGCTCGAACAGGCTTTTTGACAGGTCTCAAAATATTTTTTTTTAATTAAATCTTTAAAAGCAACATGGAACTATAAAAGTTGTATTTAAAAACTTTAAGCAATTCAAAAGATAAGGAAAACAAAAACATTTTTTGACAGCTGTCAAAATATTTTATTTTATTAAATTGCTCCTCAGGAAGCTACATGGACTTATGAAAAACGTTTTTAATTATTTTAGGTAGTTTAGAAGTTGTGGGGAAAAACGTTTTTTTACAAATCAGCATATTTTTTTAAATAAATAACGCCTTTAAAAGTTACATGAACTGTAAAAACCGTATTTAAATATTTCAAATAGTTTAGAAGTCACGGGAAAAGCGTTTATTTTGACAGCGATCAAAATATTTTTTCAAAACAATTGCGCCTTTAAAAGTTACATGAAGAATTGTCAACATATTTTAAAAAATTACACCACTAAAAGTTACATGGATCTGAGAGAACGATATTTAAGAAATGTATGCAGTTCAAAAGCCGATATCGATTTTTTTAAAGCTCTCAAAATATTAAAAACCGAAAAAACTTAAATCTGTGAAAACCGTCTATAAAAATTTTAAGGCGTCACTAGGTAACCCCATTTTTTTAATAGTTATTCAAATATTTTTTGTAATAAATTACACCCGTAAAAGTTACAAGAAATATCCTATCTATTATCGAAAACTCCAATTAAATTCTTTAAAAGTTTAGGTAAAAAAAATCAAGAAATGCATGGCTGCAAAAACTAATTTTTTTAAATTTATTATCCAAATCTCTTCAATCCACATTCCATACCGAAATAATTCACTAGGAAAAAAAGTACAGCTTTTAAACTAGAATTTCTAAAGAAAGAAAATATCCTACTGCCCCTGTATAACAATTTATGCTATACTTCTGTACTGCAAACTTGTGACGGGGACCAAAATTCAATCAATCAGTCAAACCCCACTTATTACCTATAACCTATAATGCCAACGTTTAAATCTTAAAAAAACACCAGTAAAGAAGAGAAAATTGAAAAAAACACAATTTCTAAAAAAATGTCGTACTTACTGCCCTTTATAAAATAATATGAACTTTACTACTTTTCCGAACAGTGTAATACTGAACTTTATTACATTTCCTATGCTAAACATATGCAAGCATAAAAAAATTAGAAACTATGCCCGTATTCTAAAAAACCTCACAAAATATATAAACATACCGGACTATATACTAAAAAATGCATCTCTCCCGTATCCAATTAGATGCAAGTATTTTGCTGCTCTATCTGGAGATATTTTATAAAATTGGGGAAAATATTATCCCTCAAATTGTAGCTACCTACTTAAAAACATTCAAATTTTATGCTGCCAGTTTTAAAAATACCCAAGAAATCATTTTTGCGTCTCAAAAATTAAATAAACTTTACTCAAATATTTATTCAATTACACTTCTGACAGCGACGAAAGTCCAAGAATGATTGGGTGTTTAGAAATTTTTGATCATCTCCGAGAAACTTAGAAATTGTTCCTAAAAGCGTGCACTTTTTCCTTTAAATCGAATTTTCACCTATTTCCCCAGTAGCTAGAAGATAATATTATAGAGGTTTTTGTAGCCAAATAAACGCTCTATCCTTCTGTCAAGAAATAATTCCTATTACTATTTACAGTGAGGTTAAATTTCAACTTTGAAAAATCGCAGTAATTTAACCGTGTATGCTAAATTTTGAAATTTGAAAAAATACCCCACGTCCTCTAGTACCCATTTTTGGGAAACTTTACAAATATTATCTAGTAATTGCACCACCTTTACATACTCAGAATCCTTCACAAATATTCCATTTTGTGTATATTTTTGAGCACTTTGCGATGGCGTAATCAGTTTTCCGACAGGAAGCCTGCTTTCTTCTATAAAAAACAAAATATCGAAAAAAATTTTTTTTTCGAAAACTTTCAGTTTTTCTTTCCGGTCATTTTTTCGACAGAGATGCATTCAGTTTTTGGTCTACTCTATATTTTCAATGAAAAATGTTTTTTGCAAAATTTCGTTTGGACGCACCCAGTTCGAGCTATAAGCGCCCCAAAACACCCTTTTTTCGAACGAAAAAAAATCGTAAAATCACGAAACGGGTTCGAAGCTCAACCAAAAACAAGAGGGTTCTGTAGGACCCGAAGAGCCATCGTTCCAGAAAATTTTGACAAAAAAAATAAAAAATTGCGACCTGAACTGTGCTACAACGAAGCTGACTTTTTTGGTCGATTTTGCGGTACCACATCTCCGGTACCAAATGTGGTACAGAAAAATCTGCAAACGAATCGTATAGATCTACGTCTCCTCTAAAACACTTGTCAAATCCATCGCCCTATCTCTAACAGTTTCCGAAATATACCCACCGAAAGGTCGAAAAACACGGTTTTCTGAAATGACACGACCTACACCAGGTTTTCGTACCCGAGTGTGAGAGCCATAGTAACAAACGGGCTTCGCGGCCGTTTGTTAACAAGAAACTGTTGGTTTGTTTATTAAGAATAATTGCAAAGCATCCGCTACGCGGCGGGCCTACGAGGCAAGGCATTCCAATGGTTACGTTCCTAAGAGACTCACTAGTAGAATCATTTTTACGAAGTTTCTCTATTCTTCTTTTCTATTATTTAATGTTCCTCTCTTACGATCGGCGCACTGATGAGTCCCGTAGGATGAAAGTATTTGTACAACTACTATGTGTCTATAAAAACATAAGGTAAATTACATAATTTCTTATGCTTGCTTAAATAATATTGTTTATATTATGTATCGAAACATTCCGTAAACAAACTAGTCTACATGTTGAGGTATGTAATTATATTAAATATTTGCTTTAATTAATTTAAAGTTAAATATTTTTATTAAGTTGCGAAAAAGCCAAAAAAGATGTAATTTTTTTTTGGTAGGAAAGAAAGAGTAAGAGAAAGAGTAATTACATTAATTATGCTTTCAAGAAACTTTTCAGATCTTTTGTTTATTGAAAGCGATTGAGAGTTTACAAATGGGAGATCAGTCTAACTTATAGTATTAACAAACATGTTCAACCCAGAAAGAGTTATTGGTGTAATTAGTTCCTGCTCAATTACAGGTTTTTCCTTAATAAACTTTAGTTCATGCATACTGCTTCATGATCTGATGTAGTTGTGGTATAATTATTTTTACTGTAGAAATTAATTAGAACAATGTCGATATAGTTTTGACCACTTGTGTTCTCTTTCATAGTATGTAGTTATAGGATCGAAGTAAATTTCCAAAATTTATATAGTTTACGTTATCGGAGAGGAAAACAATGTTAAAATCATCATTAATTACCACATCACAGTACTTTTTATTTACTTGTCTAATACATGATCATCACCTGAAAAAAATAAATAATAAATCTTTTATTAATAGCTCAAAGGCTAGCAAAATGTACAGAGAAAAATAAAATTAGTTTCACATGTCTAACATACAGATTAGTAACATTCAACATTTAAATAGTACCAAGGGTAGTAACAATATCCATATTTCATCCATTAAAACCAGTAAAGCACTTAACAATCCCCTTACTCACGCAGTAACGTCTTTTAATAACCTTGCTATGAATGTAAGAGAAATGCCAACTATAGATCTTTTTGTGAGAAGCTTGAAAATACATCTAAACTTGAAAACCTACATTTAATTTTCATTGTTTTTTTTGCAGTTTATGTAAATGTATTTTCATATTGGTGGTAAATTTCTTTAAATTAGTTTATGTTTGTAACTTACTATGAAAGTGGGCTTGTTTGTATTAATATATCCTCAATTTTATGATGATGCTTTTATGTGATACATTTTTTTATTCAATATACAGTGTGGCCAGTAAAGTCCGCATCATATGGGATTTTTTTTTGCTAATTGACTTAAGTAAAAGTTGAGTAGAGAAAAAGTTTTTGCTTGAAAAATTATGCAAAATGACAATGAAAAGTAAATGATTTATCGCACCTGTCAAATTAGACATTTGTGTTTTAAAATGGCAAAAAAGAACCTTTTTCATCATAATTTTGAAAAATGGAAAAGGTTGTTTCTTTTTCATTTTATAGCCACTTGCTAAATTTCAGCGATATCGGTCGACTTCAAATTTTTCAAATTTTTTTGAACTTGATGCTTTTCGCCTTTCCTGGATGTAAGCTAATCTGAATTAACCCTTTTATTTTTGATCAATTTATTGCCTAAAAGCATTAATATTTTTTCACACTGGAAGTGGTGTTTCAACAAGCATCCGGGCCTTAGCCAAGGACGCCTGCCGCTGTCAATGAGGGAAGACTACTTGTCTGATGATTCCGGCCGTGCCCAATATCGCTGCTTTTTGCATCATCCATAGGATTGCTGTGTCGGGCAGGTCCAGCTTCCTCAGGTGTCGAATCGTGTCGACGTGCACGAGCCCATTCGTGCTGATAATAAGAGGCATAATTTTGACATTATCCAGGTTCCACATGGCTTTCATGTCCCTGGACAGGGCGGTGTAATTGTTAATTTTTGTGGCGTATGTTTGAGACATGTTGTGGTCCAGGGGGATTGCAAAGTCAATAATCACTGCGGTTTTTTCTTCCCTATTCCACAATACCACATCTGGTCGGTTATGCTCTATTGCCCTGTCCGTGACAATGGGAACGTCCCAGTAGATCTTAGCCATGTCGTCCTCAATCACAGCTTGTGGCATATATATATGGTATGCTGTGAAATCCGGTATGACTCCCCACTTGAGTCCAAGTAGCTGGTGAACGACCTTCGCCATGTTGTTATGTCTCTCCAGATATCTAGTGGAGGCGAGCGGTGTGCATCCTCCAGCTAGATGCTGTACCTTCTCTTCGGCCGCCCTGCATGCTCTGCACTTTGTGTTTTCCAACTGCTGCTTCATAATGAACTTAGTATAGTTCCTGGTTGGAACGACTTGGATGGCCAGCCGGACTCCCTCGGTTTTGGGGTATAAATAGTATAAATACCCTGCGGTCAGGTAAGTGTTTGACTTGGTTATGTGCACTTCCGGTTGGTGTATGCTTGCGTGGAATCTTCCATGCAGAGCCTTGCCTCGCCACCGCGTTCTCAGATTTTCTAACTCGTTTTCTTCCATTTCAGGTTCCTCAGGGTCTGGTAGATTCAGCACTGTGTATCCCCTGTCCCAAGCTACAATTCTTCGGTGAAACGGTAAGTTTTGTTTTAGGAAGAATTTTCTGAGGTCTGTAGTTCTTGGGTTCTTCTGGGACTCCTTTCTTTAAAAGCATGTGAGTGACCCCTAGGGTCAAATATCTAGAGATCGTTTCCGGGTCATGGATGGTTGTCTATATCAACTTTGCGAGTGTAGAGTGAGACTCTGTAAACACTTTCCACCAATAATTATGTATCCCTTCTATGCCAGGTGACGTCCAGCTTTTCAGTCTTCCCACCGTGTCGAGAACGTCCTTCTCGTTAATAAGGACCTGTGGCATTTGTGGTTTCTGGCGGTTTGGCTTTTTCTTCTGCTTTTATCCAAGGGGCTTCAGAGTCATGTCGCATTTCGCGTGACCATATACGCGACCAGTACTCTGCTAAGCTTGCTTCGGATGGGACTTTGCTGTCTTGCCCAGTTTTGTCCGCTTCCAGACTGCGATAGAAGAGCCTTTGGTTATTGGCGAAAAGGTGATTTTGTTTGTACCTGAGAGTTCTTTTTCGGTACCTTTTGATGCGAGTTCCTAACGCCGCTATTTTCTGCTTTAGCTGTTCGGTGTGTATCTTCAGCTTGTCTAGGTAGCCAGGCTGATTGGGTTTTATGTTGGCTTTGTTGGCGTAGGATTTTGCCTTTTCCACAACTTTTCGGCTACGGCTCACATTTTTGAGGAAATTATCCAGAACCCCGATCTCCTTCCGGAAGCTTGTGGTCTTAGACTCGATCCTTTTTTCCCATGGCGGTTGGTTTGCCATTTTTTTTTTCAGGTGCGTGGGTCTGAGAGCAGTGCACATAACCAACTAGTGTTGCTGCGCAATAAATTCTGTGGCAGAGCGTTTCCAGGTCTTCCGATGCCTTGAATTCCTCTGCTAATGCGATGTTAGTGGCAGCAACTGTTTTTTGTATGGCCGTGGTGGTTTTAAATCTTGGTATCCGTGGTCTCGCATCCATTGATACCCCAATGTATTTTTGGTCAAGCTCTTGGAACATTGTTCTGATTTCTGTGTGTTCTTGTCTTTGATGTCTGTCTTGGTTGTGTTGTTGTGAACTGCCATTAAATATGCGAGGTGAAGTATGAGCTATCTGTAGTGATCTACGTATCATTATTGGCCTTATGTTATCTGGTCCTCTTCTCATCAAGTTGAGTTTAATTGCTTCCAATTCGTCTCGTGATAAGAGCTTACGAGATTTAATGTTGTTGATTTGGGCGGCTAAGTGTTGTGTCGTGTGGTTCGAGTCTGGGTATTCGTCTCTCTCTCTCATCTATTATATATATATATATATATATATATATATATATATATATATAGGTCCGAAGCCGCTTTGTTTCCAAGATACAGGGTATTATTTTATTAACGTTATTCGACTTTTATCTGGGAAACAAAGCGTTTTCGCTCTTATGTTTATACCATTTGGGAGAGTACTATACGCCAAATACGTTAAATAGGCTTAAAAGAGATTTGGTCAAAGTTCATCACCCTGTATATTAAAATCTCGCAGCAGGATTGAGATTAGATCTTTTCAGTAAGGTCAAGAAATGCAACTTATTTAATTTTCAGGATAATTGACTGAAAGCCATTTCTCATAAAAAGTGTTCGGGGTCCTTTGAAATGTAAAGTAAATCACGTGACGAACTTTTTATTCTCATTTTACATTATTTTTCAAACAAAAATTTTCTGCAGTCAAATTTCATTAAGATAATCCGCAAAAAATCTTATATAATGCGAATAATAATTAACCTATCTAAAATTTGAGTTTACAGAAAGTTTTTGCTCGTACAAATAATGCAAATTGCCACCATAATTACGTTAACTGACAAATTTACTATCATTTTTATCAAAATTAAAAAAAAAATTATAAAGAAAAAAGTATTTTTTTTTTAAATTTTATATCCATGTAATGTTCAAGGCTATAATTTGTTTTTAAATTTTTCACTTTTTTTCAAATTTAATAGATTTTCGCCAATCAGCTTAAACCAAACCTTAACTGAAAATGTCTATTTTTGATAAATTTATCTCCTTAAGGAAACTTTCTGAATTAACTTCTCTTAAAACGCCATTTTGTTGATGAAATCAAAAATAGGTCTAAATAATCCGCTCAACTTAATACAAAATTTAATTTAAAATATTTTAAAACTGGGTTTTTTATTAAATTAATACATATGTATTTATTTTTTTTACCAAAGCATAACTAAGAAATCCCATAATTTTTATAATGTTCGTCCTGAAAATAAATAGAACATTTTAGTAAAGTATTGAAATGACCAAATAAAATCTATATTATCAAGTAGCCTATGGAAACAATTGAATACATTCTCTATCCAAGTATTATATTTTTAAAGTATATGGTTTGATAGTTAGTCGTTCATAAATGTAAGAAAATGTTAACTATTGCAGAAATAATTGAAATTATATGAATATGTAGTAAACTACTTCTCACCGAGAAGTGGCCGACATTTTTTAATTCACGCCATCCTGCTAAAAATTTGCCAAATCTACCGTTAGTAGCATTATGCTTAAATTTAGGTCAAGTGGCTCAGTGGAAAATTCATTTAAAAAGCCCTATAAACCTTGAGGAGTAATGAAGAAATGGAATTGAATGTGTACCTGGATATTGTAGAGGATGGGAAAACGAGTATTAGAAATATTGCAAAAAGGCAGGTGTAAGCAAAGAGACTGTTCGAAAGATTTTTCAAAAAAATAAGTTTATAGTTATGTTAAGTGTTAACATGTCTTCCCCCATTTTTTTTTGGTTCTAAAAGGTAAGCCATTTCCTAACGAAAACAATTTTTTTTTGAAAAGGCCCCGATACGGAAGTATTACCTTATTTTTTAGTTTACGATCTAGGAAGTTTTATTCTTCTTCTTCTTCATGTGCCGTACCCATATTCGGGCGTTGGCGATGGTCAGTAAGTGCCTTGAAACCTATATCAAGATGTATATGGTTTCTTGAATGCACTACATTAGACCATTATACTAGGGAATGTGTTCTACGTAGAGGTTTCCCGTTGCCTTGTACGCAGTTGTGTCGTGTAGTGTATGTGTTGAGTAAGAGGCCTTGTTACTGTTCGCAGTCGACCCCAAGTCTACGAACAGAGTCTTTATTTTATTATCCCAACGACCAAAGGCACGGGAAGGTACCGGACCAGGCATATCG
Organism: Kuschelorhynchus macadamiae; assembly: GCA_030620095.1. Lineage (NCBI taxonomy): Eukaryota > Metazoa > Arthropoda > Insecta > Coleoptera > Curculionidae > Kuschelorhynchus > Kuschelorhynchus macadamiae. The sequence goes on from JAUTXW010003181.1 coordinate 262,016, forward strand.
AGCACTCTTTATTTAAAAAGTGCCTGCTACGCCAAATCTCGAACCCGCGCCTTCCGGGTGGAAGCCAGCTCTCTTACCACTGAGCCACCGAGGTGTTTTATTAAAGAAAACTAAAGGAATCTAAACTAACCTGTTCTGGAGTTCTGGAGAAGACAGGGATAGTTTTCTCTTTTTGTCTTGAGGTTCCTCGATAGAATTCCCACTACGCTTAAACTATTTTTTGTAAATAATATATTTTTTTTTGATATCATTCTTTAAATTTCTCGATCACATTTTACACTTACACACATTTACTTTATTTAATTTTGTAAAAAAATTCCATATTAATGATTTTGGTGCCATGACTAATTTGTAGCTGTTTAAATTTCAGTTTCAATTATTATTTTCCAAACACATACACGAAAGAACTTGTGAAAATTATAACCCTCAACTACACAAACTACTAATCTCAACAAACAGATACAGCTGACACATGACAATTGACAACCATTAAAAAAAACAGAATTCGTTCAAACATATTCTGGGCGTCCCACGGAGTGTTATGATTACATGGTTACTATCTATGCCAGAGAAGCAAATCACGTGTTAAGAGCAAGCCCAGAGTAGATTTACAGATGAATGATGCCTTACTTGGATAAAAATCTGTCAAAACATCATGTTAAAATTTTAGATAGACTTCTTTGACAATAAGAAAGAATCGCAAGTTGCCAGCGGTTCTCCGTTCCACCACCACAACACCGTTAACTGAATGCATTCACCATTTGTTTCAAATCTTGTATTGCACCTGAGTATTCCTGAGATGTTGCCAGCTTCAGATCACTGAGAAACGGGAGTGTCTAAATATCGTCTTCGTATTTTTTTTTTCAATATATTTGGCAGTTATATATCGATTTTTTCTTTATATAATATGTTTTATTTTGTTTTTTTTAGCATATTTATTTCAGTTTTATTCATTAGGAATAATAATCTCGAACAATAATATAGATGTGGTGCAATCATTATTTTATATTTTGTTAGCTTAGCCTAACTACTCAGGTCTTTTGACATTTGTCCTAGAACTTAACTTTTTGGCCATTTTGTTTGTAATGAATTTAAAACTCTCCTAGAAAGACAGAGATTTATCAATTATGCAACCAAGGTACTTGAATTTATTCACCCTTTCAATGCTTTCATTATTAGTCTTAACATCTGACATTCCCATAAGATTTAAATTACAATTTTTATTTTTGATAATTATCACTTTAGTTTTATTTATATTTCAAATTCAAATTCAAATATGTTTATTTCTACAAGGATCATGTTACATGACATTAGAAAAGTCAAGTATAAAATATTAAATATAAATTAAAATTAACAGCATTGCATTAAGTAGATTAAAAATAGAATAAAATAAAAATAAAATAAAATAAAACATGCAACATATAGATAAATAAACGCATAAATAACGAAACCATGGATATACATATAGATGTGTTAACACAAACAAAACATTTTTGAACAGACTGTCTTTGTATTTTATTTCCTGAGGTATTCATTTAAATTATAAGGAGCGTTGTTACATAAAAATGTCTTCAGGCTATTCCGAAACGACGTCACGCTTTTCATTGTCTTCATAGTGTCCGGTAGACCATTGTAAATTTTTATGCAAGCATAGTGAGGAGATTTCTCGTAGTGGGTAGTCTTGTGCTTTGGGATCAATAGAGCAGTGGCATTTCTTGTGGCATAATTGTGAGTATTCAGATTTTGCAAAAACTTTTCTTTGTTTTTGAATACATATAATGCACATTTTAGTATGTATATTGCAGTGACGGTGAGTATTTTAAAGCCTTTAAAGGTTTCTTTACATGTCTCCAGAGGCCCAAGCCCAAACATCAAACGAATGATCCTCTTCTGACATATGAACACTCTGTTGATCTGAGTGCTCTGTCCCCACAGCAGTATATTGTAGGACAAGTAGTGATACGCCATTGCATAATAGATGGTGAGTAATGTGTCTGCTGGGATGGTGTGCTTTATTTTAAGTAGAGCATAGTAGGCCTTGCTGAGCCCCGAGCACACATGATTTATTTGTAGGTCCCAGTTTGTTCTGTCGTCTACATAAGTACCCAGAAACTTTGTACATTCAGCAGCATCCACAATGTTGGCTCTTGGATGATTATTGTAAAAATGGACGTTCACTGTTTTGTCTGAATTTAGTATAAGATGGTTTTTTGTACACCATTCACTCATGCTCTTGTGTACTATAGCGATCTCGTTGATGAGTGACTCTTCATCATTTGCCGATACTGCTACTGGAGACTTAGAGAGTTATTATTAACCCAGTCCAATACATTATTAAGTTCAACATTCAGTGTCTATTATTTCCGCAATATCCGCTCTGAAAGGTCTATGCAGTGACTATAATTAAATTGTATTTTGGTAGTTCCAAAGTAGAAATTTCACATACCCTTAAAGATATTATAACAGTACGTTCAACAAAATCAATATTCGGCGTGCACAAGATGAGCGAAACTGAAAACCATGGTTGTATTTGATAACAAATTACAAACTGTAGAGAGAATCAAAACATTTTTGTATAAAATAACACAGTAAACAGAAAAGATGGTATCACAAAAATACAATTAGTGTAGAAACAAGTTACTCTAAAATTGGAATATGTCTATTGTGCATCTATCTGAAAGTTACTAGACAGTAGGGCAGTATTCCAAAATACTCCTTACAAGACTATTATAGAGACACAGTATAGCCTTGGTGTCACCTGTATATTTAGTATTATGTCGATTTATGAAACCAAGCAGACGCAAAGCCTTTAGTTAGTGTTATCTGCTCAACATGTAGATTAAAAGATAGGGACTTGTCAAATATTACATCAAGATCATTTATAGAGGATATATAATAATGCCATAACAAACTTTCTCCCACTAAATACTCCGTCTCATTGATATTGGGACTTCGTGAAAATCTCACTACTTTACACTTTTTAATGTTCAGTTCCAAACACTTCTTTGCCCTTTTCAATGTTCAATTCCAAACCATGTGTGTGTGGGTCTGTGTGTGTGCCTGTGTGTCTGTGTGCGTGTGTCTGTGTGTGTGAGTGTGCGTGTGTATGTGTGTGCGTGCGTGCGTGCGTGCGTGTGTAGGTGTGTGTGTGTGTTTGTCTGTCTGTCTGTCTGTGTGTATGTTTGTCTGTCTGTTTGTGTATGTTTGTCTTTTTGTGTGTGTCTGTCTGTTGACGTCTGTGTGTGTTTGTCTGTGTGTCTTTGTGTGTCTCGTTGTATGTCCGTGTGTGCTTAGTGGCAACTAATTGTCAGTGTTTTAGTTTGACTTAACCACCAGGGGGCAATTGCCCACTGCTGATATTGAATATGTATTTGTTAGAGGCATAGACTAGTTTGTTCAACAGGTTTAATACATGTGTGCAAGTATCTAAATTATGTACTTTTCTATTTGTGTCGAGAAATTAATAAAACAACGCGATAACGAAGGAAAGAAAGAAAATAGGACATTTGCAAGCAGAAAATAGTTTTTTTTTTAATTTCGTATTTAGATGTATATATGACATTGAGTTACATAGTTTATTTATTGTTACGTATTTGTTACAGATCAAATTCTAGTATACTTGGGCAAAAGAAGAAAAACCAGCGCAAGTCTCGTAATAAAAAACGGGCGCTTGAACGTCGTCACAGCGAAAGTGAAGCTTCGGATATTGAAAGCAAGAAGGAAAGAGATACGCAGACTATTAACAGCAAGCTAGAAGGAAATGAGGTGCCTCCGGGTGCTGGTAAAGAAAAGAAATATGACAATTACATATTTCATTTGGAAATCAATAATTGAAAAGCTCAGTATTTCAAGTGGATATTTTTATTAGGTATAGCCTAATTGAAAGTTTTTTTGTAAGATCGTTATAATACATTTTGGTTATTAATGTTAAATAGTCTATTTCCTTTTGTTATTACAAATTATCATTTTTAGAGTAAAAGAGAGCAATGGTACTTGTCCCTTTAATGTTAAAAGTTTTAAAAAACTCATAGCGTCCTAGGGCGATTTCGTGTGTTTAACGTGACGCAGAGCAAATACATTTTATGTTAGTTTTTTTACTGTTTTTAAGATAAATCTCTATACCGGTTACATACAGGAAGCAGCAAGCTACTGCTAACATACGATAGCCTTGAACCAGATTGCACACACCCGAAAAACAGAGCATCTGAAAAAAGTTTGAAGGCATGGTTGGGACTGAAGAACGATATGTAGAGATGGCGGCTCGCTATAGTAGGTATGATGATGGTTTTCACGCCACAAATTTAAGTGTTAGTCAGTCACAAGCTAGTGTTTTCGGGTGCAGCAATGCACGCGGTAGCAGGCCTAGGATTAGTGACCTCTATACATGCACATGCATTGCGTTCTGGAATCAAAGCCGCAGTAAGATGGTTATGTCGCTGGTCATACGGAGATGTGAAAAACTACTACATCTGAAGGTGCGATATTTTATTGATTTTCGACGGCACACAGTGGACGTTTTAGTGGAAAATCAGCGACATAGAAGAGAGAATTATGTTTATATTTTTACTATTAAACTTGCACAACTAAATAGAAAAAAGTTCAATTATTATTATCTTATTTGAATTTTGGGATATAAGTATCTCAATACGTTAAATTTTTGCTACAAGTGTAACTTATCACGAATTTTGAATTTTTTTAATGTGCTGCCATTAAACAGCAAATAAAAAAAACTTTAAAGTAAAATTTTGAAATTAGTGAAACGTTTGTTACATAATTGCCATATTTCGGTTAATGTTTTCTAAATTTTTGCATTAACAAATCGTTTTGTTTATCAGAAATATGATAATAACATTAAGAAACTAGAAAAATTACGCAAACATCGAAGTTTTGGGAACTACAAGATTTAAGCGGATTCGCGCTACCATTAATATCCGTATAATTGCTGTAGTATCATACACAAATCACATTTATCTGCTAAGGTCTGCTACTAAGGTGGCCATGAAAGAAACAAAAGTTGAGTGTATAAGCAAAACGTCATTTTTGATAGTTGAGTACAGCAAGCTATTTGTGTTGTCAAGTAGATTTTCTAATGCCTTTAAAATCATAAAATATTTCAAATTTCAGTGTGTAAATTCATTTAAATTGTTTTTCTTTGCTAAGACATTATTCAATAATTTTTATATTATGTTGACTGCAATATTTATTTAAGGTAGTTAATACGGATTTCATTAAAACAAATCGTGACTTATTTATGATATTGAAAGATGCCAATATAGGTTTCAAAAGTGGTACAACCGCTATTAAAAAGTAAAAGAGCTAGCTAATGCTGATAATTTACATTTGGGAGTAGAGAAAAAAATTAAGAATTTTTGCGCAAAGTTATATTGGAAGTGGACCAAGTCGTATAGAGCTGAATCACATTGATCAAAATAAGAAATTGTTGGACCAGCCCTTAGAATTTCCGATAAATCATCGTAAAGGTATTACAATATATATACTATATTATATAATTATATTAAAAGTATTACAGTATTAGGTGAGAATTCCGTTAATTCAAGGAAAAAAATGTAATTCTCTAAGTAGGCGTCACAAACAGAAAAACACGAAATATGTGCGGAATTTTCCAAAGGAACATATAAGCTTTGTTGCGAAAAACCAATTTAAATTTAGAGATGCTCAGTTTGCCTTAGATTTTTTAAAGGAAACAGGACACGCTAAAAGCATAAGAAGATTTTGCGAAAGCTTAGAAAAATCCGAAAAACAGTCTATGGGCAAGGAACAAGCATTGAACGTCCTAGTCACTGCAAAATTAACAAAATGTCTGTACAATTTTATTCGACATGTAACTACAGAAATAGGACGTGAGTGCTTTCCAAGTTATTATCAAGTTCAAAAAGCTAAAAATTCCAGCAAGGAAACAATAAAAATATCTGATATATCAATTGATATAAATCTACAGAGTTTATTAGACAAAACTTCTGAACTTATTTTTCAAGCTGTAGATCAAAAACAGTTTACTAATTTGGTTTTAAATCCCCGAATGGGGTTATGATGGAGCTTCAGACTGTACAAAATTTCTTTTAATAATGAACTTAGTGATGACAGTAGTTTATTTATTTGTTGTTTGGGTCTTATAAATTATATGATTCGGTCCCAGGTACAGTTATATGGAATAATGATAAGCCATCATCAAGTATCAACAAGAATGTGTGGCCAATTTCATTACAATTTATGAAGCAGACTAATAAAGCAATCAATGCCACAATAGAACATATTAATGCTCAAATTGCATTACTAAATCTCTAGAAAACCCCTAAAAAGAAGGAAAAACTATCCTTATTACAACGTACTAGTGCAAAAATATCCAATTGCCACCCTGTATGTACATTAGTGTACTACATTATAAAAATTCATAATTAGAAAACTGACAGAATGGTGCATTAAAAATTAAACAAAAGAATTCTGCACTATTATACTACCGGAATTCTGTATCTTGAGCAACTAGTTAAGGTAAGCTGCCCTAATTTATTTATCAAATTGGAAATATTTAAATTTTCTACCTCAAAAGCAAAATTAGCAATTAGTTATTGGGATGCCAATTTAATTATCCTTAAAAGTATCATTATTATTATTTAGATAGGCAGACATTTTGTAAGATTGATAAAATGGCGAACTTTAAGCCTTGTTTATAGATAGATAGTTGGTCAACCGTGGTCCTCGAGAGCTCCTGATACCTGGAGTCTATTATGGGAACCTTAGTATTCGAATGAACCTACAAATTAGATGGGGATAATCGGGAATGACGAGATTGAAGTAGGTTTACATTGGTTTGAATAATTGATAACTAGTAACTATGTTTACAAATTTTTCTTTTTAATGTTTTAAATTATCATCAACAAGAATGTGTCGGCCAATTTTATTACAATTTATGAAGCAGACTAATAAAGCAATACTGCCACAATAGAACATATGAATGCTCAAATTGCATTACTAAATCCATCTAATGGTACCAGTGAAATACGCATTAATCCAAAAACTTTGTCTGATAATGATTGACGGAAACATTGGCAACACGATTACAAAAACGCAGTCTTCAATGAGATGTTACATATGTCAAGCCTCGCCCAAGGAAATGAACAACTTACGAGCAATTAATGCTAGAGTTATTAATGGAATCTGTTAGTCATACGGAATGTCGTCGTTGCATGCTTGGATTCCGTGTTTTGAATGTCTAATATAAATATCTTATATTATTCCATTTGAAACATGGTCTGTGTGATACCCTGAATCCAAACTGCAACGAGATAATAGGAAAAAAGAGATTCATAACAAATTTAGAAGCCAGTTAGACTTAATTAGTTGATATTGTGAAACAAGGAAAATGTACTAGCAATGACGGAAATATAGCTACAATATTTTTTCAAATCTTCAACTTTCCTCTGAATTAATGATTCTGGATGTTAATCTTGTGAAAAGAATATATGTCATTCTTCAAACAATATCTTCAGGGCAAAAAATAAATATAGAGAAATTTAAAAATTACACATTTCAGACTGCAGATCTCTAGGTCAATTTGTATAACTTGTATTACATGCCTGCTTAGATGCAACTACTTATGCACGGAGCAGAGATAATCCAACACGCTATCGTTTCCATAGTTCTTCTGGGTGAAGACGCACTGGAAGCCAATCATAAATTTATTCGAGATTACAGAAAGAATTATTACAGTTTACGATCAAACAAAATTACTAAACACAAGGAACTATTACCTGGACTTTTGGAGTAATTTATTCTACTCCAAACAAGGAAGTATGGCGCTAAAAGTCATTTCATAGTAAAAAGACCCCTTTAATATTTGTTTATCCGATACTAGTCTTATGCCTCCTTTTGAATAGATCTGATAGGAAAGTATCCCTGATGTCAACGAAAGTATTGCCTACTGACTGTTTAAAAACAATGTATAACTTTTATTGTTTTTAAGAAAACCGTTAAAAATACTTTTGTTGACACCTAGTACAGGTTAAAAAATCCCTTTACGTAGTATTTTTCTATTAAACTTGTTCTTACTTCTCACATCTATGTTATGTAAGGATTATTCCTATGCAAAATTTCATTCAAGATCCATCAGTTAAAATTTTTGTTGTCTGTAACTCAGTTATAAGAGTTTATTAACATTATTACACATTCTTTAGTATCAATTGCTCTTAATGATTTCTTTTCAGTCCGCCAAATATGTTTTATATCAAACATATATTTTAACTTTGTCAATATTCCAAGATTTATGCAGTGATTCAAACAATTAAAACTAAAAAAGTAAAACCAAATTAGTAAACTAAACTTGACTACAGACTGCAGTTTGCAGTTATCAGTATCCCAGAAAAACTAATATAAATTATAAAAATTACTCATTTAGTTATTATTATTCTTCCCTTTTGTTAGTCTATTCATGCTGTTTCATTAGAACCAACAACTTTTTAAGGGGGTGAGCTGTTTTTTTTTATTAACTTGACTTACTTTTAGAACAAGGACGCGAAGTAAAACATCAATGATTCTCCGCTTATATAACGTTAACTTTATATATTGAGAACCCGTGATGATTGATGTTTTCTTTGTATTTTACAATTTCCTATACTTACTACATGCAAAGACCTCTACTTGATTTTACGATCTGCCTTTAAACAGATGGAATCTGGATGGATATGCCTTGAACAAGTTGCTAAAAATCAATAGTTAAAAATATGCGTTAGGTATATTACTTGAAAGCAGATGTCCTTAAAATATCGGAAAAATGTGATTTAAATCTTAAATTTCAAAAACATACCAATTTAAACATGTTGAATAAAATAGTAGCTATATTTTTTTAAATTATTGGATTTTTGAAAAAAACATGACAGCATCACGCACCCGTATTTTTCGTACAAGTTGTTACAACAGCATTTTCAGCAGACTACGAAACACTTCTTGCGCTTACAGCAGATTTCGCATCGAACTGCTTTAAGGTTGCTGATTGTATAATCTAAAGTCTATTCAAATTCATGTTAGAGCCCATGTAAGCAAATGTTATTGTGCGTGCAATGCGCATTTAAATCTTGGTAAAAACCTATATAATAATCGGCCACCTTTATTCAAATGCTTATTGCACGCATAATAACTTTTGTTTACATGCCTTCTATCTTGAATTTGAATAGTTTTTCGTTAAATATATTGTTTTTTTTATTAGGTATATTTATTCGTCTTTATTATGTGTTTAGCATTAGTATTATGAATCCTTGGTATTTTTATGTTAAACAGAGGAAAGAAAGTTTAATATATAACAGGTTATAATCAACTAGTGAATTAGTACAAGGATTTGTAAAAAAATATACATTTTATACAAACGCAGAGACATGTGAGTTATTATAAAACTTTTATCACAAGTAAATTTTCGGGTCTTGATACAAGTAATGCGACTAGGCCTCGTTTATAATAAAATTCCAAAGATATACTCGTTATATTAACATCTTCTTTACAGTAATTTTATATTTTAGGGTTAGCATTAATACTACGTACCTTTGGTCTGTTATTAGCGTAGTGTAGAAAATTTAATAATATACAACAGGCTACAATCAACTAATATAAACAGACAATACATATCTAGTGAATTATTACACTGATTTATATGTAAAAAATACATTTTTTACAAAACTTAGAGCTATGTGTCTTATTACAAATTTAAAGTGAACTTCTAGACCAAGGGTCTTCACCTTTTTTAGTGAAAGAGCCAAAAATCGATTTCACATCGTCCGAAGGGCCACAATGGTCCACGTGCCTGTACCACCATATCAATAAAATAAAAAACATATATTTTCAAAGTGTAATAATCTTTATTGGTTAAAAAGTTCTATCAATCAATACGATTTTTGATAAGTGTCTCGATATTTGATTCTAATTTTGTAGTTGCAACCCGCAAACTTCCTTCCAGATATGCGTCTGTAACTATCGACCTTGTTTTAGACTTCACATTCGACATACGAGAAAGCAGCTGCTCGCACACATGTCCTCCCAAACAGAGACTTCATTTTCTAGTCATGCTTTCGGATTTCAGAGAACGAGTTTTGATCGACATATTTTGAATAAAAATCAAGAAGACCTGTCGAACTTGTCTTTCAGTTCCGAATTACATTGCAAATCGATAAGCTCCATCTGATTATTTTCTGGCATGTCTTCAACGGATACCCTGAATGGTCGGGAAAAGAGATTGATGTAATTTTCATTATCTGTGAAGTCAGAAAACCTTGATTGGAACTCTTTGAGTAAATCTAGTGCTGCGACATATTTATCCACATCTGTACATTCGCAACTCTTCAGTTTAGGAAAGTGCGTACACTCTTTTTAACAACGGATTTTTCCATAATTCCAGTTTAAACTCAAATGCCTTCACAGTGTCAAGTAGGTTGTTAATGAGATTTTCTTTTCCTTATAGGTTGGTGTTTAAGTCATTGAGGTGCAGCGTGATGTCCGTGAGAAATCCAAAGTCGTGCAGCCAGTCGGGGTCACTAAATTGAGGAACTGGTTTCCATAAAGGAGGCGATTTGCTTCTTGAGTTCAAAAACGCGTTTTAGCATTTTTCCTCCGCTCAGCCAACGAACATCAGAAAAATATTTCACATAACCATACTCGGCATTAACTTCGTATAAACAATTTTGGAATTCTCTGTGGTTGAGACCTCGTGATTTAATGAAGTTCGCAATTTTTAAGACCACTTTCATCACCTCTTCAATATTTGTGGATTTTGCACAAAGATTTTGTTGATGAATGATACAATGGTAATGAATCAAAGGAAGATATTTCTGCTGTTTTTTATCAAACCCACGAGACATTCATTTTTTTCTACCATTTGTCAATTCTAAATTATATCGTCTCGGTACTGTCATCAAATACTAATAAAAATCACATTCTTTTGTAGTTCCTTTAATCGGAAAAAGAGCATCCATCTCTTCAGTGATTTCAAAATTATTATCAACAATGCCCCGAATACATATAGCTAATTGAGCGGTATCGGTTAAATTTGTGCTTTCGTCTAGCGCAACAGAATATTGTACGAACTTCGATGCCCGTTCTTTTAGTTAATTTTCAATGTCTGCCGTTAACTCTTCAATTCTTCTGGCGACAGTAACACCGGACAAACTAACTATAGATTCCTTGATAAATTCATCATCAGCAAATGATTTTGATTTAAAAGCTATTTTTTCGGATATAATGTAGCTAACCTTCACGCTTGCTTCATTTTGAGTGTTCTGCTGTTGAAAACTATCTTGCTGTCATTGAAGCTGACTTTTTAGATCTCTTACTTTATCTTGCCGTAGTTGTCCTTTGAATGTCTCAAACTTTGTGTCATGCTTAGTATCGTAATGTCTTTTTAAGTTGTATTGTATTCTTTCAAGGCTGAAAGGGATTCTTGACAGGCGGATTTTTATTAACACTAACGAACAAGTACAACTCAGTCCATTTTTCTTGAAATATGCGTTTTTCTTCACCAATGTTTCGTTTTTTTAGCCGAAGTAGAAACCATTTTTAATGTCAAGGTAGAAGAAACTTGCGCGACTGCACGCCACAATACAGTATCCGCCTTACACGCTTCAAAACACACTATACTCAACTCATTATAATCACTTATCGCAATTCTCCGATAAAAATATCTACGACAAAACTAAACTTGGGCGACTGCACGCCACAATACAGTATCCGCCTTACACGCTTCAAAACACACTATAATCACTTATCGCATAGGTAGCAACTTCACTGCTAGTTGGCACTCTTTCAGTTGTATCGCTTCGTTCGCTCTTGGAATTAGATCTGGCCGCTGCCGTGTGATGCCGGCTTTATATAGGCCGAGCGCGTTAACTTTGAATCTCTCGAAATTTCGAGCAGCTGCGAGACTGGACTAGTAGGTCCCTCTAGTAGTATTGCCTAAATCGGTTAACTAAAGATTAGTTAATAAAGATCGAAACGTTGTATTTAATTTATTCTATTATCATTTATCCTAAAACCTGAAAATTAAATACCCCGTTAAGGATGCGGCGATTGCAACATTTGTGCTCGCGACTGCCAGTCGGCGTGGGAGTGGGTCAATTTTGACCAGTACGCCACTAGTTTGTATCGCAACCCAAACTAGAAGGTCCCTGGTGTACAGAAGATCCTTAAGGGTTCAGATAAAAAATAAAAAAAATATATCAAAACAAAATGTTTGGTTGAGTTGCTGCCAAGGTAAGTAAAACACATCACTCAATCACAAACCTGTGTTTAATACAATTATTTCTTTAAAAAACAATGGTTTTATAATCTCGATATGGGTATCTGGCTAGTGATAATTTACAAACATTGGTTATTTTTATATAAATTAATAGTTAAATTATGATAATCAAATAAAAATAATGCCTCGTATGCCATAATAAGGCCTAATGAAATGAATAAGAAATGAAAACGTTAAAGTTATAATAATTAATTTAAATGAATACCATTATTACCCGAGCATAGCATACTCAGCCAAAAATATGTTATACGTAGGTACCTATATTTATAACTAACAATTAATTAAGTTAGTAAAAGAATCAGACCTCATTTATAAAAAGTAAAAAAAAAGAAAGTATTAGGTAATAATGTTTTGGCCGTGTACCATGGTATACGTGGATGAACTTTTATGAGTAGTGCAACCTGAGTTTTAAAATACAACACTTTCAAATATAAATTGGAAATAAATTTTACAAGTAAATCATTAAAAAGTGTACAGTTATACAATTACTGCAAACCGCAAGAAAAAGTAATTTTAAACCAGATTTCACTTATCTGTGCACAAATTTACCACACTGCACTACAGTCAATGTAGAGGTCTGCTGCTTGCCCAAAATCAAAGGTAAACTGAAGGTGTGAAGCAGTACTCCAAAACTGTATGGGTAGCCCCCAAAAGAAAAACCCTAAAAAGAAGGAAAAACTATCTTTAGTACAACATACTAATGCAAAAATATCCAATTCCCACCCTATTTTTAGTTAAATATATTTTTTAAAACTGCCTTTATCTTCTGAACCACCTTGTACATTAGTGTACTACATTATATAAATTCATAATTAGAAAACCGACAGAATGGTGCATTAAAAATTAAACAAAAGAATTCTGCACTATTATACTACCCGAATTCTGTATCTTGAGCAACTAATTAAGGTAAGCTGCCCTAATTTATTTATCAAATTGGAAATATTTAAATTTTCTACCTCAAAAGCAAAATTAGCAATTAGTTATTGGTATGCCAATTAAATTATCCTTAAAATAAAAGTATCATTATTATTACTTAGATAGGCAGACATTTTGTAAGATTGACAAAATGGCGAACTTTAAGCCGTGTTTATAGATAGATAGTTGGTCAACCGTGGCCCTCGAGAGCTCCTGTCACCTGGAGTCTATTATGGGAACCTTAGTATTAGAATGAACCTACAAATTAGATGGGGATAAGCGGGAATGACGAGATTGAAGTAGGTTTACATTGGTTTGAATAATTGATAAGTAGTAACTATGTTTACAAATTTTTCTTTTTAATGTTTTAAATTATGAGCACCGAATTTCGATTACATTCAATCACACACACAGACAAGATCTTTAATTCGAATAGATTAAAAAGCCATATTAATAAGATGAGGAATATAAACTTGTGTTATAAGTGTGTTACATTTTATAGTTTCTAAAAAATGCAGATAGATAAAAATGAAATTATAACGTGTTCTCTTATAACTTGTTCTATTATAACTATACAAGTAAAATTGTGTTTAGTTTGGAGTGCCAGCCAGAAAAAATAAAGTGAATAACTCATGTTCAGAAAATAATAAAATTAAAAAAGTATATAGAGAAACACAGAAGACATGTAACAGAGACCTATTTTTGTAGTTTTAAACATATCAGTTCGAAATTTCGCTCACTTATATTATTCGATATGAGATAGATTTCTGATAAAAACATTTTTTTACATTTACCGGAAATGCGACCTCTAGTTTTTTATTTTAAATAAGATTGTATATATTTTTACAGGATATTGTGTTCAGAATGAAAATAGCTTTACCAAGATACATTATAAGTTTACTTTGGTTTACAAAATGACGGGTGAACACTCATTTTTTTGAAAATTAAGTTTTACCCGTTAATTAAGAAAGCAACACTTATATATAAAATAAATGTTTTAAATAGTTTATAATAAACTTATTTGCTAATTTTTTCGAACACTGATGTAAAAATCGTTTTGTGTAATAATATCTCGTTCATGTTTACTTCCTTGGTAAAAGGGAAGTATTGTAATCATGAAAAAATTATCCTCCAAGATTTTTTCAGAACTTCACGTTTCAGGGTCCGTAGATAAAAACATGTTTTCTCAATTCCGTTGGTTTGTCTGCCTTTTCGCGGCATAGCTAAAAATCTTTACCCGATTTACTTCAATTTTGGTCAAAAATTAATGGTCATATTGCGACCGGTAACATTTCGGTAAAAATCCAATATGGCGAAACAAAATAGCAGCCCAATGAAATGTTTCAAAAATTATTATTAAAAAGACATTTCTCCAATTTATCTCAAATGCACCAACATAAAATATTATGTTGGAATCAACTTGTAACAGTTTTGTACGAATCCAAGATGGCGCAACAAAATGGCTCCTTAATAAAATATTTAAAGATTCAGCCTGAAAAAATTGCTTAATGGTTTGATTTCAATTGTGTGCCATAACTAATTGTGGTATAGGGATCAACTAGTAAAACTGTGTTACTAATTCAAGGTGGCGGAACAAAATGGCGGCCAAATAAACTGTTTGTAATCATGAAAAAAATCACCCCCTCAGGTTTTGCGTATCTTCACATTTTAGCGTCTCTAGATGCCAAAAAAACATGTTTTATCAATTCCGTATGTAGGTCTGTCTTTCTGTCAGTTCGCGGCTTAGCTTAAAAACTACTTACTCGATTGACTTTCAAGGGTTATATGGGGATCACCTAATATTTTCGTAAAAATCCAATATGGCGGAACAATGTTAAAAAAAATGTTTGAGTGGTACTCCAGTAAAAAAAGCCTTTTTTTTAAATGGTCGGCGTTTCGCAGCACCTTTATTGTTGCATCTTATATATATATATATATATATATATATATATATATATATATATATATATATATATATATATATATATATATATATAGCCTGCATGAAACCTACATTAACAGAATTTACCCACTCTGTTGGTCCGCAGATATTAGGTTTCTAAATGGTTAAGGATTCTATTGTTGTTATGTTAGAGTGAGGTTTATTTGGGGTTAGGATCCAGTAAAAAAAAAACAAAAGCCTTTTTAATTTGTATACTTTCGCAACTTTATTGTTGCATCATCAAAACACATACATTTTATATTCTGCACGAAACCGTTATTATCAGACTTTTCCTACTGCCGATATTTCCCAGATATTACGTTTATAAATGGTTTTCGTTGACGATCTTGTTTTTATGTTAGAGTGGTGAATTATTTGGGATTAGGATCCAGTAAAAAAAACAAAAGTCTGTTTTTAAATTGTCGATATTGGTACGAATCCAATATGATGGAACAAAATGCCGCACAATAAAAATGTTTATATGTGTATATATATATATATATATATATATATATATATATATATATATATATATATATATATATATATATATATATATATATATATATATATATATATATATATATATATATATATATATATATATATATATATATATATATATATATGTAGTGTGACTATGTACAGAACTAAATTGGGTCACACTTCACTATGGAAAAAAATCATAACAAGGGAAGTTCCGGGTAACCCATTTTTCCAGTTATTTTTGCACTAAAACTACTTTTTTACTTCCCTCGTAAAGGATTGTAATCGTGAAAAAATGGCACTCTGAGTTTTTTACAGTTTTTGGCGTTTCACAGTCTCTAAATGCCGAAAACATATTTGCTCAATTCCATCGATGTGTCTATTCTGTTCGTGGCATAGCTAAAGAACTGTTAATCCGACTGACTCGACTGAAATTTTGGTCGAACATTAAGGTTGACCTGGTAACGTTTTGATAAAAATCCAACATGGAGAAACAGAAGGGCAGCCTAGTGAAATGTTAAAAAAAGTATTACTAATAAACTACTTATCCAATTTGACTCAAGTTTTGCACAAAAATGAAAATATTGAAAATCAACTGATAACATTTTGGTATGGATGCATGATGGCGAAATAAAGTGACGGCATAATAAAATATTTAAAAAACAACTTAGACTGATTTCAAATTTGTGCAAATATTAATTATGGAAAAGAAATGAACTGGAAAAATTGTGGTACAAATTCAAGATGACGAAATAAAATGGCGGCCAAATAAAATGTTTAAAAAACCAACTAAAAAATTTTCTTATTCAACTGACTTTAAATTTCGCAGAAAAATTAACTATGATAGAGGGAAAACTGGTACGAAGTCACTATGATCGAACAAAATGGTGGTGTGTGTCAATGTAAAGACTACTAGATAGAAACGGGTAAAATATTAATAGGATACCAATATGGTGGAACAAAATGGTGCCCAATATAAATGTTTGAAAAGACAGTATATGTGTTATTATTAATAATTACGTACCTAAATTGGGTCACCCCTTACTGTTCCCAACAAAAGGAAATATTCATAATGAGGGAAGTTCCCGGTAGTGACTGAATTTTTTCGCATAAACCGGCAAAATCTAATTTTCAAAAAATGGCTTGCATTGAGTTATGTATATGTGAAATATTTCAAATTGATATGTTGAAAAATATATATTTTCAACACACTGCATCTCCAAAACAAATTATTTGTGAACCCCTTAATACATATTTTTTGTTATTTTTATGATAAGAATATTTGTCAGCAGTGTAAGATATCATATCACTTAATTACCACTCTTAAATTTTCTGTTCTTGTCTGAGCTAATTAACTACGAATACATTTAATTTAATCTAGTAGCCAATAAATATAAAACACTCTATACAAATAGTAATATCGGTCATTAATTTAGCTCCATATTAAAATTAGAGGAAAGCAAAACTATAAACCAGCAATAATTTGTGACTCCAAGGCCAATAAGCCACCAGAAAATCAATAAGTACTTTGTATATGAACATAAAATAAAATATGTATAATAATTTCATCAAGACACTCTACAGACCAAATTTTTATGTTTAAAAACTTATATTTGTATTATTTCTCAGTATCCCAAAATTTCTCCTTTTGTTCTCTCCACCATTTTCTTGCAAAAATGGTTTATATCACATAAAAAATTCAAGACATTTAACCGAAACAGTTTTTCAATGTAATTAATACCTCGTTCTTTTAAATTTCGTCGCGATAGATCTTAACTTTTTAAAAAATTGAAATTTGTTACTGAATGCAAAAAATTGTATTGAATATAAATCTTGAATGCGCCTTAAGATTTTGTGAAGCAATAAAAATAACAAATTTAAATTTTGTATACTTTTATAACACTAGATGATCTTTTCTGGTGCACGCTTCTTCTGAAAGATCTTTTTATATGCGTTTATTTCATATTGCGGACTGCCGAGTTTTTTAAAATCACATGGTTCCTTGATATTTTTAAAAAGTTAAAATTTTGTCTTAACAACTCTATATTAGACCTTAATCCCCCAAAATAAAATTCAGAATTATCTTGTAACCTTGATACAGGTAAAACTATTTCACTACAAACAAAATTAAGTTTCTAACTGGAACAAATAAAGAAATCGTATGGGCTTTATAATCTATTTTTAACTTTAGACCATCCATTTTTTGTGACCAGTTTTGCCGTGTTCGGTTGATCGATAGCGACTACATTATATTGCCAAATCAATAAAAATTGAATCTCCAATTAGCTGTCGAAAAACGTATTATCAGTGATTATAACATTTTATCAGCGCACTCACATCATCAAAAAAAGACAGACATTTATTATTTATAGATGGGCATATACATACAAGAATAATATACTTTAAAAAGAAATAAAAAA
This sequence comes from Kuschelorhynchus macadamiae, assembly GCA_030620095.1. Classification (NCBI taxonomy): domain Eukaryota; kingdom Metazoa; phylum Arthropoda; class Insecta; order Coleoptera; family Curculionidae; genus Kuschelorhynchus; species Kuschelorhynchus macadamiae. The sequence continues at coordinate 280,071 of JAUTXW010003181.1, forward strand.
TCTTCTTAAAGTCAGTTATATTTTATTGTTCGCATAAAGGCCACTTTCACAACGCCGCCTTTCCACAAATCAGGGGTACGTTGCTTTATCCCACCACGTCTTTAGTAGTAAAAATTTATGAATGAACACACTTGGTGAACTCGCCATCTAGTAGTGATGTGCAGTAATAACTCGGCGTTAAACAACTCTCTATAAACAAGGCTTTAAGTTATGAGTTAAAATACATCCCCAAATAATTGAACTCAAGAAGGGTATCTTATTTATAAATGCATAAAATACTTATTTACACAAAAGTATCAATAAAATTAATATAAGACCCAATAACTAGATTTAATATAATTATATAATTAAAAAATCTTAGGCCCGCATAATTATTTTCTTAAAGAAAAACACATTTGCATTCTCCAAGACCACTAATTTATAAATAATAATTACCTGATGTTGGTGGGTTTTTAATTAGTGACCATTTCCCTCGAACTCACTCCAGGACCACGTGGAACTATTCCAGAGATTGTCCGACTGTAGCTACCTTGCTCCACGACCAACAATACTACAAAAGTCCATGTAAGGCAACTACTATAGGGCCCACAGTGATTTAATCCCTTTACAGGGGTAAAACTAATTTCACATAAAAAAAACAACTAACCTAATACCCACTCTCTCTTAAAGTTTTCGGGGAAAAATTAAAGATATTTCAACTACAGGATAGAAGTAGAAAAATCACAAAAAAAATCGCAGTAAAAACAGCCATATTTCTGTCTCTCTTTAGCCCATCATAAAAGATCTTACGCACTCTTCCCCCTGCATACAATTGAGCCAACCACAAGCTCTTATTTTAATTCGGCACAACATTACTAATAGTTTAATTAATTAAAGGAAACAAGTGTTTAGAACCCTGAAAAATTAATAAAAACTAGCTAATCTACAAGGTTCCGGTTGCTCTAGGGTATTTCATTTTTCATTATAATTTTGTTGGTGGCACTAGCATGGTTTCATGACTATGTTTTTAACGATTTGGAAATTTAAGGCGAAGTTAAATAAAATTTCGTTTCCGTGGTTTTCGTCTCCTAAATTCATATTAGGATTACCATGGATTTTCTGCAAGTCCTAGATTATTAATTAAATTTAAACTCCCGCCGCCAGAGGACAGTTCGATAGACGTCAAAATGTTTACGAAAACAAACACACTGAATAAAAATGAATGTTGGCTCTCGTTAAGAATTTTACCCATGGAATTTAACAAATTTAAAATATACATTTGAAAGATTACCTTTTTTAAATAATTCCTATACACAAAAATTTATGGATGAGGCACTTTTTCAAATTATATCCAAAAAAAACTAAGATTTCGGAAGGTTGCACTGAACTTATTTTTGGTGTTTCGCTAAAAACATATTTTTCACAAACTTAATTTATGAACTACGTAAAAGACTGATTATATTATAATGCTTTATAACACAAAAATGATTATTTGTAACTAAAAGTTAGAAGTAATTATTATATTATACATTATTAAACGTTTTTAAACATAATTACCGCTGCTAAATAAGAGAGAGCCAGAGTGTCGTCTTTTGGACGGAAATCCAGTGTGCTGGGGATGCTACGTTGCCAAGTTTATTTTATGTTTGATCTATATAAATTATATAAAAAAAAATGCATTTGTGGGTTGTGGATGGGTACCAGCAGGAGTGCGAAGGCACTAGGTGGATTGGTACCGGGTTAGCACCAGGTTAGGCGCCGTAGGCGTCATCGTTAAAGCCCTAAAAGACGAACAACAGCGCAGGACATCGCCCAGAGGGCCGATCTCCTGCGCGAAAGCCTAACATTCGACATCGGCCCTCTGGGCGATGTCGAATGTTAGGCTTTCGCAAGTGATGCACCCGCTTGTTGATTAGTGTTGGCCGCACTAGCTAGATTAGTACCGGGTTAGCACCAGGTAAGGCGCCGTAGGCATCATCATTAAAGCCCTAATATAAAAGGCGAACGACAGCGAAGTGCATCACTGGCGAAAGTCTAATATTTGGGATCGGCACAGGGGTCCAAATGCGTTACTGTCGGGAGACAAACATGAAAAATTTAAGCTCCATACGATAATGTAAGTTTGGCAACAATGCAAGATAGCCTTTCTTCAAATTGTCATATTAAGGAATATGGTACATTGGAATAGAGTGAAAATATCGAATTTCTTTTTGGTTTTTTTAATAGAAAAAGTGGTTCATCCATTTCTTTTATTTTCTTAAAACAGTTAAATGAAGGTAAACTTTCTATTTTATATTAAAAAAATTATCAAATTCCGTGGGTTTAATTGTTTACAAGACCCATAAAGGTTATTTACGAGTGAAACAAGCGAAAATACCTGCTATAAACCAGTTTAATAGTATAGTTAAAAATGTGTGGAAAAGATGTGAAATCAGATCATGTTGATAACCAGTGTGCCCCGATGTAATTGTGTCTGTATAGCTCATGTGTCTCTAAACAACCTTTTATGAAAGATAACATACTAGTGTAGTGATTCCCTGGAAATATAACACATGGAAACACCTGAATAATTGTGAAAACAGAAACAGGAAGACCCGGACAGTACATTTCATAGCGAAGGATAGCTTAAATGTGCATTTAGTCAGGCATACCAGACATTAAAGTAAGATATGTATTTCCACAATCATTTAAATAAGCCCATTTTTTGTGTTATACATAAGAAAAATTGTTGTAACAACTTATATGAATAAATACACTTGTTTACCTGTTACTCACACTGTGTTCGTGAATAAACACATAACCCAGCGTTCTCAAAAGTATAGACATTATATATTATACAATTATCTGCTATTAGCAACGTTATTTCTCATTTTAAAACCGTACTTTACCCCTCTACAGTAATATGTCAAAACTAAGTAACAAGCGATAGGGTAGTCAAGGACAGGTGTTCGACTAAGGTAAATTTATGAAACTATGAAATTCTGGCTCGAATTCGTTTGATTTATTATATTACATGTGGCTAGAACGATAATTGCATGTACCAGTAGTGATAATTTCTAGATTCAATTAGAGTTACTTTCTACGAGGACAGTGGCGACAATAGAGCATAAGCTCCGCCCATCCGATATTTATGGACTAAATTTTTGTTGTTTATATGTGCATAAACGGCGATTCTGCATATTTGTTTTGCGTTTTTAAATGTCTAAATATTTTCAGTTTTAACATACCAGTGTTGTGTATTTATGTATGAAGTTTGAGTCTTAATTAGTTATGGTACATTTAGGTAAGCAAGTTTTTAAAAAAATACTGTTTTTATAAGCACTGTTTGTGGAAGTTTTCCTTTTGAAAACACTTATTATTTAGAAGTAAATTATGAAATTAGAGTTACCAGATTTCCCTCAGCAAAAAAGGGGAAACGAATGTCTGTGGAAGTTGTTTATCTAACAAATAAAAAAAAACTAAAAAAAGGCTACTTTTTGTGACAACTATCACCTCAACAGCAACCAATATAAAAAAAGTATTGTCTTTTGTATAGTGAATATCCTTATTAAACTGTTGTCTCTGAAGTAGGAATATAAGATCTTTAAAATTATAATTGGTACATACAAAATAGGGCCAATTCTGTTAAATTGCAAAGACATATCCGGTAAAGAGAGGGCATCTGGTAACCCTATATATAATAAACTTATATTGATTTATAAAATATTGTGTGTAAACCGCAAATACTATATAAATAATCTTTGCAATTCTTAGTTAGTTCAGGAAGAGCAATATCTTTTCAGGTTATGTTATGTAGCTTGAAATTTTGGGATAATTATCTAGATAAAGTAATGTTTAGTCTTTGCAAATAAGGCATTTTTTATTAACATAATTTATTAAATACAAATGCAAATCAAAAAAACTTATACTTGAACTTAGCCAGTATATTATAGTAGCAATAAAGTCAAGAACATAAAAATTGATGTTAGGAAGGAATTAATTTAATTTTTTAATTAGTTTAAAACTAGAATTTAAAAAACTTCATTCTGTTTTATTAGTCATTGTGAATAATTATGTTTTATACCAATTAATAGTGGCTTAAGCTTGAGGAAACTTGACCAACTGCTCAAAAATTTAAGTTGGGTTGCACTCTCAGTTCCAGTCCTCCCACACTTATTGATGTCCATATGCAAATTTGTTAACAAGTTAGTGTGGTTGAGTTGGTTAGATATAGCCATTGCAGTAATGGTCCGTTTTTTTCAGGTAACTTCAGTAATTCCCAAACCACTTTTATGGATGGCACATTCAAGTCGGTTCCAAGAAGACCAGCATTTGGGCTGATATTAACTATATTTGCTATATATATGCATGGATCATGTAAGTGCAAATGAAAATACTAATTAAGGGAATTTATATTTTATTTGCCAGATATGTTATAAATTAACTTGTAATGGGACCTTTCCAGTCTTCTTTTGTTGTATTCCTATGTTTTTGTTCTGTACTATATATTAAAAGAGATCTTTACCACAGTCAGCTGCAGTACATTTTACATTTTTCACATATGTGGCTCATATTATATGACAAAGTTTTAAATTTTTGTTATGTTAGAAATTACAAAGAGAAAAGACAAAAACAGTGACTTAAAAGAAAACTATTTATATTGGAAGTTATCGAGCACACACTTTGTACACATTTGTACTCGTAAAAATGTTTTTTTTATAAAGATTGTTTTTTTCCTAGGCTTTTCCTTTGATACATGTATTCATGGAACGAAGAACCAAAACTCTATATGAAGCCGTGTTCCAGTATCTGTTGGCAAGTTTTCCAAATTTTGTGAATGGAGCAGTTGTTACTGATTATGAAGCAGCTTTAATAGAAGCACTGAGAACTTCTTATCTAGAGGCAACAAACACTGTCACGATGCAGTAGCGGTTTTAATCGCTCTATCATTTATACACGAAGTACCAGCCAGCACTAGATTTCTCCTTGCAAACTTATCCATAACATGATTAAATTTGAGCTGCTGCAGCAATCGCTATTAAAAAATAGCTAATTTAATATCTCCTATGATGAAATTTATTAGATACTTCCTATATATCAAAAACTTCACTCTCTTTTTATTTGTGGCTTTTCAGAACGTACCACCTTTTATGTATTCATATTTTTCTTAGAATATAAATGTTGTCCTTGCATTAGGTAGGTCTTAATAATAGATTTAAAATAAAATTATTGCATTGCATTTTAGACTATGTACGGGGTAAAATAAATTTTATTAAAATATTAAAGGCACTTACTTTTTGGTACAAAATTAATTCATTATGAAAATATAATTTTTATTCTAGCATTTAACTGTTATGGACTCAATTCACCATCTGTTAGTGGTTAACACTAAAGGCTATAGTTCCTTCACCTAAATCCAGTGCTGCATATCTAAATAACAATATTAAAACCATATTTATAAAATATGCTGCTTTGTATTTGAGAGGTCTAGAATCAAGACTTACATTTCCTATCCATGTGCCATGGCATATGTGCCTGTTTAAGTTTTGCCAATTTATTTATAATTTAGAACCAAATAGTTACTAAAATAAACACCTGGAAATTTAAAATGTTTCTGCACGTTCAAATTAGCAGGAAAACTGTGTGAGGCCGTGACAGAACAAGCATTCTATATTTACATAATATTTCCACCTGCACACTATGAAACACATACTTTATATCGCATTCATGTTCAAAACTGGTTTTTCATTGTTAGTTTCAAAAAAGACCCACTAAAATAAATCGTCACCTTTTCAAAAAAGTGTTCCTTATTAATTTATTTTTATGATACTTGCAATAAATATGCTTTTTAAACTCTAATATATAAAATTATAACTTATATAAAGTGTTTGGCGATTCCTTAATGTCAATTTAAGTGTGAGTATTTTTGTATTTTTGCTGTTTGTGTGCAAAACATTTCTTTATTCAATAAAAAAATATTTACAAAACTTACTGTTTTTTATTAATTTGAAGAATATAAGGCTAACATTCTTGACATAACGGTAAATCTCTCTCTTTTCTGTAGTATCATAGAGGACACCATCTTATTCATATCTATAGGACGGGAATAACGTGCTAAAATTTGTTATATATAGTGGAAATACTTTCCTTTTTGAATGAGTACGCAGGAATAAAATTGATAATAGCATTTTAAGTGTACGTTAAATGCCCTGGATCAAATACTCTATTCTTATTCTACATAGCATATAGTACGGGAGGGTTCCGCAGTATTTCGAGAATTTAAAAAAAAAATTTTTTATCCTATATCGATATTTAAACAAGTATTATAGAAAGTATACTATTGGACAAAGTGCAAGTTTATTAAACATTGTTTTTTTAGTCCCTGATTTTGTCATGTATATATAAAGCGGTATAAACAAAACTACATTATATAACTATATACTATGTTCAATTTCGACAGGTAATGCAAGTTCATAGTTTACAAAGCAATACTTATTGCTACGTTAGATTTCGACAAAGTTGCCTATACAAAATATCTGCTTTTTGAACTACGAGTTATTAGCACAAAATGGTGAAAGTATAAAAAATCGGAGCATCTTGTCTTGTTTCCTGCTTACCCCAATTTCATTAGCGATATATGTGGGGTGGGGTTACCAACCTCATAAAGCTATAAAGTAGCAATAATATCGCTTTTATTTATACTGAAGTATAATGGGAAGTATTATCACAGCAAGTACACATTATTCATAAAACATTTTTTTTTGTTTCTAATTTTATCAATACATATAATAAAGCAATACAGATTAAAAAGTCTGTACATGGAACAGATTTCGAAAAATCAATAAATAGTCGACTATTAATGACCTACAGATAAAAAATCAATGGTTAAAAAAATTTTTGTTTGTTTGTTTGTTTATCGGATTTTGATTTGGTTTTCACTGTTTGAAAGCATAATATATAACACATAGGGAAAAAAAAAATTAAAAAAAAAATACACATATAAAAACTCAAAAAATGAACGGATTTTGAAAAATTTGTCGACTATTTCAGATAAAAAATCAATGGTTAAAAAAATTTTTGTTTGTTTGTTTATTTGAAAGCTGGAAAACTAATATATTGGTTAACACATATTGGCTGCAAAAAACTGCAAAAAACTGAAAAAAAAATTAAAAAAAAAAAATTAAAGCAAAAAAAAAATCTGTACATGGAACAGATTTCGAAAAATCAATAAATAGTCGACTATTAATGACCTACAGATAAAAAATCAATGGTTAAAAAAATTTTTGTTTGTTTGTTTGTTTATCTGACAGAGCATCACTGGAAAACTAATGAACGGATTTTGATTTGGTTTTCACTGTTTGAAAGCATAATATATTGGTTAACACATAGGCTGCAAAAAACTGAAAAAAAAAATTAAAAAAAAAATTATCGCACGGCGAGAACACTCAACCTCCAGATTGCGAAGCAAACACTCCATCCCTGAGAAAAAATATATTACTCCTAGATGCAAAGATGCAAATAGGCCTAGCCAACGCGACGCGCGTGACCGTCTACGTTTGATTCGGGTTAGAACGGGTACATCCGTAGATGTCATAAATACAGGTTCAGATTATTAAGTGTTTAGTTTTTTTTCAATTCAGGGTGTATTATTTTAATATTGAAAGTTATTTGTCGTTTTTAGATAAATCGACAGTTCGTTTTGCTAAAACAAATTTAAATCAGTGGTAAATACCTATTTGTTGTTTAAGTTATTTGTTTTTTTTTGTCGTTTTTGAAATAATACATAGTCAGTTGTTTTTTTGTTAGAAAAAGGATATTACATATATAATATACCTATTAAAGTAGATCTTTATGTATGTTCTCTGTTTGGATAAGAGAGTTATTTTTTAACAAATTAGGCTGGAATTTTTTACCTTTGTTTTTACCAATTAAATATTTATTGTTTAGTTGGCTATATGCTTTTTTTTCTACTGTTGTGTATTTTGATATTGAAAGTTATTGGTCATTTTTGAATAATACATCGACAATTATTGGTTTCTGTTAAAAGGTTAATACTTATTAAAGTGTGTTATGTATATTCTGGGTGGGAGAGTTATTATTTTCCAATTTAAGAAATCAATAATTTATTACCTTTGTTTTTACATTTATATTTTTGTTTAGTTGGCTGTTTGTTTTTTTCTATTTTGCTGTATTTAATATTGAAAGTTAATAATACTTTTTCCTGTTTTAGGAAGTAGATCTTTAGTTTCCATTAAGCTAAGGATTTTAAACTTTGCTGCTATATTTTCAAGCGTTGTTAAATTTTGTGTTTTACCTTTACCTATTTGGTTAATTGTATTTGTATATTCCAAACCTATTTGGTTTTGAGAGTTCGCTTTTTTCTTCGTGTTAACGAAATAGATTTTTGGTTTAACATTGGCTTATAATAATTTTCAATATTATTTGTGTTAAAGGAATTTGTGTAAGAAGAAATATTTGGTTTGGTACCTAATTTTCTTACTTGGTGCCATTCTTTTTATGTTAAGTGGGTAATAGGACTAACGTTTTTTTTTTCTATTTAGGTAAATTTAAAATGCCGTCTCGAAAGAAAACAAATCTTTCCCAATCATCTTCAAATGCTAGATTGCTAAAACGAAGGCGGCTAGAAGAGAACTCAGAGGAGCGGCAGGACCGATTAGGACGTATACGAGAAAGGCAAACTATCGCTCATGCCCTAGAAAATAATGAACAGCGTCAATCCCGTTTAAGTTCTCAACGGGAAAGGCAAAATAATTTGCGCGCACTAGAAAATGATGACCAGCGACAATCCCGTTTAAATTCTCAACAGGAAAGGCAAAATAATGCGCGCGCTTTAGAAAATGATGAACAGCGACAATCCCGTTTAAGTTCTCAATGTGAAAGGCAAAATAATGCGCGAGCATTGGAAAATGATGAACAGCGACAATCCCGATTAAGTTCTCAACGGGAAAGACAAACTATTGCACGTTCGGTAGAAAGTACTGAACAGCAACAATGCCGTTTACGTTCTCAAAGGGAACGACAGGCTGATGCTCGCTCTGGAGAAAATATCGAACAACGCGAATCACGTCTAATTTCTCAACGGGAGCGCCAAGCATTAAGTCGTGATTTAGAAACAAACGATCAACACAATCAACGTCTTTCTGCTGCCATGCACCACTATCATGATGTTAGAGAAGAAGTTGCAAATAACCTTTCACAAGAACGTATCAGAATTTCGCAGTTACGTCAAAGTCAAACAGATGAAATACGTGAAATACAGTTGGAGCAAGATAGAGTTAGACATGGGATTTATAGGTTGGCTGACGAAGTACAACATAACCAAAAACCATGGGTGGAAAAAAATAGAAGTGGTTTTAATTATGATGTATCGGTTAATTACGCGGATTATGCTAATGTCGGTGCAATGAGTTGCATGTCCAAGCTGCCATGCCTTAAAATGGAGAGGGGAATCAAAAGGGTTTTGTTGTTCTTCGGGAAAGGTGCACTTAGAACCCATTCAGGAACCACCAGAGCCATTAAAATCGTTATTAAAGGGAGAACATCGCCTATTCAAACATTTTTTAGATAACATACGCGCATATAATAGTGCTTTTCAGATGACTTCATTCGGAGCTAATCAAATAACTGAAGGACCTTTCATGCCTACGTTTAAAATACAGGGTCAAGTTTATCATTTAATTGGCTCATTGCTTCCTACTGATTCTCCAAAATTTTTACAAATTTATTTTATTTCTGATTTTCAAGAACAGGCCAATGTAAGAAGACAGTATATTTCTAATTTAGACGCCAATATTATAAACGAACTGCAAACTATGTTACATAACATTAATCCATACGTTCAGAGTTTCAAAGCTGCCCTTGAAAATGTTCCAAATAATAATCTAAATGACTTTAAGTTTGTTATTAATGCTGATCGAAGACCAGCTGAAAACCATCCAGGTCGATACAATGCCCCGACAACAAACGAAGTGGCTGTTCTTTTAATTGATCAGGAATGTGACAAGCGGGATATTGTTTTACGTTCGCGAGATGATCGTTTGCAGCGTATCAGTGAAACCCATCGATCCTATGACTCATTACAATATCCACTGATGTTTTGTCGTGGAGAAGATGGTTATAATTTCACAATTTACAATGTTAATCCACAAACCGGCGTATTAAATTATAACAAGAAAACTTCTTCTTTGCAATTTTATAATTATTTAATTCAAGTTCGTATCAATGAATATGCCCATTTACACCGATTTCGAACACTCTTCAGTCAGTTTTTGGTCGATGAATACGCAAAAATTGAAACTGAACGATTAGTGTTCATTCGAACTAATCAAAAAAAATTAAGAGTGGAATCTTACGTAGATTTACAAGACGCAATGCAGCAAGATGAAGACGGTGAAAATTTAGGTAGAATGGTAATTCTTCCTTCTTCTTTCACAGGTGGTCCACGCTACATGCACCAGCGAACACAGGATGCGTTTTGTTATGTTCGAAAGTACGGTCGTCCCGATTTATTTATAACTATAACGACGAATCCAAAATGGAGTGAAATAACACACGAACTATTGCCTGGTCAGATGCCATACGATAGACATGACATAATTTCCCGAGTATTCCATTTGAAACTTAAGAAGTTGATGGATTTACTTATAAAGGAAAAAGTTTTTGGAGCGACAAGATGTTACATGTATTCGGTCGAGTGGCAAAAACGCGGCTTGCCACACGCGCATATACTTCTATGGCTCGAAGATAATTTAAGACCTAATCAAATTGATCACATTATTAGTGCTGAATTGCCAGATCCTCAAACAGATCCTTTACTTCATAATATTATTAAAACTCATATGATGCACGGTCCCTGTGGTACACTTAACCTAAACTCACCTTGCATGAAAGACGGTCATTGTTCAAAACGATTTCCAAAGAAATTTGTCAATGACACAATAACAGGTGAAGATGGATATCCGTCATATCGTCGTCGATCGCCTCAAGACGGTGGGTTCACAGCCGAAATTAATATACGTGGTCAGCCAATAGTTGTCGATAATAGATGGGTAGTTCCCTATTCACCTGTACTCTCTCGAACCTTTATGACGCATATTAATATCGAGTCATGTAGCAGTGTTCAGTCCATTAAATACATTTGTAAATACGTAAACAAGGGAAGCGATCAAGCTACGTTTGGGGTACAAAATTCAAATCGGGATGAGGTAACGAAATACCAATCGGGCCGTTACATTAGTACTTCAGAAGCTGCATGGCGCATATTCTCATTTTCTATTCATGAAAGGTATCCCACCGTAATGCACTTAGATATTCATTTGGAAAATGCACAGAGAGTATATTTTGATGCCGATAACATTAGAGAGCGTTTGGATAATCCACGGCAAACCACACTTTTGGCATTTTTCAGTCTATGCCAACATGATGAATTTGCAAAAACTCTCTTATACAACGAAGTTGCCTCTTACTATACATACAATCAAACACAAGGTTTATTTAATCGACGCAAACGTGGACTACCTGTGGAGGGATATCCTGGAGTTTTTAAAGATGCAGCATTAGGTAGAGTATATACTGTACATCCGAATAATAATGAATGTTTTTATTTACGGTTGTTATTACATACGGTCCGCGGTCCTACTTCTTATCTATTTTTGAAAACAGTTGAAGGTACAGAATTCCCTACATTTCAAGCAGCATGTAGAGCACTTCGGTTGCTTGAAGATGACCAGCACTGGGAAGAAACCCTTGAGGAAGCCACCATAAGTGATAATCCAAGTCGGTTACGTCATCTATTTGCCATTATGTTGGTATTTTGTGGACTCTCAAACCCATTACAGTTGTGGGAAAAATATCTTCGTCATCTTTCCGAAGATTATTTACGTGAAGAGAGACGTGTCTTAAATAATAATATTGACGAACCTAACGACAGAGTAGTTAATCGTTGCTTATGTTCGTTAGAAGAAAACGTCATTTCTATGGGGGGCAATACACTTGCTCAGTATGGATTGCCGGAACCACAACTTAACATACCTAGATTAAATAGGGACTACAATAACGAGACAAGTTATGACCCAGTAGAAATGGCAGTCATCGTAAACAACACAATTGATAATCTAACTCAGGAACAAAGAGAAATATACGACAAAGTTATTGAAAGTGTGTCTACTGATCTTGGTAAAATGTTTTTTCTTGATGCACCTGGTGGCACAGGGAAAACGTACTTAACAAAAATTATTTTGGCTGAAATAAGAAGACAAGGTAAAATTGCACTAGCAGTAGCCTCTTCTGGAATCGCTGCAGCTTTGCTTCCTGGTGGCAAAACAGCACATTCGATGTTTAAAATTCCCATACATTTAGATAGTCATGAAAATCCTGTGTGTGCATTAAGTAGAAATAGTGATAGAGCTGCTGTGATTCGAGATTGTTATCTAATTGTGTGGGATGAGTGTAC
>JAUTXW010003181.1:297500-457500 GCA_030620095.1 Kuschelorhynchus macadamiae
GTGAGAAATAATAAAGTAATTTCTCAATTGCATTTAAAAAACCATTTATCTCATGTTCTAAGTAGTTATTTGGTATAATATTTTAATATGATCTAACAGCTGACTGATTTCACGATACTGCGCAGTGTGGGACATAAACATGACTATTTTCATTCATGATTACCTAATTAAGTATTCATAATTGGGTTAATCTCCTCGAGTAAATGTCATTTGAGCAGTACGCTTATGAAAAATTGTTTATTACTATATTTTTGAACCATAATGTTAATATTGTTATTATTAACTTTGTTTAATATTATTTTATCTAATTACTATTAGTTCTGCAATAGGAAAATTGGTTTATTTTGATAATAAAACATATTCTTTTGAAGTTTCACATAAGTTTTTTTTTAAGATTTCCTACAAATCTGGTAAGGCGAGAACTTTGGGTTCAGAATCTGAAACTTGCAGACTGGTCTCCAACAAAGAATCACAGACTTTGTTCCAAGCATTTTGAAAAAAAATTCTTTTATCGCATTGGCGAAAGAAATTGTCTTTTGGATGAAGCCGTACCGACAATATTTCCAGAACTGCCCAAATATATGCAACCAAAAAAGGTAAAGTATAGTTTTTGTAACTATCCAAATAACATTGTTTGATTAGTAGAAGTAATTGCTATATTTTTTTTACTTTATTATATAATTTATAAGGTATTTAATATAATATTTATTGTTATTTACTATTACTATAGTTAATTTCTCTTTAATGGTAGGCAAAATTTAATAATTGTTCATGTTTAAACAGTTACACAGTAATACCTCTCTGATATGGAAATTGGAGTATATTTGATTGATAAAACAATATATATGCCTTTAAACCACAATTTCTAAACCATCTAGTTATTTATGCCTAAAGTGATATATAAAGTATGCTAATTACAAATCATAACTATTTATAGATGTTCAAGATATAAGCCTATTATAAACCAAATGTTGAGTTAAAGTGGCACAAAAAACTACTATAACATTTATATAACACACATTTTTTAAAGAAATATTAATGAGACTTGATTACCATTTTATATATTTTGGTTGGAAAAAATGTTACTAATTGGTGTACTGCATATTATTTGACTGTACAGTACTAAAAATTTAACAAATCAAATTGTTGCAGACAACAAAGAGATCTCATGAACAAAATATTCAGAATACTGCCTCCACATCAGCAGTAGCTTCTACATCAAGTAGTACCCTGGAAGATATCCATCCAGAGACTCCTAGGAAAAAAAAACTACGTCAACAGCTATTTAGGGAAAGGGTAAAAAGTCAGCAAAAAACAAAGAAGATAAAAATCTTGTCGCAGAAAGTACGAAGGTATAAAAAGAAGGTTTTGTCATTGAAGCAAATCATAAAACATTTAGCGAGTAAAAATTTGATAAGCTCAGAAAATTCTCTATTACTTTCCAACATGTCTGGAATAACCAAAGAACTGCAAAAACGTAAATTGAAAAAAAATGCTAAATATTCTCCAGAATTAAGAAAGTTTGCAATAACGGTCAGTTTTTTTTCACCTAAAGCTTATGATTACATTCGAAAAGTTTTTGATACTTGTTTACCCCATAGGAGTACCATAGGAAAGTGGTTTTAAAATATAAACGCGGAACCAGGTTTTACCAAAGAGTGTTTTGACACTTTAAGAAAATATGTCCAAATATCTGATAGACCTACTCTCATTGCCCTTGTTATTGACGAAATTTCAATTCGAAAACAAGTGGAATGGGATGGGAGAAAGTTTCATGGATATGTTTACTATGGGGTAGACTTGGACGATGATCAAAATGCAGTAGCAAAAGAAGCTTTTGTTTTAATGGCTGTTTGCATAAATGGTACATGGAAAATACCAGTAGGGTATTTTTTTGTAGACGGGTTAACTGGCATGCAAAAAAGTTCCCTTGTGTCTCAATGCATAGAATTAATTAAAGAAACTGGTGCCCATGTATTATCATTAACTTTTGACGGTGCTCCTTCGAATGTCGCAACGGCAAATCTTTTAGGCTGTGTCACAGAACTGCAAAATATGAAAACATATTTTACAATTCGTAACAGCAATATTTTTGTTTTTTATGATCCATGTCATATGCTTAAACTAGTTAGAAATACATTCGGAGAGAGCAAACAATTAGTAGATGGTCAGGGGAATTTAATTAAGTGGGAGTACATAGAAAAATTAGAAAATTTACAACAATCTGAAGGACTTCATTTAGGGAACAAACTTAGAAAAGGTTTTTAAGCAAAAAATGAAAGTTAGATTAGCTGTCCAATTATTAAGCGAATCAGTAGCAGATGCTCTAACTTTTTGTGAGGAAACTTTAGGCCTTGAAGAATTTCGTGGTTGTAAGGCTACAGTCAATTTTATTAAAATGTTAAATAATATTTTTGATGTATTAAACAGCCTTGCTGCACCAAGATATAAAAAACCCATTTTTAACAAAAATATATTCCAAACTAGGAAGTTTATTTCTGAAGCAATTGATTATATTTCAACATTAAAATTTACAAACAATCAATTACTAATACATTCCAAAAGGAAAACGGGCTTTCTAGGTTTTATAATATCTTTAAAAAGTGCCTTGCTGATGTATGATGAAGCAATTTCAAAAAATTATCTTGTTTACCTTCCATGTTATAAAATTAGTCAAGACCATCTTGAACTATTTTTTTCATCCATAAGATCAAGGGGTGGTTGGAATAATAATCCTACCTGTAGACAATTTACGGCTGCTTACAAACGACTTTTAGTCCGAGCAGAAATTCGTGAAGGGGGAATGGGGAATTGTATTCCCTTAGATGACATACCTATACTAGTGGGATCAAGCAGGTTTGAAAAACCAGAACTCAATATTGCACCACCTGATTTTCTCCCAGAGGTTTCTGAAAAGTATCCAATGTTGCAAAGCATTTGGGAAGATCATGAATATATAATGAATACCCATGTAATTAGTAAATGTTCAAAAGAAATTATAATTTATATAGCGGGTTTTGTATCACGTAGGTTACAATCATTAATTAAATGTGAAATTTGCATACAATCTTTAATTGGGGAAAAAGAAAATTATTTAAACTCCTTAATTTCCCAAAAAAATCGAGGTGGATTAACATATCCCTCTAAAGACGTAATAGAAATTTGTAAATTAAGCGAACATTTTTTGCGAATTTATGAGCACGATATCAAAAAGAAGAATTTTTTAAGTATCTTAAAAAGCAAAATTATGTTTAGCTGCATACAATCAAAATATTTTAATTATTTAAAAGAACATGCATCAGAAGGTACTACAAACCACTTATATTTTTTGATGGAATCTATCATTTTACAGTATTTAAATATTCGTTTGCATTTTATAAGTAAAAGGCAATCTGAAGTAGTAGATCCCATCAGAAGTCAATATACCAAGCTAATTTTGTTTAAGGGACAATAACATTTATTGTATTGGTTTAGCTTTAGTATTTATAATAATGTATATAATTTTTTTAGTTTTAAGTTTTTTGTAATTGTATTTAGTATGTAGAAACCCTGTAAAATATTTCAGCTATATGAAATAAAATATAACGTAATTAAATTATATACCTAGTTTTATTTCAGTATTAAGAAGGTCCATAAATACATAAAAAGCAGAATAGCGAAATACTAATTTTTCCAAGATAATTTACATTACAAAAATTTAAAGCTAACAGGCGCTCGGTAAAAGTTTAAGCAGATTTTAATTTTGCACATGGTTTTCATTTTGATAGAAAATAAATTGCATTTTCGTCTAAAGTCCTCTTACTTATCACCTCTCTTCATATATGCGTCGGTGAACCAAAACGCTAAATAAGTTACATCACAAAAAATGTACATTTATTTCTAATATCAATCATGTGATACGCCACTGAGCAAACATGCGTGGTGCCAGTTGGCCTTCAGTAAAACAGCTGGAGTTATCCGTCCCCTCTCTTTCCTTGTCTAAGGAGAAGTAAAAACGAAGATTACCGACTTACGACGTTTTCGTTATGAAGGCGTCGGGAGAACCACAATTATCCGAATGTTCAGTTGGTATTATCGCATTTGTCCTAATCTTCATCTTTCCTACCAACCGAATGGTGCTTTATCTGACAAGGATAGAAGATGAAATGGATTTATATAAATCAAATGTGCTGACGTGTAGAATATAAATAATATGGAGAATTTTTTCAGAAATTGTTTTTACCAATATAAACATGACCTACCTAATTAGTAACTACTACTAACTACTAATAGTGGAGTAAAAAACGGGGCCAAAGTCGCTTCCTTCTCGATTTTTTTTTGCGTTAGAACACACCGATATATACCTCATTTTATTAAATGGATCATTGTACATACGAAATCATAACATATTTTTTTTTGCGGTCTCGACTTTTCTTATTTACAAAAAACTGGAAAAATCATTATTTTTTGTTTTTTTGTTTCCCCTCGTATAACTTCTTACCTAATTAAGCTATCGAGACGATTTTTGGCTTAAAGCAGACATTTTGGCGCTTCTTCCCATGTAAAACATAATAGCTATTATTTATTTTAAATATGGCTAAAACATCGATGAACTTGAAACTTTAGAAATTATGTAAACAAGTTTTCACTAATCGAAAAAATTTTTGTTTTTGGAAATTTTATATATCATGCAGCGAATAAAATGTAGACAAAATATCAGAAAAGTTTTTAGTAGCAAAATCGTTAGTGTAGCTTTCATACTTTAGGTGCTACGATTTTTTAAAGTGCGCGAAATTTAAAACTTTGTTTATTCTCAACGGCGAATATGAAGCGGCCGGCGTTTTGTACCAGAGCGACGATTTAAAAAAAAATTAAATTTTCACAGTTTATTGTAGATAAAAAAAGTCGAAACAGGGAAGAAAGGTCATATTTTTAGGTTTCAAGTGTAGAATGATGTGGGTAACAATACCCAATAGGTTTGATCGTGTTCCAAGCTCATTAAAAAAACCACACAAAATTACCCATTATTTAGGTACTCCACTATCCAATGTAGTAAGTATTGATGATTATCCTGCTTTAGATAATATCTTACCAAATAATGTGCACCATTTAGCATATTTTGTTAATTATTTAACGGAATTTAAGTATTTACAATATGATGAATTCTATTGAGACTTCAGTAATGCTGATTTCATGATGATAAATTTAGTCAATATTGATTGAGCAAAATGTTTTAGAGATCTGAGTACGAGCTTGGCTGCAGAAAGACTGAATCAGATAATCTAGGTGGGTTGTTCCCTAAAAACACATTAAAAGTTCTTCATTTTTGAGTGTTTAGTCCTACATTGAAACATTTTATCTGTGAGAAAAAGAGAGTGCAAAGGAAATATATGTCATCTCGATTCTACTGGGATTATGAATCACTTGCAAACCTAAGGTCATTGCGTAGGGAGGAGCATGATAAATCTTATGCTGTGTATATTTGTGAAAGTGAATCCTCATTACAGCACAGCTCAGTGTTAGATATTTTTGGGAGGTTCATCAGAGACAAGTGTAACTATAATAGTTTTTCTAATACTGTGTTTTTAGAGAGTAAAACTGCTGCCCGAAACTTTTAAATCATTCCCAAAAATAATAACCGTGGAAGGTTTTATGATCCTTATTGTCGTTCACAAATAATGTAAACAACATTATTTGTGAATGACAATAAGGGATATGATTTAAAAGTGTATAAAAGGATCCAGGATATTGATGACATTTTGTTGCTCCAGAATGATTTGGATGCTCTATGGGACTGGTCGCACACAAATAACTTACAACTCGACATAGGAAAATGCTGCTTTATCTGATTTCATAGGGGGCATAAAGTTTAACTCAAATTACAAGCTACACAGTGTCAACCTCAGTTTCTCTGAATCAGTGAAGGACCTTGGAGTATGTGGTTCATGAGAAATTGAGCTTCTTTCAGCATATTTCCAATATAACCTTGCAGGGCTCCAAAAAATGCTGGGCTCATCACTCTCAATACTTCTGAACTGCCACTGAATATTCAGGAGTATCATAGACTGGAAATGCTTGTTAGACTTTGACTGAACACTTTTGAGAGAAGACAATTACTTTTTGACCTTGCTATATCTATAAATTTCTTTGGGGTTAAATTGATTGTCAACAGTTACTTTCTAGGATTGGTTTTAATGTCTCTAAAAGTAATCTTCGACACCTTAAACTTTTTACTGCCTTTCTGCTATGGTAGGCAAGCACCTATCGATAAAACTCTTCATGTACTGGACCATCATAGTAAAATATGTCTGCACCCTGTCTGGTTTAAAAAATAGAAAAACAAATGTAACACAAGATACTATAGTAATATAAGGTCTAGTAACATGGGATGTAAAGTGCAGTATTTGAGTATGTAGAATGTTTTAGATTTTTTCTATATAGTTGATTTTTGTCATATATGATATATATATATATATATATATATATATATATATATATATATATATATATATATATATATATATATATATATATATATATATATATATATATATATATATATATATATATATATATATATATATATATATATATATATATATATATATATATATATATATATATATATATATATATATATATAATATATTTTAGATTTATAGAGAAACATACATTTTATGAAAGAATAAAGCGTTTTCCTAAAGGAATTGGGTTTTATTTTACTGATTGTAATGTTTTAAAAAGTACTCCTCAAGGAGTGAAATGCCCTGAACATTAGGTACTACACTGCAGTTTTTATTCTCTATGATTTGTTTATTGAAATATAATTAATGTAAATTTAGTTTTGATTCCTTTTTCCTCAAAATAAAAAGAATTTATATTTTGAAATAAGTTTTTGTCAGCACATTTTCTATTTGTATAAATTAATTAAACAAGTGTTTTTATTTATATTTTTTTAAATTTCAGGTGAAGATTGGCAAACCCCCCCTCCTTCTTTTACTGCCTTATGGACAGTTATAAAAGTAGCAGAGAAGTAAATTAAAGTTAAGAAAAAAGACTGTTAGTCAATGTTGAAAAGCAATGAGCCAAATACAAGTTTTCAAGTGGTTGTTCATTTATTCCCTCTAACTCTGGTTTCTAGAGTTTTCAAGCTTAAATTTTTTTTTATGTTTTTCTAATAAAAAGTATGAGCAATATGAATATATTTTATAAATTTTTCCTAGTCTAGTGTATTATTTCCCCTGTAAAAAAAAGCATTATTCATCAAGCACCATACCTACAATGCTTTTAAAATGTCTGCTAATCAAACATACAAAGTTTCAACAAAGTAGGTACTCTAAAGGATAATTTGTTGGTCAGTTTCAATATAGAGTATATTCATGTACCTACCGCTAGGAAAATAAATAAAGTTTCATACTTTAAGGAGCATAAGGGAAAATAGTGAGGTAGTTAGAATCAAGTCTTATCAGATCTATTAACTGACAAAATCTTATTTCAAAATATAAATTCTTTTTATTTTGAGGCAAAAGTAATTTTTAAATATGAACATTACTTACCCCAACTGTATTTTATTAGCATTAAGTGATTTTTTAAGGTTTTTTTTGTTAAAAAAATTTTTTTTTTCTTATTTCCGATTTACATCAAAACTAAATAATAGAGAAGAAAACTGCAGTAATATTTCCTAGCAGTCATATGGAAATCATACAACAAAAGCCTTGTATAGGAGGCAATGGAGTACCTAATTTTCAGGGCAGTTCACTTGTTTGAAGAGTACTTTTTAAAACATGCAGTCAGTAAAATAAAACCCAATTTCTTTAGAAAAACGCTTTATTCTTTCATAAAATGTATGTTTCTCTATAAATGTAAAATATTTATTGATTATACGTATATATATATATATATATATATATATATATATATATATATATATATATATATATATATATATATATATATATATATATGTTGATTTTTACTCCTTCACGGATGGAAAAATACAATGTGTTTTCATTCCGGGTGTACATCCGTTCACTACTGTCGTTCTGAAAAGAACAGTTTTGCTGACGTTTCGCCAAAATCACATTTGGCATTTTCGAAGCTTTCTTTCTCGCGTCCGAATAGAGACTCTATTCTCTCTCTCTATATTTTATAATATCGTGGATCCTTTTATACATTTTTAAATCATCCCCAAAAATAATCACCGTGAAAGATTTTATGATCCTTATTGTCATTCACAAATAATGTTGTTTACAATATTTGTTTTCGGGCAGCAGTTTTACTCTCTAAAACACAGTATTAGGAAAACTATTATAGTTACCCTTGTCTTTGATGAACCTCCCAAAAATATCTAACACTGAGCTGTAATGAGGATTCAGTTTCACAAATATACACAGCATAACATATTAATGAGGATTCAGTTTCACAAATATACACAGCATAACATATATCATGCTGCTCCCTATGCAATGACCTAAGGTTTGCAAATGATTCATAATCCCAGTGGAATCGAGATGACATATACTTTCTGTGCATTTTTTTTTTCTTATAGATAAGATGTTTCAATGTAGGACTAAACTGTTTCAAAAATGAAGAACTTTAAATGTGTTTTTAGGGAACAACCAGTTTATATCCACCTAGATTATCTGACTCAGTCTTTCTGCAGGCAAGCTCGTACTCAGATCTTAACATTTTGCTCAATCAATATTGACTAAATAATCATTTATCATCATGAAATCAGCATTACCGAAGTCTCAATAGAATTAATCATATTGTAAATACTTAGATTCGGTTAAATAATTAACAAAATATGCTAAATGGTGCACATTATTTGGTAAGATTTTACCTAAAGCAGAATATACATCAATACTTGGTACATTGGAAAACAGTAAAAAGTAAATACACTTCAAGCTGGGACCTGGGTAATCCTCGAAACATTGCACTGCTGTCTGCTAGTTCTTTAGAGTTACTAGGCCAGATCGCATTTGGGAGATTAAAAATAAAAATATGGCATGGATATTTATCATGTATCTTAAAAACTGAAGAACAATTTAATTAATAATTAATTTAAATATAAAATAACGATTACAACAAAAATGGTTTAGGATACCCCTGAAAAGCAAGTTATGATATCGATACATTTTCAGTTTGCGTCCCCGATACCTATTATGCCTACAAAATAAAAATTAGTATAATTCCACTTTTTTGAGAATATCTTGTACAAAAATAATCTAAAATAAAGCAAATATTCGTAAGAAATACACAATCAATAATTGTAGCAATAAATATGATCAGTAATTAGTAATTACTAATTAGGTAGGTCATGTTTATATTGATAAAAATAACTTCTGAAAAAATTCCCCACATTATATATATATTCTGCACGTCAGCACATTTAATTGTCCATAAATCCAACTCATCTTCTATTCTTGTCAGACAAAGCTCCATTCGGGTGGTAGGACAGATGAACATTAGAACAAATGCGACGATACCATCTCGTTCAGTTATCCGAAACCTACGATCCCGAGTTACATGTTGCCTATCCACGCCACTGGAATATCATCTACTCTGTGTAGATAAAAGACGGTTATTGCATATAGAACATTTTCTCATTCCTTATCTGTTTAAGTTCGCTTTAAGATAATTAACATTAAAATACTGATTAAGGTTTATACCGAATTTTATCTTTTGTTATTTTGATGACTATTATTTATGTCGAAGCTTATCATATGTAGTTATGTTTATTAAGTGTAATATCATTTATTATCTTTTATACCGAAACACATCAATTATATACACAGCATTTTTGGTTGTTTTATCTATTTTGAATTATATAAATTAGCTAGGAATTGTACGCTGGATATTCAGTATATTGTAAGACATCACCGCGTAAGGCTAATTGTTAGTTGCAATATCTGTCTCACCGTTGTTTTTCTAATAGAGTTTTGTCTGAGGGAGCAGTGTGTTTCATTGGCAAGCTTATAGAAAACATCATTTTGAAGTTGGAGTTTCTACGAACCGAACCTTGTATAGAAACACAACGTAATTGGCGCAGTCGGTAGGATTCCCCGTACAAGAAGTTTCGCGTAGTGCCTTTTTTGGATAGCGTGTTAACTGACTGGTGACTTTCAAGTCTTTTACGAGGGACATTCAAAAAGAATTTTTCTTCAAACACGGGACCAATTGTGTAGCAGTGTACGTACAACACAGCTGGCCAACACTCCAGTGACCAGAAGCTACATCGAGCTGGTTTGCAGTCATCCTCAGGAACACATATCCTTGCAGGTGGCTTAGTGGCTAAGAACTGAACACAAAGAAGACTTCGACACGAATGTAAGTCAAATTTATAATTTTGCTGCAATTTTCTCAATCCTTTTTGTTATTTTTTATTCTACCTAAGTAACAGAGTTATTCTCTCTTGAAAAAATAAAGAATATAGGGAAAAAGTGAAACATTTTCAAAAGCCTAGTTCTTCAGATTCTGATTCTGAAAATGATCTTGATCAAATAATAAGTGAAATAGCTAGAATTGATATATCGGATCCAAATAATTATTTACCCAGTACTAGTAATACCAATACTATAATGGCTGAAATTAATTATTCTGAATTAAGACTTTTTCTTGATATTATACCTGTATTTAGTGGTGAACCTTGCGAATTAAACAATTTTATTTCTGCATGCGACGACGTAGTTACACAGTACGCAAATCACGCAAATTTAAAAAATTTTATTTTTCGTGCCATATTAAATAAATTAAAAGGTAAAGCTTTAACAATTATTTCTAGTCGCATAGAGTTCAATACATGGGAGCAAGTAAAAGATATTTTAAGAATCTCATTTTCAGACCAGAGATCTTTTTCTTGTTTATTGCAAGAATTACATAACATGAGGCCGCAGGCTAAAGAAAATTCTTATAGCTTTAGTGTTAGGTGTCAATATCTTAGGAGTTTAATTTTTTATTCAATTAATAGTGACCAAAATTTGTCTCGCGGAGAAAAGCTTGCACAGATTTCTAATATTGAAAAACTTATTTTAATTAGTTTTCAAAAATATTTGCCGTCATAAATTCAATTAGCTGTACGACTAAAACAACCTGATAGTTTAGAAGCAGCTATGCAATATTTATTAGAAGAGGAAAATTTTTTATCTATGGTACAAGATAGAAAAAAACATGTTGATTATTTTAATACAAATACTAATTATAGTACACAAAATATACCCAGGCCAAATTTTCAAGCCCCATTTATTTCAAATTTTTCTAATCCACAATCAAACTATCTTCAGGCTAAAAGCTTTCCCAATCAACCAATAAATATTACTCCTAGACAATTACCCCCACAAAAATTCTTTACTAACCAACAAGTTTTTGGCAAACCTAGTACTTCAAATGTCAACGTATGGAAACCAAAAGGTATCATACAGCCTAAACCGACACCCATGTCTGTTGTCACTAGACAAACAGCTTCAAAACCAAACCTACAACCAAGCCAGCCTCAAAGATATCCAACATATAAACCCAATTATTTTCAACCCCAATTTAGACCTACTTTTATTGCTGAGGAGTTATATAATATTAATAATATGGATAATGTCAATTCATATGATGACATTCCACTTGATGACAATCCACATGATGACAATCTATATGATCATCTTCCTAATACCGATAATTATTGTGAACCCCAAGATGCTCAGTGTTCATTTGAGTTAAATGACACTCAGGATTTTGAACCTCAAGAACTTCAAATAGAAGAATTACCAGATACTGACCAAAATTTTCAGACAATGGCCTCCAATGCAAACCCCACCTAGAACTAATTAATATTGACACTCGAAAACTTCCTTACATCAAAATATTAGGCTTTGATAAGCCTCTCAAATTTCTTTTGGATTCAGGCAGTCATATGTCCCTAATCCTGTAATAGAAAAATATTTTGCAAAATATATTATTATAAAACCAAATATAATTAAAACATCTTGTGGACAACAAAATACTAAATATGAAGCACACATACCAGCATTTAAAGAATTTAACTCTAATGACAAAATTATTTTTACTCTTTTTAATTTCCATAAATTTTTTGACGGTTTGATAAGTTTTCGCGACCTTCGCAATTTAGGATTCAATTGGAATCTTCAAAGTGGATATTTACAAAGGAAAGATTGTACTATTCCAGTATACAAATGCTCACCTTCAGAATACGATTGTCACAATATATGCCTAAGTAGCCATGAGATTTTAAGGACATCTATCCCTATAGACGTTAGTATGGATGGAGAATACTATATTCCTGAGACAAAACTGAATCCCTATTGCGTTGTCCCTGAATGTGTAACAAATGTAACAAATAAATATGGAATAGTAGAAATACATAACCTAAGCTCTGAGGATACTTATACCACCTTAACAACACCTCTTAAAGCGGAGTCACTAAGTAAGTTTGAGACATTTCAAGGAGAATTTCAAAATCAATATGCCTGTGTTAGCAAAAATGATATAGAACACCTATTGAGACTAGACCACTTAAATACAGAGGAAAAAGAAAAACTTTTAAAGTTATGTCAAGAATTTTACAGTGTATTCCAGTATCCTGATCAGCCCCTTTCATCTATTACCCAAACGCAACACATTATCCGGACTACTGATGAGGAACCTGTTTATACAAAGTCCTATAGGTTTCCAGAAGTGCACAAAAGGGAAGTTCAAGAACAAATCAATAAGATGTTAGAAGAAGGAATCATCCAAAACAGTATCAGTCCATGGTCAAGTCCGATATGGATTGTACCAAAGAAACATGACGCCTTCGGAGTCCAGAAATGGCGAATAGTTGTGGATTATAGAAAACTGAATAATAAGACAATTCAGGACCGCTTTCCTATTCCCAATATTGACGAAATACTGGACAAACTTGGCAGAGCACAATATTTTACTACCCTCGATTTGGCGAGTGGTTTTCACCAAATAAATATGCATAAAGACAGCATTGAGAAAACAGCTTTCTCAACAGATTACGGGCATTTTGAATACTTAAGAATGCTATTTGGGTTAAAGAACGCCCCAGCAACATCCCAGAGAATGATCAATGAAGTCCTTAAAGAATACATAAACCAAATCTGCCTAGTTTATATGAATGATGTAATTATTTTTTCAACAACATTAGAATGATGATGATTAAATGATGTTACTATGGATAATGACAAACAAGACAAAATGAACTACCACCATGTCTATAAAACGGGACACAGAGGTATTTCAACAACGATTGATTCTCTAAAACGGAACTATTACTGGCCAAACTTAGACAAAGATGTAGCTAATTATATTAACAATTGCAACATCTATCAGAAGGCTAAATATGAAAGACAACCCAGCACTTTTGAATTTCAAAAGGTACCAATAGGTTCAAAACCTTTTGAAAGGATCCACATGGACACACTCAATTTCCAAAGAAAAATATTTGACAATAATTGATACATTTTCAAAATTTGCACAAGCCTATCCCATACCAGGAGTAAATGCTGTAAATATACTAGATGGACTGTTGGTATTTATTTCCCATTATGGTCTACCTCAAGTTATTGTATGTGACAATGGAGTTGAATTTAACAACGCATTTTTGAATTTCTGTAAATTACACAAAATCGAAACTGACTTCACTACACCAAAAAATCCAAACTCCAATAGCTATATTGAGAGATTCCACTCCACACTATTGGAACAAGTAAGAATAAAAACGCAACAAAATGCTAAAGACCCATTAAACACCCTAGTGAAATATGCCATATTACATTATAACAACTCAATTCACTCAACAACTCATTTCACTCCATTTGAAATTGTATCAGGTCACTTCAATTCAAAAGATCCCTTTGACATACAAGAAAGGGATATTATTACTAAATATGTCGTAGATCACAAAAGAAAACTAAAAACAACGTATGAACAAATAAATGACAAGTTACATACGGAGAAAGACAAGAAACTTCAAAATATAAATAAAAAAAGAAAATAACCAATGACTTTGAAGCCAGAAGATACTGTTTATCATAAAGAAGAAACACGTGATAAATTAGCAATGAAATTTAAAAAAGTAGAGCCATTAGCACAAACAAAAAATAAAATCAAAACTTCTACTTCAAAATATTCTAAACATAATCTTAAAAGGCGCAAAAAATATTAATTGCTGTCTTTTCTTTGTTTCAGAATGAAGTTCGTAATGAAGAACTTATTTTTCTCAATAATCCTTATTTATAACCATTTAATTATAAGAGCATCTATCCAACAACTTACTAACCCTATTTTACCTATTTTATTAGGAGACAATTATATTATTTCAGGTAAACATACCTTTGTAAGTTATATTAATATTAGTGAATTCTTAAACCTTATATATAATCTCCGAATGCAATTAACATTTATTTATAAAAATAAAAACGACAGTAAGATGTCTAATGAATTAAGTAAGCAAGCCTGGTCGCTACTTGAACAAACAGAAAATCTAATAACAGCCATTCACCCAAATATCAGAAAAAGACGTGGTCTTATTAATATCGGTGGTAC
Source organism: Kuschelorhynchus macadamiae (assembly GCA_030620095.1). Lineage (NCBI taxonomy): Eukaryota > Metazoa > Arthropoda > Insecta > Coleoptera > Curculionidae > Kuschelorhynchus > Kuschelorhynchus macadamiae. Next base: position 312,039 of record JAUTXW010003181.1, read on the forward strand.
CGTATCGCAATGGTTATTTGGAACCCTTGATCACGAAGTTGGTGAAAGAATTAATTCTGTGCTAGATCATTTAAATCGTAACGACCATATTGTTCAAGACAAGATCAATGAGCAGATATCACTAGCTAAAGATTTTATGGCAAAAACTAACGATAGTCTTTTTCAAATAAAATCAAATATTATTATAACAAAGCAACTAATTGAAAAATTTCAAGAAAAAATAAATACAATAAACGCTTTACATCTCATCATAAATTCTTTTATTACTTTTCAAAATTCTTTAAATCAATTGGTGAATGCTATAACTTTTGCAAATCTTAACAAAATTCATCCAACGTTTTTATCGATAAGTAATTTAGAATCAATTCTAAATAAAATGAATTCTCTTTATAATAAAAATCTTGTAGATTTCAAGAATAAACATAGTTATTATAAGTTTCTGGGTATTCAGCTTGTTTTTAATAATGAGAGAATAATCTTCTTGATTCATTTTCCATTGCTATACCCTCTTCAATTTAAAAGTTATTTCATATATCCTGTCCCGATCCAGAATAAAATCATCCCGTCTCCTAAACCTTACCTAATCCTTAATGAGAAAACTGGGAAGTACCAATATGAGGAAGACCTCTGTGAGAAAATTAAAGAAAACTTCTATTGCAAGTACCACTTAGAACTCAACGAAGACTGTGTTGTTGGCTTAATAACGAAGAATGAAGCCACTGTTTGCAGTACCCTATTGGTTCACATTGATAGTCAAACGGCAAATCAAGTCACACCAAAGAACGTATTGTTTACTACTCCTGTCACTGCCTTTGTTACAGAAGTATGTCAAGTCGAGAAACATAACCAATTACAACCAGGTAGTTACCTAATTTCAATACCAAAACAGTGTCATGTTAAAATTGGTATGGAAAAGTTTTATTCAACTGAAGTAACTCTTCTACCAGCCAGAATTATGCAGCTGCCCTATCTAAATTTGTCAGCACTAAAGGAACATGCTACATCACTAAAGTTGAAGTCGATGGACCTTGAAGAAATAAAAAATATAGCAGCAGTAGCGAGAGACCAAAGTAAATTAATTCTTCCAGAACAACATCCTGTTATGCACTTTTCTTCATTCTTATGGATTGCAGTTCCAGTATGTGTCCTTATCTGGGTCATAGTATGCACCGTTACTAGATGCTACTATAAAATCAGTTATCCATACCCTCTTGTGAAATGGACAAAGGGAAAGAAGAAAGAAGAAGAAGAAGAAAGACCCACTCAATTAGTTGCCTCGTAGGTCTTTTCCTAAGGAGGGAGGAGTTGCATGTTGCCTATCCACGCCACTGGAATATCATCCACTCTGTGTAGATAAAAGACGGTTATTGCATATAGAACATTTTCTCACTCCTTATCTGTTTAAGTTCGCTTTAAGATAATTAACATTAAAATACTGATTAAGGTTTATACCGAATTTTATCTTTTGTTATTTTGATGACTATTATTTATGCCGAAGCTTATCATATGTAGTTATGTTTATTAAGTGTAATATCATTTATTATCTTTTATACCGAAACACATCAGTTATATACACAGCATGTTTGGTTGTTTTATCTATTTTGAATTATATAAATTAGCTAGGAATTGTACGCTGGATATTCAGTATATTGTAAGACATCACCGCGTAAGGCTAATTGTTAGTTGCAATATCTGTCTCACCGTTGTTTTTCTAATAGAGTTTTGTCTGAGGGAGCACTGTGTTTCATTGGCAAGCTTATAGAAAAACATCACTTTGAAGTTGGAGTTTCTACGAACCGAACCTTGCATAGAAACACAACGTAATTCCCGCCCGAGTGGACCCGACGAAAAACCGAACGAGCATTTATCGGAATGAACATTTTCAAATTATTTGACAGACGTTTGTTTGGACGTTGGCGGTTTTTTATTCATATATTCTGACGAGTTAACATCCGAGAGTATTATAATAACTTTTTGCCTTTTTACCAATTTTACAGAGCCATTTTTGAATTAAACAGACGTTGTAACGTCTCATTATTTCTTGTTTTTGTATTTATATAGTGTATTTTGAAACAATTATAATTATTTTCTCTAGTTTCAGGTCATATTTGAGTTACATATTTGCAGTGTTTATATTTTGTTCATTCAAGTGGGGTACCGAAATATTTCAAAAATGGACTCTAGAAGACGAAATGTTGTATGTCAAGATGGATATATTTACATAATCAATCACACTTTGCATAATTTCAGGTAAATCCATTACAATACTATTTTATGTGAACCGGCCCAAATTTTAATATGTTCCTTGGTTTATTCAAGGGGCTGATCACTGGGGTACATTAAATTTAATTAGTTTTAGTAAATAATTCTGTGAACTTCTTCTGTTTATTTCTAGAATAAAGTTTTTCAGTGATATATCTTTCATGTTTATTTTATTTTAATATAATTACGTACAATAACAAATATGGGGGGCCCCATTCTCGAGTTTGTCAATTGGGGCAACCAACAAACCCTTATGTTAATCCATTAAATTTGAGGCTCTCGAACTATACAGGGTGTTAGATATTGAATGCTTTACATAGCAATCTTAATAACCTTAAAGGTTAAAGTTCATTAATTTGATGCAAAAGTGTGCAATAGGGAGATACTTATGAGTTGAAAGAAAAAAATACATTTTGCTTACATTCATCGAGATTTTGGAATGTTCTTTTTATTTAGTAGAGCAAAATACATTACATAGCTTCATTACCACTTTTTTTCCTCTACAAGATGGCTGTTTCAAAATCTTGAATAGTGGGAAATGAGCTAATTTGAAAGAGTACCCTATATTAGGCAGCAGCCTTATTTTATAAGTTTTACAGTACACTATGTTTAACCTGCTTAACAAATACTAAATTGTATATTAATATTCTTAGGACGTAAAGGGTAATTATATTTTTTTACTTATTGAAAAAATGTCTGTTGGAGCAACATTTATAATTTGTCTAGGTACATAAAGATGTAAAAGTAATTAACATTTCCAATTCACATTAAATATAGACTGAGGGTTCTCTAGTGATTTTATGGTTACCATAAATCAGGCAGTGTGATGTAAACAATTAGAATGGGTCGAGATAGCCTTCAGGACATACTTATGATCTCTACTTATATTTTTTATGAAATATTGTAGGTGTACCCTCTAAATTATTTATAGTCCTGCGAGGCATAATATATACAAACAGCTGCCCTACTTACTGTATACTTCTTAATATGCAAAAGCCTTTGCTCGATTGTTAATGAATTATACAGTACATATCAAAAGAAATGGACATGGACACATTTTCATTTTATTTTCTATGTATTTTAAATTATACCTTTTGGTAGTGGTGAGCTATAGCAAGAATATGGTTGATTTTGGGTGGAAATAGCTTGCACTTTTCTATTTTACTCTTAAAATATATATCATTTCTGCTACAAATCTGACAGTTATACTTAGTCAAAATATCACTCTTTCGATAAAGTCGGAAGTGCCAAATTTAACCACAAAATTGTTGAATAAACTAATAATGGGAGTGGAAAAATAAAACACATGTGGTTTGGTGAATCTGTGTCAACTAACTAACCTTTATTTTTAGATAAAGACAAGCACAACGTTTTGGTAACAAACATTGCCACTAGATGGCGTAACAAGTAACATATTTGATTAATATGTGTTTAGATACAAAATATTAACACTCCCACTTAACTAAACAATATTAATCATTACTTAAACAATTTAAGCCTAATTCCTCTCTAAACTTACTATGTTTCGCAAAACAGAGACCTTTTGTTAAGACATCCGTCACCATTCTATCCGAAGGCAAATATTCTAATTTCATATACCCATTTGCAATAACCTCCCGTACAAAATGATAGCGCACGTCTATGTGTTTAGAACGCTTGTGGCATATGGGGTTAACAGCTAACTTTTGGGCACTCTTTATCATTGTACACAGTAATACACAAATGTTTATTAAATATTTCAAACAACAGGTTCTTAAAATATATTGTTTCTTTAGAAGCCTCTGTGATACCCATATATTCAGCGTCAGTACTACTCAGTGCCACAGTTTTCTGTTTATTACATTCCCATGAAATAGCACCCCCTGATAACTTAAAAATAAAACCTGTATATGACCTTCTGTCTGTTTCATCACTAGCAAAATCCGCATCAACAAAACCTATTAGATCTTTGTTATCTCTTTTATATTTTAAACGGAATTCTTTGCTCCCCTGTAAATATCTGAGTATTCTCTTGGAACATTTCCAATGTTGTTCAGTATAACAATTGTTAAATTGACTTAAAAAATTTAGCGCAAACGTAATATCAGTCTCGTTAACACAGATATATACATAAGACTTCCCAAAAGTTGCTGATAAGGAAATTCTTTTTGACATTGAACAGAGATTGATTTTTCAAAACAAAAATCCTTCTCCATGGGTGTACTTACAGGCTTTCACTCACTCATATTAAATCTTTCTAGAACTTGATCAATATACTGTTCTTGGTCTAACAAAATTTCCGTTTTACATTCATTCATTCTAACTCTCATGCCTAAACATTGTTTAATCTGACCCAAATCTTTTATTCTAAATTTTTGTGATAAATGCCCTTTGACAAAATTTATTTCTAGTACAGAGTTACAAAATAGAAAAAAATCATCAACATAAATTGCAATAATGCTCAAGTAATTATCTGTACGTTTTATAAATAAACATGGTTCATAATCACATTTTTTATAATTTAAATCTGTCAAAACAATTTGAACTTCTCTATACCATACTCAAGCAGATTGCTTTAAACCATAAATGGCTCGGTTTAATTTTAATACACTATTATTGGGTATTTTATTACCAAAATATTCTGATATTTCCATGAAAACCTCTTCTTCCAGCTTGCCATTTAAAAAAGCAGTGACAAAATCTAAATGAATAATATCTAAATTATATTGCACAGACATAGCTAAAAGTAATCTTAATGTTGAGTGTTTAACAACTGGAGAGAAGGTTCGAAATCAATACCCTGCCGTTGGCTAAAACCCTTGACCACTGACCTAGCCCTATATGTAACACTACTATCATTATTTAACTTGGTTTTAAAAACCCACTTACTGGTTTTCACTAAAACTGTCCATTTCACTTGACATAGCACGCATCCACTCTCTACGATTAGGCCCTGAAAGAGCTTCTTTCACTGACACTGGACCTCCCCGGTGGCTTCTCTGTGAAATATGTGATGAAATCATTCCATGATTTAACCTTCCTCTCGCTCTGAGATTTACGGATATTCTCTGGATCACCAATATCAATATCTGGGGTAAAAGTAACATCACTGGCATTCTCATCATCTGATTCTTCAGCTGTCTCCCATTCAGACAGCGGAGTTGTGTCAAATTTGTCAATGTTGCTGTCATTTTCTTGAACTTCCTGAACAAGTTCCTGGCATTCTAAATCATTTTGACTACTTAAGTCTGCATTTATATTTTGATCTGAACTATGATTCATATCCTTTTCCATAATATGGACGTCTCTACTAGTTGAAACTTGCCCTGTTCTAAGATTATACAATCTGTATCCCTTAGTTGTATTAGAAAAACCAACAAGCAGAAGTCTTTCAGATTTTTTATCCCATTTTCCCCACTTTTCTTTAGGAATATGGGTCATGGCTATGCTGCCAAAAATTTTAATATGACTTAAATCGGGTTTTTTACAATAAAATAATTCATAAGGGGTTTTCGGTAAATTACTTACTACAGATCTATTTCTGAAGTAGCAGGCTGTGTTGACAGCCTCAGCCCAAAACTGCTTTCCCAAGTCTGCCTCATAGAGCAAGCACCTTGCCCTTTCAACTAAGGTTCGATTGAGCCTCTCAGAGAGCCCATTCTGCTGGGGTGTATATGGATTAGTGGTCTGGTGAATTATGTCTTGGCTTTTCAGATATTGCTGAAACTCTGCACCAACATATTCTCCACCATTATCAGTGCGCAATACTTTTATCTTTTTACTTTTAGCCAACTAAGCACTGAAACTCTTTAAATTTTCCAAATGTCTCATTTTTTGCTTTTAAAAAATAAACAAAGGACATACGACTATAATCATCTTGTATGGTTAAAAAATATCTTGAGCCACCAAAGGATTTAGTTTCCATTGGACTTGCTAAATCACTGCGGATAACATCCAAAAGTCCTGTAGCCCTTGTTCCATGACCAAATGAAAATCTGGACTGCTTTCCCTCACAGCAGACTGTACAGTTTTGCTTTTCAATCTTTACATCCCCAGAATAATTTACATCAGTAACTAGTCCATCCCTCATTTTATTCAGGTAAGTAGAATTTATGTGCCCCAGCCTCTTGTGCCATATCTCGCCACTTAAAGCTTGACCAACAAAACCAGCTTCGGAATCGGGTGTATCTATTTTGTACACTCCATTCATCAAAAAAGCTTTGGCCACTAAGACTTTTTCACTATTATAAATCTTACAGCAATCTTGGCTAAAATCAACTGAATTACCATTTTCTATCATTTGGCTGACTGACAATAAATTAGTGCTTAAACCAGGAACATAGTGAACATTCCTTACCTCAATCTCAAAGGATTGTTTCCCCACTTGGCTGACAATTAAAACTTCACCACAACTATGCACTGGAAGTTTTGTGTCATTTGCTACAACAATCTCCTTTAAGCTTGACTCTCTCTGATTAAGTAACCAATCCTGCTTGCATGTTAGATGAATACTGGCACCTGAATCTAAGTACCATTCATTGTTTTTGTACTGGGTACTCAAAAACACAACATTAAAAGAATTTTTAAGCCGGTTATCATTGTTTGATTTCTGACCTGCCTGCGGGCATTTCTTACATCTGTAGCAAATCACATCACTTAAATCCTTTTTTTTTGTTGCACTTGTACTTTCATTTTCTGATTGTCGGACTTTGTTTTTGTTTACAGTCTGTGACACCTGACGTTTCTGAAAATTTCCAACGCCTCCCATAAAAGCGTTGTTGCCAACTGACAAATTCATGAACCTGCCATCTGAGTGCATATCAAGCAATTTTGTTTTGATTGAATCAGCTGATATGTCAATTTCGCTATGCTCCAGCGCCATGACCATCGGACTGAAATGTTCAGGCGACTCTGCCAACAGTAAACTATCAACAAGAGTCGTATCCAATTTGAGCCCTGTCCGACCAAGTTTTTGGGCCGTTTCGATAACTTGGTTTACGTATTCTTCCATTGATGCACACGTCTCTAGTCTCAAGGAAATTAGAGTACGAAGAAGTCCAATTTTCCTTGTAAAGCCCTTGTTTTCATAGAGATCTTTTAGTTTATCCCACACATCTTTTGCTGTAGTAGCCTCTTTTATGTGGACATACAAAGAAGGATCTATGGATAAAACAAGTTTGGTTTTTGGCTACACAGTTAAGCCTTCTAGTATAAGGAAATTTTCCATACCGAAACACCATTCCTCATAATTTTCACGGCCACGTAACTTCGAAATCGATGACAAGTAGCTAACGGCCATTTTCAAACATGAAAACAACGCGACTGCTGAGCGGCGTCACCTGCGCTTTTCCGCACTACTGTACTGTCTTTAATCGATGATATCAAAGTTTATTTTTCACAAAAAAGAACCGAACAACTCACATTCACTTTACTGAACTCCCTGGGACGAACTGGGCCCATAACCTGTTGAATAAACTAATAATGGGAGTGGAAAAATAAAACACATGTGGTTCGGTGAATCTGTGTCAACTAACTCACCTTTATTTTTAGATAAGGACAAGCACAACGTTTTGGTAACAAACATTGCCACTAGATGGCGTAACAAGTAACATATTTGATTAATATGTGTGTAGATACAAAATATTAACAAAAATTGTGTGTGCTATATTTTAAAATACTGTAGGTATTTGGTATGTAAGGAGCGAAAGCGGTTACTATGTAAAGCAACTGCAAGAAGCACTGTAGCAGGGGACGATTTCCGCGTGACAAATGGAGAACATAATCATCCTGCAGAAGGAAATGAATTTAGAGTTTTAGCGTTCAAAAGGCAATTGAAACAGGCGCGTATTAATGAGAGAGGCAATCTTAAAATCATTTATGAGAACTTAGCTGTGAGGTAAGGCTCCTTAATAATCTTAAAATACAATTTTAGTCTGATGCAGAAACATTGAGACTGTTTCATTAAAACAGTTGTACTAAGATTTGCTTACAGCATTTTTTAGAGCAAAAGGTGTACTTTTCTACCCCACTTTTCTATAATTTAATTTAAGCTAAAAACATAGTTTTTTTGAAATATTTTTTTATAGTTAGAGGATCTTACTTGGTATTAATATGGTATTAACCATTCTGTATTTACTACTTGTTTAAGACTTAATCGAGGACTTAATTTTTACTCAGAAGACTGTAAGAGTTAAAACAAATTATTGAATGTAGAAGTTGCTTGGTACAAAATGTTTTTTTTTTTAATTGTATTGGATTAGCTGAGGGATTTTCATTTTCTCACCTTTTGGGTGATTTTGTTTTTCAACTATTGATATGTGAAAACCTCAAAACTGTCAGTGTTGTAAATTTGATGAACGGTAAAGATAATCATACATATATTAAATGAGTTTGTTGCATTTTCCATCTTATTTTTTTATTATTGGCCTAAAAAATATTGTCCATTGGGTGAAATAGTATGAATTTATTGAGGACAAAAAAATTCTAAATCAGGCCAAGAGTCCACAATAGTTACTAAGCTTAGGTCAGTGTCTTTACTTGTGGGTATTCTAACGGTTATTGTAGATTTAGATACTTTAAAAATCTTGAGATATCCAGAGAAACGAAAAATAATTTTTTTACTTTAACATCCTGTATCTCAAAAAATGAATATGTCACTGAACTATGTATGTGTAAATTAACATTTTTCTTATTTTTGCTAGTTCTATCTGCTAGTTAAAAATAGCACCCTAATTGGTAATCTACATCCAGAAATATGACTAAACTTTATATTAACACAAATTCAAAGTTTTTTCACTAAAACTGAGCTCACCTAAATGATGCTAAAAATGGGGTATTATAGGAAATGTTATTTTTTATGTACATAAAAGTTTTTATCTCATTCAAGGGCCTTCAACAATAGCACCTGACAGACATTTTTTAACAACTAGGCTTTTCAACCAGAAGAAAAATTGATAAAAATTAAAATAACATTTCTATATCTGAATAGCCATGATGTATCGCAACCTCAACCTCAAGAAACCTAAAGAGCCAAATTGCTTCAACTAATGTATTGTATAGTTCACTTGTATTCCAGGAATATAGATGGAGCTGTTATGGTGCCGTACAACAGCATAAGAACTAGTATGATGGGGTGGAGAAGGTCAAATACCCCAAATATCCCTGAGAACTGGAGCAACTAGGACGAATACTTCAAACAGGTGAGTGGCCCAGATATAGCAGGTGTCAAACTGGTTCTTTTTTTTCAGGTATCGTAATGAATGGAGAACATCGTGCAGTTATTTTTGCCAACCCGGAGTTTGTATCAAATTTTTCCAGGAATTCTCAGGCAACATTTATAGATGGTACCTTCAAAGCAGTCCCTAGAAGACCACATTTCATGCAGATACTAACAATATTTGCAACATGCATGGACCATGTAAGTTTTTTTTTTTAATCATTATTATCTAAAGAAAATTGCTTCTTTTGTGTATAGTATGATCCACCGAAAAGTAATACTTATAAGAACGCTTTTTGCAAGTTGCATGCAGTGTTTTCCCAATGATCGCAGTTTATCCAACATAAAGATAATTCTTTAAAAGTATATTCTTTATAAATTTATTTTTTCCCCCAGCTTTAGTTTAAAAAGTCTTGCTAATATAACTGTCAAGTAAATATAATACCATTTATATTTTATCGGGCTGCTTGGTCTGCAATAGAGGCTATTGCATCCAGATGTCAAATGCAATGACACTCCTTTTTTTTTCAGGAAAATGTGTGAATAAACCGCATTTTCTCTCTATATATTAACCTCAAAGATAATGAAAAATAATCTAGAATTTTATTTAGCTGCGTACATTGTTACCATAATAGTAGGAGCAAACCAAAGGCCAATTTATTTATTTCTTATAAAAAAAAAACAGTTCGAGTTTTTTTTACAATTAGCCTTTAGAAAGCCCAAATTTAGTAGTCCTATACTTTTTACAGGTTTTTTTACAGTACCTACTTTTAGGTTGATCAAGTAGATTTTCTGGTTTTGCTAATATACTGTTATATCAGTTTTTTTTGTTAATAATTGGCGTTAAAACCAGTCAATATTTTTATAACGAATACTATTACTGTAGGCATTTCCTATTATCCATGTTTTTATGGATAGAAGAACGAAGGCCTTGTATGAAGCAGTTTTTCAATACATCGTGGAAACTTTCCCGAACTGCATTAATGGGACTATAGTGATGGATTATGAAGCACCCTTGGTAGAGGCCTTGCGGAGTCGGTTTCCACAAACATCATTGCATGGCTGCTTTTTTCATTTTTGCAAGGTATATAAAACATCCTAACATTAACCAAATTTATGTGTTTTTTGTGTAACATGTATGTAACTACTAAAAAATTCAAAATTTAAATATGAGAATACTCAAAAATGTATTGATAAGTGTGTATTGAGTAACATTTACCATACTGAGCCTTACTTATGGTCAAGTTCCCTTAACTTAGGAAAATGTATATGCCTTCATAAAAAGGGGCTTTCATTGTGATCTAGCAATTAATTTTACTTCGTTAATATTATGTTGGTACAAAAGGGTGAGATTCAGTTTGGCAGATTCTGGTACCTGACAGCTCAGTTTTTCTGCTCTAAGAGATGACATTCGTTGCCAGTTTTTTAATAGGCATAAATGGTTTGCCTAATTTGGTACAGTTTTAAAAATAAGTATTATATACATAATTGACAAATATGTTTTATTATAATTTTAGTGGCCATTGTACCAGATGATTCAGAGCTCTTAACAGTGATTGATAAAATTCTAGTTTGTTTCTTTTCTTACAATTTTTATGTCCATTCTAGGCTATTCTACGTAAAGCTAAGACCTTGGGAGTTATGCAACAAATTCAGAACAATAATGCTGGACTAATTTTGCTCAGGAAATATTATGGTTTGGCACTTTTACCCGCTGATAGGATCTTACCTGCAATGGAATCTTTTCTTGTAATTTATTTTTCATAACCAATGAAATTAAATATTTCATTTTAATTTATATATTTATTATTGTTATTGCAATTTTATTTTAATTCAGTTCATTTACATGGAAGGGTTTAGTCCTTTAGGTGCTAAAATACAAGGGTGATGGAAAATAAAAGTGTATTTAAGAATGCTATTAGTGTTAACAATAAGTTGTATTTTATTTTAATACCAGTAATATATTATTATTATTATTATTATTATTCAGGAGAATGAAGAACTTATAGAAATGTTTAGAGGCTTGCACCAATACATAAGGACCCAATGGATAGAACGTGTCACTCCACAACATTTCAGCGTTTTCCAAAAGAAACACACGACGAACAATGTGATGGAGTCTTATCATAGAAGACTAAACAGTAAAATAGTGAGACATCCTGGAGTATGGGATTTGATTGGTATTTATCTAATCTGATCACATAGAAAGTAGTTATTTAGGAGCTTCTATATATTCTGAATGATGAAATAATTTTTGAGAAAATGTTATAACAATGTATCTTTTTCATAAAAAAATACAGAAAATATATGGTGAAATATCTTATTTTGTTCTTAACTCCTTAAAATACAGAGTTTGTAGTTGTACAAAATATTGAAAAGTGTCTATGATCGCACTAATATTTTACTGTTTGTTTAGAGACTTATATATCCACGATACAGCATCCATTAAACTTGCACAGCTGGAAAGAGGAAACACTGTATTGAGAGTTGCGAGGAAGAATACTTTGTTTCATTCCCGGTTAAATCAAGCCTGGGAAAAACTTTCAGATGACCGCTTTACAAATCAAGATTTTCTTAGGCAAGCTGTCCATTTCGTGGAGGGTCTTGATGATGAACTGGTTCAATGGAATGAAGACCATGTGGCAGATGAAGAACCAATCCTAGCTTTACATCCCCTGCTAGAGCCCTTTGTTCCTGCTGTTCCCCTACCTCTTTCCAATGTACCCCTTCCTGTTCTACCTATTCGCAATTTTCCTCAGCTCGCCGTTCAACGGAATCCAGTTCTTCTTGAGCCACCTCCCTTAGTTTACTTCGCACGTCCAAGGATAAACATTTTTGAAGAGGCACCTGAAATCCTAGAAGCAGAACCATACCTTGAACTGCACGTCCATGTGGAGGAGTTTCCAGATCCTGACCCTATCCTTCCAAATCTTAATCATGTTCTTCCCGATCCTGTTCATAACCTTCCAGATCCTGATAATATCCCTCTTGACCCTATGCTTCCAACTCCTATCGACTTAGCAGAGCTAGAACTGGAAATTGGTCATGAACCGATTGTGCAGGTAAATGATGAGTTGCGCCCACCTCCTAGGCCCAATTTCAATTTTCCACCAATACCAGAAGAAATTGGAAGGTTGTTTGCTGCGTTTAATAATGAAGAACCGGTAATCCATAAGTAATAGACTACAACAAGCGTGGATCACCATTTTGTCTTTTCTGCCGATTGTCCATAGGATATAGGAAAAGGATAAAATACATAATATATGTGGCTATTTGTTAAATCTGATTTTTACAAGAAACCTCATATATATAGAACTAAAAAGGTTAAAATAAAAGCTTCTATAAAAAAAGTAATACTGACGTCAAAAAATGCACTAAAAAGTGAAAAATAATATTTTATTCCATCTTGAAAATTTTAATCTGTGAAGTCGGTACCAAACTAATAGAGACAGACAATAAGACATTATACTCTTGGTATTAGACATCAAAACACTAAAAATGGAATAAAATATTCTTTACTTTTAAATATTTTTTTTTAAGGCGGTTTAATTTTCTTATAAATTTACTTAATATGATTTTATTAGGCTAGGAAGCACCAACAAGACCTGAACAGTTCGACGAAGAGTCCATGCCTTCATTTCTTAAATTCAAGATTTGCTTGATGAACAGGACCCAATATGCAATGCAATGTGGACATATGTACTGTGTCACTTGTATAGAGACATTGTATAATGTGGATAGACCAAAATGTGGCATTTGTCGAACCGCATGGAACCGTGAACCTATACGCATTTATCAGGATTATCTTTTTCGGCACTATTTTTTATTATATAAGTCAACTGTTGTGGGTTTAATCGTTCTGTTTCTGTGATGAAGTCAAGTTTGTGTTTGTATAATTCTTGCTATATATATATATATATATATATATATATATATATATATATATATATATATATATATATATATATATATATATATATATATATATATATATATATATATATATATATATATATATATATATATATATATATATATATATATATATATATATAATTTCTGATTTCATTATATATAAATATTTGTAATGAATTTCCCTATTATATATATATATATATATATATATATATATATATATATATATATATATATATATGAAATCTCTTAAAAATCCTTTTATCTATGGACAACAAATTTCTTCACTAAAGATTCGATCGTCCTATATATATTTAGGTATATATATATATATGTATATATATATATATATATATATATATATATATATATATATATATATATATATATATCGTCCATAAAATCAGATATACTTTTTTTCTCAATATCCACTTAAAAAACGTTTTGCGTGACCCAGTACGTAGGTGAAGTAATATTGATTAAGTGATTTTATTATTATACTTAACCTAACTAAAACCAAATTTACGTAGGAAGTTCTGTGTAAAAACCTTTACTAATTTTTTCCTTAGTGTTTTATAATTTCAGGAACTAACGCTCTAATTGTATTGGTGTTTATATACATTTTTGGGTCTGCTTGCTTTTGCATTGTATTCTTATTTGCTATTTGTAAATCTGTCAACAGTGCTGGATTTAGTCTCAATATATACGGGAAGCACTTCGGAAAACAGCCATATATGTAAACAGAAATTCAATTTGCCTAAGCATAGTGTGATATGCTAGTAATAGCGGCGAATGTTGCCACTGTTACAGTGTAGCTATTTTAATCGCTCTACTGCTTATACGCCGCATAGCAGCCAGCGCTCTGCGCTAGATTTCTCCTTGCAAACATCCATAACATCATTAAATTTGAGCTCCTGCAGCAAATTGCTATTACAAAATTACTAATTTAGCATCTCCTCTGCCATGAGATTTCTTAGATACTTCTAATATATCAAGAACTTCATTAACTCTCCTTTTATTTTCGGCTCTTCAGAACGTACCACCTTTTATTTATTAATATTTATATTGCATTATGTTAGTATTGTCCGTAGGTTTTAGATTTAAAATACCATTAATGCCTTTTATTTTAGACTAGTATCCCCCATACCTACAAATCCATTTTATTAAAAAATATTAATGGGACTTAATTTTTTATACAAAATTAATTCACTTTGAAAATGTAATGTATATTCTAGTATTAAATTGTCATGGAGCCAATTAACAAGAAACGTTAATGTTTGCAGTGTTTACCGCTGAAAGCTAACAGCCCCTTAAACAACTGTCCTAAATCCAGCTTTGAATGTCTGAATAACAATCTGAAGCCCATGTTATAAAATATGTTGCTTTGTATTTGGGAGGTCTAGAATCAAAACACACATTTTCTACCCATCTGCCATGGCGACAACGCACAAAAGTTACGATCGCTAATTTTACCGCTCAAAACTTAAAATATTTATTAATACTATTTAAAAAAATATGCAAAAATATTGATTAGACAACCGGAACCACAAACTTTTTTAAAATATTTTGTTATCTGGCCTATCTAGCAAAACACACAAAATTGTATTTCATCTATGCTGAAAAGAGAACTCACGCCCTTAGTTTATATTTTTTTGATGGATACAAATAACATAAGTATGTATATTTTATTTGATATTAAATGTTTTATTTTTTTACCCTAGCGTTACCACATGACATACAAAAGACTTTAATAGTGCAGAACCTCGTATATCAGAATATTTTGAAAGCCGGAAAAAAAAGTCGGAAACTTTTGGTTAAAAACTTATTTTTTTATTCTTACCGACATTTTAGTTTAAAATTTGAGTGCCATTATGACTACTACATTATGCTTCTTTAAGTTTGACCGATTTTTCCCTTTGCCATACCTGTTATTTAATTAAATAGTTACGAAAATAAACACCTGGAAACATAAAAAAATTTTACACGTTCAAATTATCAATTGGGAACACTATGCGGCGCGATTCTATATTTACATAATATTTCCACCTGCACACTATGAAACACATAGTTTAAATCGCAT
Organism: Kuschelorhynchus macadamiae; assembly: GCA_030620095.1. Taxonomy (NCBI): domain Eukaryota; kingdom Metazoa; phylum Arthropoda; class Insecta; order Coleoptera; family Curculionidae; genus Kuschelorhynchus; species Kuschelorhynchus macadamiae. Next base: position 327,491 of record JAUTXW010003181.1, read on the forward strand.
TCATGTTCAAAATTGGTTTTCAGTGTTAGTTTCAAAAAAACAGCCTCAAAAATAAATCCACACGTTTTCAATGTTTTCTTATTAATTTATTTTTATGTTATGTAAGTAATGATATCCATATATTTTTTTACAAATTTTAATATATAAAATCATAACTAACATTCATAATAATTGTTGCAAAGGTATTTGATGATTTCTCAAAATCGAGTTAAGTGTGAGAATGTCAATTTTGGATCTGGACTCATTTCTTTGCTTGTTTTGATTTGGGATTTGTTCAGTTGTATATATTTCGCTCAAATATACTGTCTTGTTTGTCTTATTTATATTGGCTTTTCGTTTTTTTGCTATTTGGGTAAATCACTTATTTATTCAATAAAAGAGTATTTACGAAACATACCGTTTTTTTATTAAGAAGAAGAGAATGAGAATAGAATGCTAACATTCTTGACAAGAAGGTAAATCTCCATTAGTCCATTATCGCCGTATGAGTGGGGGCTTAGTATAGGACGAGAATAACATGCTAAGATTTTTATATGTTGGAAATAACAAATCCTTTTTGAAAATTACAACTTTTGGAGTAGGCAGGAATAAAAGTGTGGTAATCTAGAATTTAAATTTACATTTAGAGGCCCTGAATCAAATTCTTAAATTTTTGATTTTAGGACCCTCATTCTACATAATACAGGGGTTCCGAAGTATTTCGAGAATTTGAAAATGTAAGTGTAATTTTTGTTTAGGGTTCTATACCGAGTTTAACTTTATTTTGAACATTTACAACACAAGCATTTCTCATAAATTTACGGTTTTCAAATGAATAACAAGTCGAGATCACATGGATAATTTAATCAAAAACTTAATTTATTTAAACATGTCTAATCTGGTTGTTTTGCTGTTAAAACCAGACACCTCTAAATTCCATGACTTAGGTCCATTTGATATTAAGCAAAAAGCAATAAAAGTTAGTGTAAATATTCAGTTTACAAAATTATAAAACAAAGCCGAAATTTCACCTCTCCAAAGGTTATCTTGCATATTAATTTAATAATGATGGCTCAGATTGCAGGGTCAAAACTCCATTTATTTCATGTCGCTCGCATTCACAAAAAATGTATCATTTCATTAACGTTATTTCGAAGTCGAACAGGAATAAAGAAAGGTTACGCTCTCCGTGAAGCTAATATATCAGTAATGTTTTTTTTTAAACTAAGTTAATAAAGTGTGAGAATACAATTATATACATAAAACAGGCAAAAAGGATGGGCGTACATTTAACACATTATAATGGGGCGTATACTTGGTCCTACCATATGTATCCCAGCTATCTGAAAAATTAGAAAATATCTTCAAAACTGAAAATATAATAGTATGCCGCAAAGGCTATAATCTACTGAAATAAATAAAAATTAAAAACGGGTATACCGAAAGAAAAAAGAGTAACATCGTATACGAAATATCTTGCCAGCATTATATACTTATATATATATATATATATATATATATATATATATATATATATATATATATATATATATATATATATATATATATATATATATATATATATATATATATATATATATATATATATATATATATATATATATATATATATATATATATATATATATATATATATATATATATATATATATATGTCTATACAATTGTCTTCTGTCTGTCTGCAAAAAAGTTTTGGCAGTATTATATATATATATATATATATATATATATATATATATATATATATATAGTTAATGTTTAGCCTTAAGATGGCGATATTAAACTATATGAGTGAAGAAAAGTTGTACAGTTTTCCGTGTCCACAGGAAATCTTACGTCTTGCTTTTCATTATGCCTGTATCGTTCGGTAGCATATTTTGAGTGTTTCGCATCCTCACTTAAAATTACCCTCCAATGATCAAAAGATAAAATCGCCCTTGCCATTTATCATCAACTGTATTTACCATTATAGAAAATAAATCTTTTTATTTTAATATAATATAGGGTATTTGATAAGGACTTCTAAAATCACCTAAAATATAACACTAATAGCTTCATTTATTTTTATCAAAACACAGGGTGAAGATACTACTAAAAATTAACAAAATAAAAATAATTAAGGTCAAGCTTCTGTTAATAGCTCGATAAAATAACATACTTCCGTTAATAGCTCGATGAAATTAAAATGTCTGTACCGCCATCTATGACATTTTATTTTAGTCAAAATTAACTCCGTATGAAACCCGAACATTAGCGAATTGGCACGATAATTCGGGAGAACCATATTCGATCCGATAGCTGCTCATTCGGATAAGTGCACATTCGGATTAATGTAGCCATCTCAAGGCGTCAACGCTATGCCGTATGAAATGTGCTAGAGATGACGAAAATCAGTATTTTGTTGTAACACGTACGTCCTGTTCCAAGTCAATACCTGCGACAAAATACTTTTCCCGGCTTGGAGGCTCGAGTCGTTGAAACGGTGACTAAACGGCTGTTTCGAGTATCGCAGCCCGCAGCTCGTTGATTATGATTATATATGTCATCAAAAGAGTACATATTCCGTGCAAATTCGAAAAAAGTAAATGAACGAATTGGTCCACATTTTGCAAATTTCGTTTCTAAATTTATAAATTTCCTTTATATTTAAAACGGCCTTGGTGTTTTTGTCATAAAAACTGGCTTTGTAAAAAACATTTTTAATCTTTTTTGTGCTAAATATTTTAAGATTCGCCTATTAAAACTATCAAATCTAAAATATGTTAATATTTTCGCCTGATTTGCGAATAATCTAATTCGTAGATTTCTTATTTCTAATTACGATATCGTTCCTTTTGTAGAAAAAATACTAGTCATATAGAAATGCTGGTTTAGCGTAGCAGGAACAGAATAGAATAAAATACCTGTGACAAGCGTTTCAGTCACAGCGAATATACTTGCTAATGTACTATAGTAGTAATGCAGTTGTTATAATTCAGTTTAATTTATTTCGTTGTTTAAAAAATGAGTGTGTTAAAGAAAGACACACAGATCCCGATCGATTCAACTGTAAATAAAACATTATGGGAGGGGCTTTTTCCACGCTGTCGCCCGACGGTCCGCTGAGAAAGCCGAAGCCCGAAGAGCTTTTTCGTTTGATGGATGATGTGTTGTTGCGTACCTAAATATCTGCGCTTCCCGGGATCGCAACAAACTGGTAAAAATACTAGGTGTAGGAACGGTAACCGATATGTTTGAGGTCCAATACCTGTGACAAGCTGTTCCTAGTTCGTACCTGTCACGAGTATTTCTTAACAACTCTAAAATGTGCAGATTTTGCTATTGAAAGTTTTCAGAGTTTTTTAGTATTTTGTACAGTAACTAGACACAACTTGGTACTGGCATATTGGAGACTGAGAAGTTATCAAAATGGCCGGGATATTGGGAAATACATTTTTTAATGCTCATGTAGCCCGAATTAAAAATCAAAATTTATATTTATTTCTAAATTTTAAAGTACCTACCTTATTTTAAAATGTCTTTTAATTAGTTTTTTGATATTAACTTAGTGTCAGCCTCATAAGCCTTTTAAGCAATTACTTTAAATATTAGTAATTATGAGATAGTCTGGGGAAACCTATTATATGAACTATTTAAGTTGATGTATGTAAGTTTTTATAACATGACATGAATTAGAATCATATGATACATTTATTACACTCAAACATTTTGTGTCCCACTCAGCAATGTAAACAGATAAGTTGTAGCTCTTTGATCTGACTTTTCCTTTATTTATCTAAGCCAAAAATTAGGATTTTTTATTTTGGAAATCAAATTTTACACATTTTAAGTTTTTATCATTTTTTGACTGATATTTTTACTAATGTCCTATTACTTTCGTGTTTTTTTTTTGTTTTAAATTAGAGATTATGTGCTCATCTTGGAAGTAATTATATTATATATATTTACAGGTCTTTTTGATAAGATACTTCAGGAATTTTTAAAGACAAAGCATAACTTGAAACATATAGGTACTCCTGTATTGGTACTATACCTACATCTTTTACAATATTTTAGGTTTCCTGCAAATGACAACCGAAGGAATTTTTGGATGTCTGCTGGGTATGCAAAACATTGTAACAATAGATAGAATAGTAATATGTTCAAATCATTTCCACCGGCATGATTTTTACCCTCAAAGTGGTGGAAGAATGCTCTTAATAAAGGATGCTAATCCCATATCCGTATTTACTGATAGAATTTCAAGCAGCAGGTTAGTTATCTATAAAAGTAAAGGAGGTCAACAAAGTCCGTAGCAGTCAGAACTCGAGTAGACTTTTCATTTTTTGCCACTAATAGTATATTAAATATTCTCATTTATATAAATGTTTGTTGAAAATTCTGTACAGCTGAAATTTAGGGAATAATAATACCGTTAAACAAAAAAGTTTTGGTCATGACTTAATTTTTTTAATTTCGTTTAATTACTATTTTTTATTTATTTATAAATATTGAATTCTTTAATTAATGGGTCGCTTTTTACTGATTATGTTTTATTGGCTTCTTCTAACTTATTGCCCCTTATGGCTGCTTGAGAAAGTTAGGCAGGTTGTGTGCGAGGGTTAAGGTCTTTAAACATATGGAATATCGCTAGGCTTTCTAAAGACTTCTTTGTTTTATTTCTATAAATTTAGTTTTTTTCCAATGATATTCCTTATGAAGGATTTTAGCTTCTGACTATTGGGTTCTATGGTCGTTATTCAGTGACACCCAATCTTGATGTTTCCCTTTTCTTTATTTGCTTTCGGAGTTCTTTAAAATCTTATTTCAAGAAGTCTCTTCGTTTTTTCTATTATAAGATTCACCACACTCACAAGGTACCTGATAGATACAATTATATCTGTGATTTGTGTTATTGGGCTTGACTTTAGTTAGTAGGCTTCCTAAAGTGTTTCTTGACTTAAAAGATGTTTGGATATTGTAGTTTCCTGTTATTTCTTTGAATTTTTTGGATGTTTCTTTTATATATGGGCTAATTATGAGTGAGCCTGTCGGCTGTTCTATCGCTTCGATTGACATTTGACATTTCATAATTATTTCGGTTATCAACTTTTATATATAACCATTCTGCTTAAAGTCATTTTTAATATTACTAATCCTCTTATTCTAAGATTCCTTCTCCATACATAAGGTTGTGGCTCATATAGAGATTAGTTTCATTTTTTTTGCATGGTAAACTTGATTGAAGCGAGGATAATATTTAAAGGCTCCAAAAATTTTTCTATATGGTTTATGAAAAAAGAAGAAAATTCAAGCTTACCTTTTTTTTGTTGTTCGTGAAAATAATTTGATCAAGACTTCTGTTTAGAGCTTGGTTTATAGTAAATCTACTCACACAGGACATTGTCTTAACCAGAAGTGTAACTATTCTGTATATATAAAAGGCTCTAAAACAACTATTTTGTAAAATGTGTACTAAATATTGTAAAAACAAAAATTATATGTTAATGTAATCTTTTGCTTTTAATTGTTATTTAGATTTGTATACTGTATATATTTACTTCTAACTGTTAGCTTTTGCTATTACATAAACATTATTATTACAAAAACAAGGTCTTATTAGATGTCTGTATAACCAAGCCACAACCTTAATTATGTATGGACAAGGAATGTTTAGATAAGGAGATTGATTAAAAATGATCTTAAGCAGTATGGTTGTACATAAAAGTTGATACCTGACACAGTTATGAAAGGCCAAAATAAAATTAACTCAATCCGAGTGACAGAACAGCCCTCTGGATTTCTGGTAACTATCCCATATATAAAAGGCAGATCAAAACGATCAGACGAAGAGCAAGAAACTACATTATCTAAATAGCTTTTAAGTCTAGGGACACTTTAAGAAGTCTATTAACTAAAACCAAGGCCAATAACACAAATAACAAACATAATTGTATCTATCGAATAACTTGTGAATGTGTTCAATTTTATATTGTAGAAACGAAGAGACCCCTTCATATAAAAATTAAAGAACATTGAAAGCACAAGAAGAAGGGGGAAATGTCAAGATTAAGTATGGCTAAGCAACGGCCATAGACTCCTATGGTCGGAAGCTAAAATCCTTTATAATGAACAGCACTGGAAGAAAAGCAAATTTAAAGGGTGGTATTCATTGACCATTGATCTCAAACATTTTAAATGTCAACAATGAGTTTTTTATAGATATGGCATATTAAATTTTTTTTTAATGTGTTATTTTCCAAAATATATAATTTTTCTCGTTAAATCTCCATTTTCCATTAATACACATTTTTTGTTAAATTAACAACATGACTACACTACTTCGGCAATTCAAGTATATGACACATAATGGAAAACTTTACCAATCATGTCTTTTTTTTTTAAAGAGAGAAATTAGAATTTTGTTATTACTATTAAAATAAAATAAAAATTGTATGGTCAGCCCTCCCAAACAAATATCCATTCTGGGATCAGATCTGGCAGATATTCAAATGGATTCAGTCAATAAAAGCCCCAGTTATAAATTCACAATTGGGATGTACTTCTAAAATAGGGTAAGTGGTAATTTATTTTAATATTTTATATAATAAAATAAAATCCAGTTTTTTATGATGAGTACTTATTTTGATGATGTGTTGATTAGTGAAGAATGAAGGGGAGAATTCTGACAAAAAACTTTTAAGATTTTGTTGAATTAAGTAATTCAGTTATTTTAAATAGTAAAGAAAAATTAAGGCTTTTTTATCACAAATATAACTATAGGATACTTATTTAAGGTTTAATTATTTTGTTTTCGGTTTGTCTTAGGAAAATTATATACTTTTAATATAGAATTTAAAGGTATAAGATTGCACAGAAAGTTATAAAACTTAATAAAAAAAACTATCTAAATTTTTGTCATGATGAGAAATAAGTAAATTATTAGAACATTTATATTCTCTACAATCTTAATATTAAATAAGTATACGGCACCTCATTTAATTTTCTTACTACATTTGTTGACTAATATTTTTCATGATTAGCTACTGTCCTAAGTTAAGCATGTTTTAAAAATATATTGTGATCTTCTGATCAGTCTTGTATAACTTTACTGGACATATGTGCCATTAGAGAAACCCAAGTTTAGCATAGGTATATTGTTCATAACGTTATTTAGGAAATAGTATAACATATGAACTTATGAAGCTATAGAATTTTGTAGATAATACATAAAATTTTAGTTTACAGAATAATAATGTATAATGATTTTTAATCAAAAATTAATTTTACATCTTTTTATGTTTGTTGTTGTGTATTTAGGCATGACACTTGTTTTAGTTCTAGGTGTCAGTCGGGGTCTTCCACTTGCATGGTTTCTAAAACTGAATACCATTAAAGCATGGGAAATGACAAAAGTCAGCCAGCTAATTCAAAAAAATTTGGAGTTAAAAGAAAGCTACTTTCTGCAGCCAAATGGAAAAAAAGGTAACTAAGAATGCAAGATAAGATAACAAATAACGGGTAGTGGTATATGTGGAAGTTACAATGCTAAACTTGTATTTTAGAAATTGATAAAGATTGTCTGTATACTTTATAGTGGGGAAGAGGAGGCCTGTATTCCCCCAGGCTGATTTGGTATGATTGATGAGACAGCAGGACATTCTTAAAGTATAGTTGGCGACAGATAAATCCGTACGCCTGAATTGCTTCATTGTAATTGTACTTCATCTTCCTTTATTTACCTGAATTACCTTTCACATTTGACAGTTATAACAGCACATGATGACATGATTAATTATTGATGTTTATTGATTTTTGATGTCAGTCTTGCTTTGTCGAGGGTAAAATAATGGCACAAAATATGCCACTTTTAAGTATTGCTACAAAACTAATTACACTAATAAGGCTGGTGTCTAATTATTTTAGTATAGCTAAGATCACTGCTTAGGGAATCATATGAATCGTAAAGGAAGTGACATGAGAAACATGCCTTGGAAAGATCGGGGAAAGACAAAATCCAGTGGTAAATATTTGCCGCAAGATGCAGATTTTTGGGAAAAGGTGATATTTTTTGACTAAAAACTATTTCAGTCTACTTGTAATTGGTAAATTCGCGTCTACCGACCTCCGAATTCTCGGTACGATTCAAATTGCACTCAAAAAAGCAAATTAACGGCAGTTTTTTAGTAAGAGTTTGGACTTAGATAAGCGCCCAGGGCCCAGGTTTTTTTTATTTTCCGAAAAGTTGAAATTGTATGTTCATTTTGGTATTAGTGAATTTAATATGGCTTTGAATGTAACCTAATTTAGAACAAATCCTTCAGTTACGTAAAAAACCTTAATATACCTTTAAAACCACTCAATCCGTATGATTGTAACCTAGGTAACAGGTAAAAATAAAAGTTCATATTACCAAAATATCATAAAATGAGGTTATACTCATTTGACACCTTACCGATTTATCTAACGCCAACTGTACATGTGAAACCATCCCATCTTCCTGGTTAAAACCTTTACAAAGATAAATGTCACTAGGCTTCATAATTCCTTAACTGACAGCTTTTAGTCACAATTCCTGCTGCCAATTATTAATTTCTCTTCGACGACGCCAAGAAGTTTTCTAGGTCCTCTCTTTCACATATCAGCAGTGGGCTAGCAGTATCTTGTTTAACTTAAAAAAAAATCAATAATCCAGTTGTAAATAACTTCTTAGGACTCTATATAGATGAGCAATTGAAATTTGAACATCACATTTCAATTTTAAATAAAAAACTGCTGGTTGCTATGCTCTTAGAGTGATTGCCAGTGAATTGAACACTAGTATATCAACGAATGTATACTTTGCTCTAATAGAATCTCATTTGCGGTTTGGAGTATCTTTTCCTTATGCAAAAGAAGGCCCTTAGAATAATCTACAAGGTTAGGCAAAGGGACTCATGTAGGCCTTTATTTTTGGAGCACAAAATTTTAACTCTTCCATGTATATTTATTTTGGAATCAGTGTGTCTAATGCATAGGAAACAAAACATTTGCCTGCACTCATCATCAGGATGTCCATTGCGTGGAACTTGTATTATATCGCTTCCCATTTCATCCTCTGTACTAACGAAATCTTCCATATTTTATGATAGTAAAAAGCTGTTTAATCATTTGCCAGTTTACCTAAGACAAATCCTGCCAGCAAAGAAGTTTAAAGGGGAAGTGAAAAAATTTCTGCGAAAGCCTGTTATACTACTCAGGAATATTTTGATGATCATTTTTAGTTGAAACCTCTATAGTTTTATCTGTTGTTGCGAATATTGTATCGATTTTTTTATTTATAGACTTTTATGTTACGACTTAACTGAAATTGTTGTTTTTGTAAAACTTCTTTAAGTTCTTTTTTGGTCGACTTTTTGTATAACTTTTTTCCAGCGTAGGATATTTTTGCTTTTTGTTTGTTTGTTGTCAATTGCTTTTTTTGCTTTATTTTTCGTGTTATATTTATTATTTTATTATTTTTTTTTTAAAAAGTGACACGCTAATTGTAGCTTAATTCTATACTGACTTTTCTTTGCAAATTAAAAAAAAAGTAATAAAAAATAAATAAATAATAAAAGTGCATATTAATTAGGCTATTTTATAGATAGCCTGATCATTACGATCGAATAATAATTATGTTCTTTAGTTAACAAGTTGGTATTGTTGTATGCTGCTTTGTGAATGAGAGTTTTGTATTCTTTATACAATAAAGCTTAGTTTGAGTTTGACAAATACATTTAAAATGTATTTTAGTTCTCTATTCAAAATTCATTTAGTGGTTTAATTTTTCTTTCCGGAGATAGGGACATTACACATCTGAAAATTTGAAATGTTGCAATTCTTAATGTCCTGATCAAAAGCTCTCATGATTACAGCTCATTCCTGCTTCTAGTTTTGGGTGTACAGTGTAGTCAACTTTGACCAAATCCCATATAAAATACATGGAGAAAACAGGATGGCACAAAATAAGCTTTTTTCTTTATATACAAGACATAAACATTATTCACCTTCTTTATCGGAAACAAAGCGTTTTCGGAACCTATGTTCATATAAAACTGTTTTCTTATTTTGGGAAGTATTATACTTAAACGTTAAAAAGACTTATTTATCTTTATTATTTAGATATCCTGTTTTTTCTATGTATTTTATATGAAATATGGTCAAAGTTTAAGATGTGGTATATCAAAACTTTATCGCATGATTGAGTTGTGGTCAGATTTTAATTAGGATATTGAGAGCCACACAATATCAAAATTTCACGTATTTACTAAATTTTAATACCTTAGCCCATTTTATTGATTTTTGGTACATTAGATTTTATGGTGCTTCGTATTTAGTAGTGTTTTGCCTTTAAGTTATTCACTATCAAAATCCACAATTTCTTTAATTTTTTACTATTTTTAAAAATACTAAATAATGCTAATTTCAGATAGGTAGAAAACACAATTAAAATATCCAAGTTATACATATTAGTGTACCACTTTATTCTCCTCAATGTCTTAAACTGGTTGCCTAAAAAATACCAAATGCCCCAATAAACTGAAAACAATATCATTAGTATTGTAATAGGATATTTTACCTATTTGTGAGTAACTTAAAAACTAAGTTGTACAAAAAAGTTACTTCAGATTGATAATCATTGCCCCAAAATATCCTAGAGTACCAAAAATTGGCTTAGGCATTAAGCTTGCCGTATTTACAATGGCTCCTCATCCTTCAAGTACTGAACTGAGAAATAAAATATCTTTCAAATGAGGTATAACAAGCCCCTTCAATACAGGGTCGCTGGTATGTGTGAATTGATTATATATTTTCAAAAGTACATGAAGTAAAAAATGTTCAAATTGATGGATTTATAGTTATCAAAAATGTATTATATTAAAGAAAAACTGAGTTCGTCATAAAGTCATAACAAAGCAAAGTTCCTTTTTTTTTAATTTAAATATACTAGGATTTAAACTTTCATGTTAAAAGATACCCGTGTATTTTGGGAAAAACTTATCCTGTTTTACATAACGGTAATCTCTTATGTGGGAAATTTACATTTAAAGAGTAAAAAAAAGTACTGCTTCCGATGATATTATGATATAAAATTACACTTTCATTCCATATAGGCTAAACATATATTATTCCAACGGATTTTCTTTTCAAAAACGCTAGTAATTTTGAATATTTGCTAATATTGATATTTTCTTTGACTACTAAAAAGGCTTTTATCATAGAGTACTATGACCACAAGGATGAAGGTTTTAGAACTCTCTCATTTTTATTAAAATAGGCACGCATGATGTAAAGATATACCGTATTTCGTTGACACCATTCCTTAAACTTCTTGTAAACATTTTCGTATTGCTTTTTTAATTTTTCTGGCAACAAATATAGCGTAGCTTCTTTCGCCGCCTTCAGTATCTTAGGAGGAGTATTATATATTTCTTTCACTATCAAGAGCTTTTTATCTTAAATTGCGTACAGACAGCAGCCTATCCCGAAACGGGTCAAGATAGAGACCTCCGATTTATAATGAAATTTGTATCTTTTAGAGGTTTTCAAAATAAGGTTAAATTCGATATAGGTTGCATTTAAAATTCAAAAGTTCAAGCCCGTCTCGCCTCTCATAGAAAAGGTAAAAAGTTGATTTGGTGGTACACATGCAACTTCCAAATTTAATTTTTTTTTATCTATACTAGTACTCAAGATATTAGTCCATATTAAGACTTTTCGGACGCACTGTATTTGGAACGAAATGTTAATAACTCTTTTTATTGTGACTTTACAAATGCTGACTTCTAAACTATTTTCTCTACTATAATATTTGTCAATCTATATTTAATGATGATCTTCAGTCATTGTTAAAATTTTTTAAAGGTTTTTGATTTTTTGAAGTGTTTGTGCCCCTAAAATATAGTTTACCAGATAATAGAATTCCAATTTGGTTCTTTCTTAAACAAGAATATCTCACATTTCATAAAAACTACCTCATAAACATACAATGATACAATTGACAATAGTTTTGATACAGCTAATCTTTTTTCAAAATAATTTTGTTCAGTTTATATATAAGTTTTATATATAAGCTTGTATTTACCTTTATTGTACTAGAACTCCCTTCATTCGGGTGTTTTTCACAACATTTAGAAACCTTATTATATGTACTCTGTCCATAAATCTAATAGAAAAAATGGTGTTGAAAATTACAGACTAATAAGTATTCTATCAGCAATCTTTCAGTCTTGCATTGAAAAAGATTCTTTCCAAGATACTTTACCTGTTAAATCTGTTTTCTACAAGTTTATTTATTTTTAGGCATCCGTTTCCGGACCGGGACAGGAAATCCTAGAAAAACTTTTAAGAGGACTTAGGAAACAAAAATATGATCCCATGTTAAGATCCTTTTAACTGACATTATCTCTCTATTCACCTGGGGATTATAACTATGTACTACTTTGAATAAATACTTACCACACTTGTCAACAATATGTAGTTGTTATCGGAATATAGAATATCAATTGTTTAGAAAATATTAAAATTATCTTTAAAACAAGGTATTAAAATATAAGCTGTTAGCTAAGAATTTTTTTTGTTAATTTCTTTATTTAGCATAAATGTTACAATTTACATTTTTCAAGCATATAATTCTAAATATTATAGACTACTCTAAAAAAAGCTTCAGAAACCATACATTTGTGTTCCTTATCAGCTTTTAAAATTGACTCTTAAATAAATAATCTCTTAAGTTAATTTTAAATTTTTTATAAGATTTCTGAGATTTTATAATAAATGGTAGTTTACTATATTGAATCGACCCTTTATGAAAAATTGACTTAGAAGCAACCCCTTTAAAATCATAATTTTAAATGAACTTTTTTTTTGCCTTGTTTGGTAATTATATTTTTCAGTTTTCATTTATAAATGTTTTTAGATTTTTGGACAATAAATTATTTTTTATTTTATAAATAAAAATTGGAACTAAATAAAAAATAAATTACGAACATTTAACCATTCTAATTTTCTTAACATTAAAGTAATTTTTGTATATTTATCACAATTTAGTAAAATCCGCATGATCTTGTTTTGTAAAATTTGTAATTTATCAAATATTTCATCGTTTGCCAAATACAAAACTGTAAAACCATATAGAAAATGTGGATAGATAATAGTATTATAAATAATTTTCTTGAAGAAAAAACTTAAATTTGAAGAAATTCTTTTAAAATATCCAATTTTACCACCAATTTTCCTAATAATCTTTTCAAAATGCAAGTAAAAATTTAATCTATCATCTATAATTATACGTAAATATTTAAAGGATTTCACTTTTTCCAAATTTGACCCTTCTAATGAAATATACAAGTTATTAGTGTTTAAATTTTTACCCAAAACCATGCATTTTGGTTTAGATAAATTGAATTTTAATTTATTTACTTTAAGCCAATTTGATAAAACATTTAAATCTGAATTGATAAAATCTTGTACTGCTAATATGTTTCTATCTTGTATATAAATTAATGTGTCATCAGCAAATAAGTAGATACACAACGATGGTACTTGTTACAGGGGCTATGTAAACACTGCAGTGCTACATTAACGTAGGTCAAATTCTATCTGTTATAAAAGTGTAAGAATTTATTTTCATCTCGCTGATCACATAAAACTTTTCAGTTGTAACAAATGTAAAAATTTTTGTTAAAAAGTAATTAAAGTCAATAAGTTAACATTGTTTTTGTAAAGAAAATGCCTTGCCTTGTAATGTGTTTCTTTGTTTTGTTTTTTCTTCCTTTATAGTTAAGAACGTTGTTTTTTTTTGCACTTTTGAAAACTTATTTAGAATATTGTATATTTTAGATTTAGATATACTTTTTTTGGAAGTTAATTAATTATCCTATCCTTTATTTCAAAAAGATTAAATGTGAAATGGACAAGCCCGCATAGAAAATGTATTTTCACTAGGATTCGATAAAAATTATTTATAATTTATAATTATTCAATTCTATTAAAATAATAATCAAATTTTTTTTAGTCATCTTATTTATAATTTTAAGTAATAAAAATATCCTTTTCTTGTCGCTTCCATTTTTTTATTAGAATTAAACATTTTATTATTACTCTATATAACAGTATTAATGACTATAGAATTTTGAAAACCCCTCTTATGGTTGGTTGCACAATAACCATTATTTCTATTTATAGTTTTTGATGATGATTTCTTAAGTTGTAAAACTGAAAGAGACATAATGCATAAATCATATCATTGTTATCTCACAACTAATTGGCTATTATGGCACTGGTTTTAAGTCTTTAATATTGTTAGAAACATTCGCATACCTTTGATTTTTTTTAAATAAAAATAAAATGTTTTTTTATTTAATAAAAAATGTAGTGTTTAAGCTTCTGCCCATGCCCTCTTAAGGGTCGCGTCTGTAACCCCGGGCGGCCCAACATAGAACTGCTACTCTTCCGAGGTTTCATTTAGTATTTTTTTAGATGTACAGCTTGGCCCCGGCAAAACTTTAACCCGTTATTTTATAAACCCCAAGCATTTATAATAAATGATTTAATATAGTACATATTTTGAGTTTTATTTCGAGAAGTAGCATCAAAATATTTCGAGAATAATATCGAAATATTTTATGGTAATAGGAAATAACCAAATAGCTAAAGGTTAATTTCCCATCCAGGCTTCCAAAAATTATTTCCACCTTTGATCTTGGTTTTAAGAGATGTTTTATAAAACTGTAATATATTTACTCGCTTCCACTGAGGTAAGCAGACATCAAATTGCAATTTCATACAAAATGTTATCTTTAAAACCAGATATTTAAATAGAGATTTTGATCTAAGAAATGAGGTACATAACTACAATACTTGTTACAGGGTTAGGTAAACATTGTGCAAGCTACACTAACATAGGTGAAAACTTTATGTTATATTCCCAGATCATATAAAACTTTTCAGTGGTAAAAAATGTTAAATTATTAAAAAATAGTTAAAGTCGAGATTGTTTTCGTAAACTAAATGCATTTCTTTGTGGTGTCTTTGTCTTGTTTCTTTCTTCATTCGTAGGTAAGAATATTTTTTGTTTTTGCACTTTAGAAAACTTGTTTAGAATGGTTCGATGTATTTGGCCCTAAACTTCTCTGGCTCAAACAGTTAATACCCCTAAAAGACATTTGCCCGAATCTACATTACACATAACCGTCACTGGCGCTAACAGTCGACATCCCGACACATTGGAATGCATGGAATTCGTCGTTGGCCCTAAAAGTCGAAATACATAAACATGCACGCCAATGACGTAAGAAACTTCTGTTACTGTTGCCATAGTGCATTATTGTTCAAATGAAGTACATATTTCCGACAATATTAGTAATGTTGTGTTTTTTTATTTATGTTTGATAACATGTTATTAATATTCCTAAATAATAAGTTTTAATCGTTCTCAAAGAATTTATAAAAATAGCAAATAGCTACGTATTAATCTACTGCGACCGTATCAGTGTTAGGATACAATAAAATAAGTTTTACTAACATGATGAAAAATGTCTGTAAATTGTCAGTTGGTTCGGTTGTGAAACGTGCAGAAATAATATGCAAGCTTTTACCCTTGTTTATAGATACTAACAAGGCTTTTACTATGTTCCCGATACGTCCTGAATTCTCAGTTTTTCGCTCATTTAAATGCGATTTCAAGAACGAGATTACTAGAAAGTTAGATTCAGCAATTTAAAGGGACTATCTATATTAGGATATCAGAAAGTATATTGTAATGTACAAATTTTATATTGGTAAGCCCCCTAGATTCATTTTTGTGTATACATTTATTTTCTTTAATCTTCCTCTTCGAATTTTCTACAATATATCGGTTTTTTAATGTATAGTGCACACTAAATGTTAGTTAAAAGAAAAATCTCGACAAAAACATTTGTAGTTGGTTGATAACGTGATAATGATATATAGTTGTGTTTGCATTTTTAGGAAATCCAAGTAAATTCATGGATGTATCAACCACAGTGGGCTCCATCTTAGCAAATCGGGGTATGAATCTCAGGCAACAATAAAAAATGAAAATCAGCATTGCATATAAAATTATGAGTAGACAGACAAAGCAGTGAGGAATGGTTCTATGGTCCATCTGAGAATAAATATAGAACTGCTGAGGTAATTCATATATCAAAATAATTAGATATTTTAATAATAATGAGGCATTATTCCTTTTCAAAATATTTTCTATTTAAAGATAACTTTTAGAAAAATTTGTTAAATAGGTAGCAAAATAAAGTGCTTTGAAGATTTATTTCATATGAAGAGATCCATATACTTATCATTTTTAAAAAGATAACTATTACTCCCATACAGGGTCGTGCTTACCCTAGTCTTAGCCTGGGACAAAATTTATTTGGGTCTGTATTTTCAAAAAAGGTAACCTATTTTGTTAATGTTTACAAAATTTTAAAGACTTGTGTCTTCAATGTTGGAAAACCCCTCGATGATTTAAATAAACAGTTCAATTCATACTAGGCTCTACACATAAGCAGGACGTAATCTGTATATAAAAGTTAAAATAATCATCTGGGGAACAGAATTCTCTTTCAGTAAGAATTTTTTGGTTTGCTTTTATGCTTTGAATAGATTTTATGTTTAATGGTAATATATATATAATTTTATACAACCGACTAGAGGACCTTTATGAAATAAAGAAATTTGGTGAAGCGTTATAACCAAATCATTTTTACCCCTGTGTTGATATTGTTGGAGATATCTCTATTTTTTTAAATTAAGTTTCCATTGTTTAAAAAACACATTATTTATACACTGAACGAAAGCATCTTGAAGAGTTGATACTGCTGAAGACTTGGGAGTGCTATTGAATTCCAAATTTACTTTTGCCAAACACATAGATAATATAACGAATAGGGCAATAAAACTATTAGGCTTTATTTTAAGATGTCTTTGACCTTTCAGCAATTTGTACGTTCTAATAAAGTCTTTTGTGCCGTGCCATTTGGACTTGTGTAATTTATTTAAAATTCTTAACAATTTTATTAAGTCACCTTCCCTCTTAAGTAATATAAACTTTCATGTTCCTATCAGATTAACAAGACAGGTGCAATTATTTCAGGCTACAGTACTAACTAACTAAATATTTATATATATATATATATATATATATATATATATATATATATATATATATATATATATATATATATATATATATATATATATATATATATATATATATATATATATATATATATATATATATATATATATATATTATATATAAATGTTAATGGCTATTTTATGTTCATATATATATATATATATATATATATATATATATATATATATATATATATATATATATATATATATATTATATATATAATATATATATATGGCTATTTTATGTTCAAATTTGAAAAAAAAAGCAAACACTGTTTCTTACAAAAACAGAAAAAAATACACAAACGAAAAGGAAGTGTTATGTTAATTAAAATAATTTAAATTTTCCTCTACCCTTTACAAGGTTTTCTATGAAAGAAATTATTTATGGCACAAATATAATTGAAATTTTAATGTAACTTAAATGCTTTATTGTCTAAGAATTCTATCTTATTGACAAAGCTGATTTAGATATTGAATTAAATTTGCTTATATAAATAAAAATATTGAGCTCAATTAAGATGTTAAATGAATGGAAAGAGCAATGGTATGTGATTGCCTTGTATGACCGGTTTGGATAAAATAGGGAATATTCAGGAAGTTACTGGAGTGGTCCCATAACAAACATAATAAATATATCGGAATGAGGCCATATTTAACTTAGAGTCAGAATTAAAGTAGAGATCACAATTCATTCATATATCACGTTAGGCGTATGCGCCAACATGGTTCCCCTATTTTTCACATTCTACCGACCAATGTTTACGATAATACAAGAAGTAGGGATTGCTCATGTCCAAGCCGTGGACATTTGTTGAGAAAAGTTTTCACTTCCCGCATAAGGAAATATCAATAATCGTGAAAAAATCATCGTTCCGGGTTTTTACAGATCTTTATGTTTTTCCATTACTGTCGGTCTGTCGCTCTGTTCCGGTATAGCTAAAAAATCCACTTACTCGATTAACTTTAATTTTATTTAATTTTCCACAAAAATTACGTCTGATACTCACTATTAAAATCAAACCAATAAGTTAGGTAAGTTTAAAAGAAATTAGTTATTTATATATTATTAAACTTTAGTTTTTAGTTATGTTTGCCGTATGTCACTGTCATTTTGTAATTGTGAGATTTAGAAAAATTATTTGTTCAGTTGTTAAAATAGTCATCTTAAACCTGTAACTGTCAAGTTAGACCTTGTCTAAATTTAAACCTCTTTAGTGAATACTATTGTTAGAGTTTTAAACTATAATCAATGCTTTTAACGCGCTTTTATTGGCTTCCTACTCGTCTGATTGTATGTTTGTAAGTCTGGTTCAAATCTTGTTACGGATTTTTCACCACTTCCATTACCGATTATTTTCAAATTTGACGGGCATACACTTTCGGATATAAAAAAAATCGATTTTTTTTAGTCAAAAATACGGCCAACGAATTTTGTTCCTTGTGTAGATTAAACTGAAAATTGGTGCCTAGAAAAATTTAAGAGTGTTAGCACTTATAAATTCAAAATAGCGGTGCCAAAATGACAATGTCAACAGGTCGGACGAATGATTTTAACATTTGTGGGGATTATTTAGGAATGCACAACGAAAATCAAAATGGTGGCGCCAATATAGCAAACGAATTTTGTCATTTGTACAGATTCGGCTGAAATATCAGTATGTAGAAGTATCTAAGAATGAAAGTTACGAAATTTTAGTCAATATTTGAGAATTTAAAATGGCGGCACCAACATAGCAGGTTAATTTCAAAATGTTTGCAGATTTGATTAAAATTCGGCATTTAGGGGTATTTAGGACTGCACATCATGGATTTTTGTCAACATTTTAAAAATTCAAGATTGTAATGCTAACATGGCGGCGGAATTTTAACATTTGTACAGATGTCATAATACATATCATACATTATTAGTAAATATTTAAAAAATGACAGTAGGAATGCCTAGATTGCGAGTGAATTTTAACATTTATACAGATTTAGTAATAAATATTCAAAATGGGGATGTCATCAATCAACCAATCCTATAAGTACTTTTTTCAGATATTTTTAAACATTTAATTAGGCCACCGTTTTGTTCCCCCATGTTTTGTTCCCCCATTTTGAATTTGTCTCAACATTTTTTACAAGTTCATCCCTATATAATATTTGGTTTTTGAGCAAAATTTGAACATAATCGATGCAGTAGTTTTCTGCATTGACTTTTATAACATTTTATCAGGCCGCCATTTTGGATTTGTAGTAAAACTTATCAGTTGATGGTCATGTCACATCTAATTTTTCTGCAAAATTTTGATAAAATTAATAAGTAGTTTTTTAGTAATATTTTTTTAACATTTTAGTATTTTGTTCCTTTAATTTTTAACCAAAACTTGAAGTAAATAGGACAAGCAGTTCTTTGTCGCGGACAGACATACAGACTAACCGACGGAACTGAGAAAATATGTTTTTTTGCAACTAGAATACTTTCGTTTTGCAAGGAAAGTAAAAAAAGCGAGCGCTATAAGATAATAATAGAATAGCCAATTGTCATATTGTTTTTCCATGTTAATAGCTAAAAATTAAAAAATAAAAGATTTTTTTTAATTTTCAATGTCCTAAATCTTAAATTCTAACCAGTTTCGAACATGTTTACGAACACATTTTTACTTTTAATACCCAAAGAGTTACCATTTAAATTCATTTACCTGACAACACTTATAGAAAAAATTAGCCCAACTCAAGTGTAAATTAAAAAAAGGCGCGAAATCATCCGAAACTTTATTATTTCCCCAGATTTCAAACCAAATCTAGTAATTTTCGAAATCGCAGTACGTTTTTTTGAGCGAGAGACGCCCTTTGACTATTTTAATATTGTATAGATATATTCTATAATTATTTTAATTCTCTGATAGGAAAAACTATTGTAATCGTCAAAAAAATCAGCTCAGAGTCTATCTTGTAACATTTTGCTTCTGAGGGTTCTCACATGACCCCGACGAAATAAACGTTCTATTATACTGAACCAGATTGGTCAATACGTCATGTGACGCAAAATAAGTGCGTAAGGTATCTTCCATTAGATATGTCTCCTGGAAAAGGAAATCTTGCTGTTTACTTAGTGACTAAAATAAAATTCCAAACTTAAACGGCCATTTTTTTACAAACTCACATTGCCGCAACATAGTTAGGTCAACTAAAGCTCCTAGCTTCGCAATGTCCAAGATAAAGTAAATAAAACTTATTTATTAAATATTAAAATAATCAATGTTCTTCTAATGTCACCGCACCTTTAGAACGCCGCTTCTTGAAGTAAGGCAACATATAATTAGAAGATTTGAACCATATTAACAAATACACAATAATACATTAAAACACATGCAGTAGTGACTAAGAAAAGCTTGGTATCTAATAAAATATTTTTTAGCAAATTAATTTCTTTAATGTTAAAATTTATTGAAGTTCCACGACCCGCTATTGGTTTTTAAGCCACTCCAGTCACGTGACCCTGTAACAATCTTTACTGTAGCCTATTATACTTTTTTACTATAAGGATCCGTTGTCAATGAAAGTGGGATGGTCTAATGCTACATTGGGAGGGTCTAATACGTGGAGTTGTCTATCGGGTTTTGCCATATCTAACTAAAACTCTTGTATGAAAATTTTATTGCATCATGTTTAAACATATTCACTGTAATATAAATTGGTATAAACATTGGTGTCCCTGGCTAGGCTTGGCATCGTTGTACGATCGACCTTGTACTGTGAGGTAATCTTGGCAGTGGCTAAATATGTAAATAATGAACTCTATTTTTATTCTTATTCTAAGATATTTAACATGTTTTACATGTATACACGAGCGCGGAAGAAAATATGTACCGCGTTCCCCATATTGCCAGGGAGTCTAAAATTTTAACCTAAGTTTAGGCCTTATAACTTGAAACAAGGATGAAATAAAAAAATAAAAATGACTAAAACAATATAATATACAACAAAAAGTAAACAATATTTTATTCCCATATATGTAGGTACTCATTATATCAATGTCGGTTTATGATTAAGTTATTAAGAATTAGTTTAAAGATGACTTCATAGATTCAAATTCAAAAATGTGGACTAAAATATTATTATTTACTTTTTAGTGTTATTTTCTTGAAGTCCGTTCTATTTTTTATAAAAAATTATGTTTGGAGAACCACGCTTTCTGAAGTAGATATTGTGAAGTGACTCCTCAGAAGCGAATCCCAACCCCTGTGTCTGTAAAGTCAAAGCCAAACTTAATTACCTAATCACAAAAATATGTTTATGTAATGAGTGTTTTGTTTTACTATCTCTATTCGTCTGGTGACTAAAATTTTCCAGACTAAATATAATATTATTTTCCAATTTTAGGTGCATTTTTTGAAGTCGGTTTTATTTTTTATGCATTTTTGTATTTCATCCTTTTTAGTTCCATTTATATGAGTTTTATTGTAAAAGTCATATTTAACAAATAACCATATATCTATGTAAATTCCTGATAAAGTGGTGAACGCTTTTATTAGGACGAATAAATATTTAATAGCGTCATACTTTTTACAATATGCTAAACGTGGGACCACTCGGAAATATCCCGAATATTCTCCCCATCCAAATAGTTAAAACCATCGCAGAGTAATCGTTGTACACTGTGTCCCAGATTGTTTGTAATCACAGGGTTTCTCGGAAACCAACAGAGATATAACTTTGCGGTTTTCGCGAACCTGTGTCACTTTTTCGAGAAACTTTGAATGCCGCAAACAGAATTGTGCCACATCGTTTCGTTCCGAGATACAGGGTGAAATAGAGATTTTGCGCTTTTGGGGGTGGTATCATATTTCGGACACCCTATCAAATAGAGAAAAGGTAAAAACTGCTATGGATAGATATTTTTACGTAGAATCCAGTGTTGTAGTCGCACAAATTTTTAGACGATCCGTTTTTGAGATATAGCCCAAACTTAGTATTTTTAAATGAGACACCCTGTATTTTTTTATTCCAAAAAATTCGCCATTTTTTCTCTTTAAAATGATGTATCACACTATGCACTTTTGACGTAAACTAAACCTTATAAACGCTATATTAAAAGAAAAACGTAAGTTGGCCATGGAAATATGGGTAGATATTAAAAGTGTCCAGAAGCAAAATTAAACAACATAACAAATTAATAACCATTTTTTTACTATGAAATAAATAAACTTAATAATCTTGATAAACTTAATCACAATACTAAACAAATTCTGCATAACTAGAAAAACTGTTCAAAATGGCCGCCCCCTCACGAACACATAATTGGCACACAGTGCGAATTCTTCTTAGAGCATTCATCATTATTATAGGTCTATCTTCCAATGATCTAAATGCCTGAATGGTTGCATTTTGCAGCTGCTCCATCGTATTGACTGGATTCAGGTAAATTTTGTTTTTTAAGTAAGACCAAACGAAAAAATCTAATATTGAGAGGTCTGGCGACCTAGCAGGCCACCTTACTAGTCCATTTGTACCAATCCAGCGATCGTGAAAATTTTCAAATAGAAATGGCCTTATAATTTGCGCATTGTGGGCAGGAGCACCGTCCTGCTGAAAGTAAATATTGTGCAGATTTGCTAGCGGCAAGTTATCCAATAAATCCAGTAGTATTTGATTTAAAATTGCTAGATATCTATCTGCTGCTAAATTATTATTGTAAATATGGAATGTAATCTTTGTTCCCAATATAAAGCAAGCGACGCTAAACCCAAACCTTCCTTGCTGCTGACGTTCTCTTGTTAAAAATTGGTTTTCCGTATACCAGTGCCTATTATTATGCCTGTTAAAAATACCACTACAACTTATATAGGCTTCGTCGGACCATATAACCTTGCTACCGAAGTCAGGGTCATTTTGGGTTTTTTGAAGATACCAGTTACAAAAATTTAGACGCCTTTCTGCATCTCCAGGATGCAATTGTTGTACTACATTTACTTTATAAGGCTTATATTTATGTTTTCTTAATATCCTTTGCGTTTGTGATTTTGACACCCCCACTGTTTCCTGAATATGCCTACATGAATTCGCCTGATTGGCCTGAATACTTGCTAATACAACAATCTCATTGTTCTCGTGATTTCGTTTATTATATGTTTAAGCCCTGTGCTTTGAAAATGATCCATCATTAATTAAATTTAATTTAATTCGGCGAAAAATTGCCTTGTGTGGCTGAGGCCTTTCTGGATATCTACGATATAAAAAAAGCTTTTGGAAATAGTCCATAACTCAAAGTGGAATTGAAAAAAAATTTTGAAAGGAGGTTCATAATAATTTAAGCGCTTGGTGCTTACCTGTTAAAATATAAATCAGATGCTTGATCACTGTTTTCATGACATTCAATAAAACAAACCATCATATCATACTTATGACTATTTTCAAAATTATTCATTTCTTCTTAATATCTATTAATTTACCTGTTAGAATTATTGGTAACTCGTATGATAAGAGGATAAACACGGCAATATTTGATATATTTAAGAAACAAATAGTTTTGATTTTTGTTTCCAGGACCAACTTACGTTTTTCTTTTAATATTGCGTTTATAAGGCTTAGTTTACGTCAAAAGTGCATAGTGTGAAACATCATTTTAAAGAGAAAAAAAGGCAAATTTTTTGGAACCAAAAAATACAGGGTGTCCCATTTAAAAAATACTAAGTTTGGACTATATCTCAAAAACGGTTTGTCTAAAAAAAATTTCGACTACAGCACTGGACTCTACGTAAAAATATCTATCCATAGCAGTTTTTACCTTTTCTTTATCTGACAGGGTGTCCGAAATATGATACCACCCCCAAAAGCGCAAAATTTCTATTTCACCCTGTATCTCGGGAACGAAACAATCTGGCACAATTCTGTTTGCGGCATTCAATTCGAAAACCGCAAAGTTCTATCTCTGCTGGTTACCGAGAAACCCTGTGATTACAAGCAATCTGGGACACAGTGTACATACATAAAAAAATGCATAAGGTCAAATTGATAACCTCCTTTTTTGAAGTCTGTTAAAAATTGTATTAATATTTGTGACATGGCCAGCTAAAAAAAATAAAGGAAATGCTTGTAGATCCACCATTTTCTGTCCAATTGTAAATATTTAAAAACTGACATTCATAGATTTTAAAGTTTTATCGGAATGTAAAAATGCATAGATGGTACGACTTCTGATATATTTATAACGTGCTTAAGATAAAGCTAGAATATACTTCCACAAATAAACATTTAGTTTGATCAATTTTTTTGAAATACAAATAGCGTAAGTTTACCAGTACCTGGTTATTTTTATTAGTAGTGCTATATCTATTTCATTAATTTTTTTTTAAATAAGTGTATTAATGTTTTTGAAAGTAATTAGAAATTTTCTTTATTTTTAGTATGCCCAAGGATGACCATTATGTAATAAGATCACCAACAAGATGTAAGCTCTAGAAAGTAAGAAAATGATATCATCTTGGACTGTGTCATTGATTAAAATCTGGCCTTCTTACCAACTACACCGTTTCAAGGTAAGTGAAAAGAACCCCTTTGTGAGTTGAGAAAACTGATTACATCATAAAAAGATAATATTTACAGTAATGTGTTTTAAATAAAATTTATGTTTAATATAATCTTAGGTTTAGATTTATTCTGAAAATATGCTATATAAGGACTCATTCACCATTTTGCAATGTGTCTGACTTATTTATGAATAGACTTTTACTTCTTAAAACTTTTTATTTCTTTAAACTTTTTATTGCTTTATTTCCTAGATGTAATAGTACACTCAAAAATTCTATGCTAATTTAATTAAAATTTGGATGATTAACTGATGTAATTGAATAAATTAGTTTTATTTACATTAAGAGTCAGTTTAAAAATTATCCAAAAACCATTTAACCTTATTCATGTCCTTAATTAATAAATCCTACACTTCTTCCCATGTATTACTGCGGAAAATCAAAATGGAGTCATCAGCATAGACAACCACTTTAACCCCTTGTGCCAAGATTACAAAAGAGTATTGATATTCTTGTTAAAAAGCACAGGACCCATCACTGTATCTTATAGTACTCCAATTTTGATTTTGTTTAGGCTGACTCAAAGCTCATCCTACTTTAACATAAGTAGGTACATTTTGAAAACATTCAACAAGGAACCTCCACATCATATAGCTATCCACAATGTCAAATGCCTCACAATAATTAGAAACACAGATGTATAACTTTTACAAACATTTTTGATTAAATACACAAAACTATTTAAAGGATATCATTTTTTAAAATATAGCTATTATTATTACATCCAGGGTTAGGCTAACTCCAGACTGGACTCAGAAAAAAATCGTACAAACTCTCTACATAAACTTAATTAAAGTTATCATAGCAAAAATACAATTGTATGTATTTTAAAAACAAGACAATCTATTTTGTTAATCTTTTCAGAATTTGAAAGCTTGCTTCTTTAGCTTTAAGAAGCCAGTTATTTTGATTACTTCCTCAATTCATTAAAAATAGTTCGTTCACACCTTAAATCAATCTTCAAAAACCACCATCATCATCATATTTAGTCAAAAAGAGAGGTAGCAGTAATTAATTTCTTATGAAATTGTTTGTAGTCAGACTTAAATTATTCATATTGTAAAAAAGTGATATGATTTGTAGAATTTTAATCAAAACCAATGCAAACTAAGCCTCAAAAATGATCATTGGAAATTAAATATCAGTATTTTTTTATTGTAAGGTTAAAAAGCTCACAAAGTTATACGTAGCTTCATTACGCAATGCCTAAAAATTTAAAGAAATATGAATCACTAAAACATCTGGTTTTGTATAATTAATTATTATGGTCTGTTGCATTTAGAGAAATTGAAAAAGCAAAACATAATTATAGGCTATGTTTACTATATTCCAGTTGGGCCTCGAATAATATCATACAAATCAAGTTATTTGTTTCAAATTGTTTTTGAATAATTTTAATAGGAAAAGTGGATTTTATTGTATTTAATAAATCAGTGGTTCACCTGCCCTGTGTACTGAATGGTAAAGCATTATCGCCTTAACAAAAATATCCAACCTTATATCTTGGTTTTTGTTATTTGAATTAATCTGTGCAGGTAATTTTTGCCGGACTTTCAAAAAGCAGGTTATCAATTCGCTCCTATTTTTTTTTGTGTATGTACATCGACTACTCCTGATTTCACCAATTTGGATGAACATTTCAGAGAATATCCAGGATATTGTTAAAGTGGTCCCATAGCAAGCATTTTAAAAATGGGTTATGGTACAATTTTGAATCGTTAATACGAGCGCTCAAGACAATATATGTTACGTTCACCATATTATCAGGAAAAAATATGCCTGTTAATTAATATTATGATTTTAGAGTTCTTAATGTCGCAAAGTTCAATTTTACTCATCATTTTAAATTTTTAAAATGAGTGCAGCTAGTTTAACATCGGAGTGAAATATGTATTCTCTTGATGTCACCAGAGTCTGAGTGTACATATGTTACTTTAAAGTTTTTATTGAAATTTACAAAGTTCTTTTTCATTATATTTTCTTATGGGAAATTATATAAATAATTTTTCTAAATGATCTTTCGAACTAAAAAATCTACCTTCTGTTGTTGACTCAGGTGTTATTTATTGAAAGCTTTTTACTGTACTTAAATTTGTAATAGTTAATGTAATTATGCAGTATGTATTTGGACACAAACAAATAAATCAATAAAGTTATGTGTTTTATTTAAAAAATTACATAACTTATTCCTAGTTATTATATATTATGTTTATTTTAGGACTTAATTTTTTCTTTTGGAGTTATACTTATATTTTACTTCTAGTTTTAGTATCTGAGTTTTATTACCTGACTGTATTAAATATTTTAAGTTTCATTACTTAACTATTATTCTATGTTTTGTTCTGTGAGTATTAAGTGTATTATCTTTTGTAAAATTATGTTTTTTTGTTTATATAATAATATATTAAATAAATACAAACATTGTGAATTTGTAAACTAGCAAAATGCTAAATAAAAGATAATAATATAATATACACAATACACCAATGGTCTATAGCTGTATGTGCATGATTTTAAAATTATCATATTAAAACCAATTAAAATTGAAAATAGGTTGTATCAGAAATACTTTTACCAACATTAAAATATAATAACAATGGCAGGCAAACAAATAGTATTTTTATCATCTAAAATGACCAATTATCATCTAATAATGTACAGGAATATTTATTATAAATTTAACCCTCTATTTTTTTATGGGACACCCATGTTATTATATGTCCATTAAATAGGCATCTTTTTGCTAATCATAAATATGTTTGGTTTGATACCTTTACCTTTAATGACAATTCAGAAAAACCATGACATAAGAGGCAAGTTATTCACATCTGTGTTATGTTTTTTCTAACATCTCTTATAATAGATATATTATCAATTTCCTCAGTTGTGTTTCACGATAAATGTGTCAAACCTAATATAATTATAATTAGCAAGAAGAGAGCCATTCGATGGACATATACAGGGTGTACCATCAAAACAAAAAAAATTGTCACACTTTTCCGAAAAACACCCAGTATACATAGAAAATAATGGATTAAAAATATACAACTTCTGCATTTACCAATTTTTTCTACCTCTTTCAACAAAAAAGTTAAATGGAGGTTTAATTTATGATCGATCAAAATTCAAATGCAAACATAAAACGCTTACTTCATTTTGAAGTATTCAAGCTTTTGTATAATTATATAATATGATTTTATCGTAAATTCCAATGGAATTTGGTTAAATATCCTTGGCACCATTTATTATAAGTTTATTTTGACAAATAATGATATTATGTGAAAGTCAGTTAAAGAGAGATTTTTCTCAATTAAAAAATATTTTACTTAGTCGGACATTAAACAAAGCACTACAGGTATAATAAGGGATAATGCTTTTAGTCAATGTCTATCCCTCTTAAATCACTGTCTCAACCTTAAGTATTATTAGCCTTAAAATTTGATACCTTAATGTACTGCTGATAATTGTGATACCTTTTTACTGGTTTGGAACTATTTATTTAGAAAAGTTAACATTCACTTGAATAAAGACTCTAAAAGATATACCATAATTTTTTTAAACAATACGCAGTCTTATAAATTTGGCGGCCAGTTCCCAACATATGGTAAAGTCAACAATAAGATGTAATATTTTTAGGAAATTCTATAAGATTAGGCTATAAAAGTTTATATTTTAAAAGTTAATTGATAAAATAATTTACAAGATATAAGCTACTTTATACCAGTTAATAAACTTAAGAATCTGAAAGCATGAAATTAATTGAGGGTATCTTCGAAAGACTTTTGTCATTTATAATTATACCATCTACCTAACTTTTTCTTAAACCATACATAGATTTTAAAAAAATTGAAGGTGTGGTGTGCGATATCTGGACATACTAACTAAATTAACTTATTACTGAATTGTGTATACCAACTGGAGAAAATATATAAATAGGCAATAGTTAATATTTTTGAAAATATGGGGAAAAATTATTCAAATTTCTAATCCACTTTAGCTATATATCTTTAATCGATATACAAAATATGTGATACACTCTACAGCAATAAAAAAATGTATTCAACATAGAATTAAAAATAAATTTGACACTACATTTATCATATGGTGCATCTTTTTTAATTCTCAAACTGCACACTTTCTCAGCAACAGTAATTATAAATGAACCACTTTATGTGACAAGCATATTTAGTAAATTTAAAGGTGCAGGATTTGAAGCTTCCATATAACAAACAGGCTCAATTATTACATTGATGGAATGGGCTATAATTGGGGCTATATGGCACTCGGATCAATACACGTAACTAAAGTCTAAAGAGTACTCAAGTATGACTATAATATATACATCCCTACTATCTGCAATGCACATATGAGCAGAACTAACTTCCTAAGCCTTGTCTACGATACCTATATCAAACATCAAGAAGACTTGCATTGGTCCTAAAACAAATTATAATTAATAAACAATTCTAAAATAAACACACCCACTTTAAAAGTAGAAGGTTTAAAATCATCTCAATGCAATAACCTCTTCCTGGGCTTTCCAACAATGTTTCTTTTCAATATTCAATCCCCATTATTCCATTAAATAGAAGTTATCCTGTGATAAATAAATGCTTTATAATAAACAAAAAAAAAACAGGAAAAATATTTTCACTTCAAAGTTAGAATGCAGGCAAATACACTAACATCATTTTGCATGGTGTGGTTTTGATTAACAATGAATATTTATTTTTATCAATAAAACTTGACAACACAGAGGGCCCATTTAAAGAATTTTTAGCCAGTAGCGTAGCTCGCCAATTCACTATTTAAAGTGTCGGGCTAGCGCCGCATTCCACACATTCCGGATTCGGGATTTCGACTGTTAGGGCCAGTGAAGTTGGTAGTGCGTATTTTCCCCTAAACTACACCGGCTCAAACAGTTAGTGGACCGAAACTTTATATATATAGTATAGTTTGGGACAAACTTAGGTACATGATATAATTATAAATGACAAAAGTCTTTCGAAGATACCCTCAATTAATTTCATGCTTTCAGATTCTTAAGTTCAACTGGTATAAAGTAGTTTAGATCTTGTAAAATATTTTATCAAATAACTTTTATAGCCTAATATTTTCTAGAATTTCATAAAAATATTACATCTTATCGTTGACTTTACCATATGTTGGGAACTGGCCGCCAAACTTATAAGACTGCGCATTGTTAAAAAAAAATGGTATATCTTTTAGAATCTTTATTCAAGTAAATGTTAAGTTTTCTAAATAAATAGTTCCAAACCAGTAAAAAGGTATCCTATAATAGCTTTATATATAGATTCCGGCATATCAGAATTATCAGTTGTACATTAAGGTATCATAAGGCTAATAATACTTAAGGTTGAGACAGTGTTTCAAGAGGGATAGACATTGACTAAAAGCATTATCCCTTATAATACCTGTAGTGTTTTGTTTAATGTCCGACTAAGTAAAATAATTTTTAATTGAGAAAAATCTAGTTTAAACAATATCTTATTTAACTGACTTTGAGACATAATGTCATTATTTGTCAAAATAAACTCATAGTAAATGATGCCAAGGATATATAACCAAATCCCATTGCAATTTAAGAACAAATCATATTATGTAATTATACAAAAATCTTGAATACTTCAAAAGGTAGTAAGCATTTTATGATTGCATACGAATTTTGATTGATCATAAATTAAAATCCCATTAATTTTTTTTGTAGAAACGAGTAGAAAAAATTAGTAAATGCAGAAGTTGTAGATTTTTAATCCATTATTTTCTATGTATACTGGGTGTTTTTTGGAAAAGCATGACAATTTTTTTTTGTTTTGATGGTACACCCTGTATATGCCCATCAAATGAGTCTTTTCTTGCTAATTATAATTATATTAGGTTTGATACCTTGAACACAGGAAATTGACAATATATCTATTATCAGAGATGTTGGAGAAAACATAACACAGATATTAATAACTTGCCTCTTATGTCATGGTTTTTCTCAATTGTCTTTAGAGGTAAAGATATCAAACCTAACATATTTATGATTAGCAAAAAGATGCCTATTTAATGGACATATAATAACATAGGTGTCCCATAAAAAATAGAGGGTTACATATATAATCAATATTCCTGTACATTATTAGATGATAATTGATAATTTTAGATGATAAAAATACTATTTGTTTGCCTGTCATTGTTATTATATTTTGTTGTTGGTAAAAGTATTTCTGATACAACCTATCTTCAATTTTAATTGTCACGCTTTTAATATGATCATTTTAAAATAATGCACATACAGCTGTGGACCAAGGTATATTATATTATTATCCTTTATTTAGCATTTTGCTAGTTTACAAATTCACAATGTTTGTATTTATTTAATATATTATTATATAAACAAAAAAACTTAATTTTACAAAAGAAAATACACTTAATACTCACAAACAGTACAAAACATAGAAAAATAGTTAAGTAATAAAACTTAAAATATTTAATACAGTCAGGTAATAAAACTCAGATACTAAAACTAGAAGTAAAATATAAGTTTAACTCCAAAAGAAAAAATTAAGTGCTAAAATAAATATAATATATAATAACTAGGAATAAGTTTTGTAATTTTTTAAATAAAACACACAATTTTACTGACTTATTTGTTCGTGCCCGAATGCATAAAAATCATACAATTATATTAACTATTACAAATTTAAGTACAGTAAAAAGCTTTCAACAAATAACACCAGAGTCAACAACAGAAGATTTCATTTAGAAAAATTATTTATATAATTTCCCGTAAGAAAATATAATGAAAAAGAACTTGGTAAATTTCAATAAAAACTTTAAAGTAACAAATGTCCACTCAGACTCTGTGACTTCAAGAGGTTACATTTTTCACTCCAATGTTATACTTCCTTCCTCAGCAAAGCTTAACTCTCAAGCGTTAGCTAAACATTTTGATGGTAAGGTGTGTTCGAGATAGAAAACTGTTACTTCCATCACAATATCCAAAGTTTTGATCTTGATCCTAAAAAACAAATTAGAAGAAAAAAAATCATAAAAAACACTAGAAAGTAAGAAACATTTTATTCCACATTAAAATTTCACTTTATGAAGTCGGCATCAAATTGATTTTTAATTACTTAATCACAGACACATATATATATATATATATATATATATATATATATATATATATATATATATATATATATATATATATATATATATATATATATATATATATATATATATATATATATATATATATATATATATATATATATATATATATATATATATATATATATATATATATATATATATATATATATACTACCCGGTCTTTATTTAATTATATTTATACATATTTTAAGACCATAAACTTGGAAAAACCTATAGACATCCCTAAGAAAGTGAATAAGTAGCTAACCACAATCACTGTATTAATATTATATAAAATGTGCCATCTCTACACATTTATAGAAAACTAGCTATATTCACTGTCAAAATTTAAAATCATGAGTAAAATTGAACTTTGTGACATTAAGAACTCTAAAAATCATACTATTAACAGGCATATTTTTTTCCTGATAGTATGGTGAACATAACATATATTGTCTGTGGCTCTCGTATTAACAATTCAAAATTGTACCATTCCCCATTTTTATTATGCTTGCTATGGAACCACTTTAACAATATCCTGAATATTCCCTTAAATTTTCATCCAAATTGGTCAAATCAGGAGTAGTCGATGTACATACACAAAAAAAATAGGATCGAATTGATAACCTCCTTTTTGGAAGTCGGGTAAAAATTACCTGTACAGATTAATTCAAATAACACAAACTAAAATATAAGGTTGGATATTTTTGTTAAGGTGATAAAATGCTTTACCATTCAGTACACAGGGGGAAGAGATAAATATTGAGGCCTGAAATACAATAAAATCCACTTTTTTAATTAAAATTATTCAAAAACAATTTCTTTCAAACAAATAACTTGGTTGGTATGACATTATTCAGGGCCCAACTCAGATATAGTAAACAGAGCCTATAATTATGTTTTGCTTTTTCAATTTCTCCAAATGCAACAGACGATAATTATTAATTATATAAAAACAGGTGTTTTGGTGATCCATATTTCTTTATTTCTTTTGCATTGCGTAATGAAGCTACATATAATTTAGTGAGTTTTTTAACCTTACAATAAGAAAATACTGATATTTAATTTCCAATGATCATTTTTGAAGCTTAGTTTGCATTGGTTTTGATTAAAATTCTACAAATCATATCACTTTTTTACAATATGAATAATTTAACTCTGACTACAAATTTCATAAGAAATTAATTACTGCTACCCCTCTTTTTGACTAAATATGGTGGTGGTTTTTGAAGCTAGATTTAAGGTGTGAATTTTTAACGAATTGAAGAAGTAGTCAAAATAACTGGCTTCTTAAATCTAAAGAAGCAAGCTTTCAAATTCTAAAAAGATTAACAAGATACATTGTTTTGTTTTTAAAATACAGACAACTGATAACTTTAATTAAGTTTATGTAGAGAGTTTGTAAGATTTTTTCCAGTCTGGAGTTAGCCTAACCCTGGATGTAATAATAATAACTATATTTTAAAAAATGATATACTTTAAATCATTTTGTGTATTTAATCACAAATATTTGTAAAAGTTATACATCTGTGTAAGTTTCTAATTATTGTGAGGCATTTGACACAATCCCTCAGGCTATGCTACTGAATATTGTGGATAGTTATGTGATGTGGAGATCCCTGTTGAATGTTTCCAAAATGTATCTAATTATGTTGAAGTAGGAGCAGCTTTGAGCCAGCCTAAAGAAATTAAAATTGGAGTACCATAAGGTACAGTGCTGGGTCCTGTGCTTTTTAACGTGTATATCAACACTCTTTGTAATCTTGGCACAAGGGGGTAAAGTGGTTGCCTATGCTGATGACTCCATTTTGATTTTCCCCAGTAATACATAATACAAGGACATGAATAAGGTTAAATGGTTTTTGGATCATTTTAAACTGGCTCTTAATGTAAAGAAAACTAATTTATTCAATTACATCAATTAATCATCCAAATTTTAATTAAATTAGCATAGATTATTTGAGTGTACTATTACAGCTAGGAAATAAAGCAATAAAAAGTTTAAAGAAATAAAAAGTTTTAAGAAGTAAAAGTCTATTCATAAATAAGTCAGACACATTGTAATGGCATAAATAAAACCTACTTCACAAAATGGTGAATGAGTCATTATATAGCTTGTTTTCGGAATAAATCTAAACCTAAGATCATATTAAACATAAATTTTATTTAAAACACATTACAGTCAATATTATCTTTTTATGATGTAATAAGTTTTCTCAACTTACAAAGGGTTTTTTTTTCACTTGCCTCGCCCCTGGCAATAACTGAATCGGTATAATTGGTAAGAAGGCCAGATTTTAACCAATGACACAATCCAAGATGATATCATTTTCTTACTTTCTAGAGCTTTCATCTTGTTGGTGATCTTATTACAGAATGGTTATGCTAAAAATAAAGAAAATTTCTAATTACTTTCAAAAACATTAATACACTTATTTAAAGAAAAGAAATGAATGAAATAGATATGGCACTATTTAGAAAAATAACCAGGTACTTGTGAACTTATCCTATTTCAATTTTAAAAAGAAAACGAAAAAAACCTACATATTATATTTAAATAATGAGCCCATATAATTTCAAAAAAAATGATCAAACTAAATGCTTATTTGTGGAAGTATATTCTAGCTTTATCTTAGGTATGTTATAAATATATCAGAAGTTGTGCCATCTATGCATTTTTACATTCCAATAAAACTTTAAATTCTATGAATGTCAGTTTTTAAATATTTACAATTGGGCAAAAAATGGTGGACCTACAGGCATTTCCTTTATTTTGTTTAGCTGGCCGTGTCACAAATATTAATGCAATTTTTAACAGACTTCAAAAAGGGAGGTTATCAGTTTCACCCTATGCATTTTTTTATGTATGTACAACGATTACTCTGCGATGGTTTTAACAATTTGGATTAAGTTTTCAGGGAATATTCCGGATATTGCCCGAGTGGTCCCACAGCTAGCATATTGTGAAAAAGTATGAACTGACTTCAAAAAATGCACCTAAAATTGGAAAATAATATTATATTCCATCTGGAAAATTTTAGTCACCAAACGAATAGAGATAGTAAAACAAAACACTCATTACATAAATATCTTTTTGTGATTAGGTAATTAAGAATAAGTTTGGCTTTGACCTCACAGACACAGGGTATGGGATTTGCTTCTGGGGAGTTATTTCACAATATCTACTTCAGAAAGCGTTGTTATCCAAACAGAATTTTTTATAAAAAATAGAACGGACTTAAAAAAAACACTAAGAAGTAAAAAATAATATTTTATTCTACATTGAAAATTTGACTTTATGCAGTCATCTTCAAACTAATTTTTAATACTTAATCATAAACAGACTGTTTACTTTTTGCTGTTTATTATATTATTTTAGTAATTTTTATTTTTTTATTTCATCCTTGTTAGTTTTCTTTATACAAAGTTTCAAGTTATAAGGCTTAAATTTAGGTTAAAATTTTAGACTCCCTGAGTCCATTGCATATGAAATTTTGCCAGAATCACCATATTAACATGCATAGTTTTTTCCTGGCAATATGGTGAACGCGGTATAGATTGTCTTTCGCGCTCGTGTAGACATGTAGAACATGTTAAATATGGCAACATTCCGATAAATTGCTATGGGACCACTCCAGTAACATCCTGAATATTCCCTATTTCATCCAAACTGATCATACAAGACAATCACATACCATTGCTCTTTCCATTCATTTAACATCTTAATTGAGCTCAATATTTTTACTTATGTAAGCAAATTTAATTCAATATCTAAATCAGATTTGTCAATAAGAATTCTTAGACAATAAACATTAAAATTTCAATTATATTTGTGCCATAAATAAATTCGTATTCATCTCTCATAGAAAACCTTGTAGAGTGTAGAGGAAAATTTAAATGATTTTAATTACCATAACACTTCCTTTTTGTTTGTGTATTTTTTTCTGTTTTGTAAGAAACAGTGTTTGTTTTTTTTCAAATAAATAAATATATATGAACAGAATACTGATCCTCTTGATGTTGTGACATCCGATAAAAATTGGAACTTTGTGACATCCAGTTGAAAGAAGGGACATAAAGAAAAAACAAAAATATGACTTTTATAGAATTTAAAGGGGATTCTATTTCTGTAAAGAAATATTTGATAACTGTTAAAACAATGATTAAATTTATACCATCGCTGTGACATCCATTTATATTTAATATATATTTGCGCAAAAGCTACCTTGAAACATCCGCAAAAATTTCGTAAAAGTTGTAACATCCCACGGCGTTGCCAAGGTTTTATGCACGAAACAGCATATTAACTCTGCGAATTAGAAAAAGAGATAAGATTTTTACCAAGTGAGGTGTTTAATGAGGTCACCCTTAGAATATTTGCACGGTCTCTCGACAGATGTAATGGAATATGTTTTTGCTGTGTGTGATATTAAAAAAAACGTGTACTTTTGTTAATGTAAATTACCTCTTTAATCAATCAACAAACGATGATTTCATAATCATTATCATTTATAAAAATAAAATATTTAAAATATATTAATGAGAAAAACATAATTTTTTTTGACAACCAATATAGGTAATTTTCTATTTGGCCGGACTTTTTGACGGACAGTGTAGATTGATCACCCATAGATTACTTTTGTCGCAATACGATTTCATAATTACATCGGGTCAAAGCTAATATCAACTCTAATTGCTAAGACAGAGTTAACTCAAGTTGTGGAAAAACTAGGTGGACTGAAATAAAAAGTAAAATTTTAATATTACCGTTTCCAATGCTCGTATCTCGAATTTGTAACAAACTGTATGCATGCGCAACTTTTCGTTAGTTTAACCCACTTTGTATCCCTAATATCTCCCACTAAAAATAAACTTGAACTCGAATGTCGGCATATTGGGTATAAGCATGCGCTTACAGAATCTGTGAAGTCTCTTGATGAAAAACTCTTAATGCTTCGACGTATAGCGCATCACACAATTTGACTATTAAAAATCGGCATTTCATAATGTAATGTGTTTCACTCATCGAACTGTGAATCATTTTGATTTCATTGAAATCGGTAATTTCCTTTCTGCTATTTCTAAATATTATAGAAGAAAACAATGATTATAAGTGGTTTAATGCATATTACAGTAATTATTAGAAGTCATACAATAAAAAACAATTAAATGACATGTGTACCTTCCAAGTAAATACTAAACAGATATTGTGTAAGGGAAGCGGTTTCCTTAAAATCATTGTTCTTTAAAGCAAACCAGCAGTGTACCTAATTACCGATGTCACAAACATCGACCATGTATTAGAATTATATTTAAGATGATTAGGAAGATACAATATATTGTTATTATTACTTCCCTCATAAAACGGAAGTATTGTTATCGTCAAAAAATCACCCTCCCAGATTTTTTCAGATCTTTACGTTTCAGGGCCCCTAGACGACGAAAAACATATTTTCTCGATTCCGTCGGTCTGTCTGTCAAAAATTCAAAAATTAAGGGTCATATGGAGATGACCTGGTAACATTTTGGTAAAAATCCAATATGCCAAAACAAAATGGCGCCCTAGTGAAATGTTAAAAAAATTATTACTGAAAAAATGCTTTTCCAATTTATCTCAAATTGTGCGCAAATATCAAGTATTATGTAGAAATCAACTGGTAAAATTTTGGTACGAATCCAAGATGGCGGAACAAAATAAGATATTTAGTGTTCAGCCTGAAAAACTACTTAATGCACTGATTTCAAATAGTGTGCCATAACTAATTGTACTGCAGAGATAAACTAGTAAAAGTGTGGTACCAATGCAAGATGGCGGCCAAATAAAATTTTTGTAATCTGAAAAAATCACCCGCTCAGGTTTTACATATCTTCCCATTTTGGCGTCCCTAGGTGCCAAAATTATGTTTTATTAAGTTCCTCGGTCCGTCTGTCGGTTTTTCTGTTTGTCTGTCTGTCATTTAGCAGCATAGCTTCTAAATTATTCATCAGATTGACTTCAAATTTTAGTCAAAAATTAAGGCTCATATGGGGATGACCTGGTAATATTTTGGTTAAAATCCAATATGCCGGAACAAGATGGCGGCTTAGTGAAACATTAAAGAAATTATTACTAAAAAAACTAATCATCCAATTTTTTTCAAATTTTTTATAAAATTCAAGTATTATGTAGGAATCAACTGGTAAAATTTTGCTATGAATCCAAAATGGCGGAACAAAATTGTGGTTTAATAAAATATTTAAACATTCAGCCTGAAAAAACTACTTAATAAACTGATTTAAAATTGTGTGCCATAACTAATTGTAGTATAGAAATGCACTAGTAAAACCTTAGTATTAATTAAAGATTAATAAATTACGCTAGCAGGTTTAACATATCTACGTTTTATCAATTCGGTGAGTCCACTTGTCGGTTTGGCTGTGGGTTCGCGGCGTAGCTTAAAAACTACTTATCAGGTTGACTTCAAATTTTGGACAAAAATTAAGGCTTATATGGGGATGAACTGGAAATATTTTGGTTGAAGTCCAATATGTCGGAACAAGATGGCGGCCTAGTGAAACGTTAAAATATTTTTACTAAAAAAACTAATTTACCTCAAATTTTGTAAAAAAATCAAATGTTACATGAACTGGTAATATTTTGGTATGAATATAAGATGGCAAAACAAAATGGCGACCTAATAAAATATTTACAAAATCAATCTGAAAAACTACTTATTAGATTAATTTCAAATGTTGTGCCAGCATTAAATGTAATATAGAGATAAACTGGTAAAGTTGTGTAACGATTTCAGATAGCGGAATAAAAAAAATAACGTAAACAAATCTTCTTATTCAATTGACTGTAAATTTTGGAAAAAAATTACATATGATATAAGGATAAACTGGTGCGAATTCAACATGACGTAACAAAATCGCGGTGTGGGTCAATGTAAAAACTACTTATTGAATTAATTTTAAATTATGCCCAAAATCAAATGTGGCATAGGTAGAAACTGGTAAAATATTGATAGGGATCCAATATATTGGAACAAAATGGCGTATATATATATATATATATATATATATATATATATATATATATATATATATATATATATATATATATATGTGTGTGTTTCTAAATAACTATTGAAATAAACTGTTTTACACTTCATTATTCCTAATAAGAGGAAATATTCATAATGAGGGAAGTTCTGTCTAAAGGAAATTTAACGAGTTTTTTAATTTTGTGTACTGCAGTATTTTTGTTACCATACAGATGCTATGGATTCGGCGTTATAGTAGGATAACTCTGAACAATTCTGCGCCTCACATACAGGGTGGTCTAACAGTGCGTTAAAGTCCAATAGCTCGATAGGTGGGGATTAGAAAAAAAATTATACGAAACTGGTAGAGACCGCTGAGAGACACAATCTAAAATTATTTTCGATTATACAGGTAAGACAAAAGTATTGTAATATTATTATTTCAGGGTCCCTAGATGCCGAAAAACATCTTTTCTTAATTTCGTCGGTCTGTCTGTCTTACTGTAAAACTACTTATCCGATTGACTTCAAATGTTGGTCAAATATTAAGAGTCAGATGAGAATAACACGGTAACATTTTGATCAAAATCTAATATGGCAGAATAAAATGGCGGCCTATTAAAATGATGAAAGAAAATGACTAAAAAACTGCTTATCCAATTTCCCCAAACTTTGCAGAATGTAGGGTACATATCCAAGAAGGCGAAATAAAATATCGACCTAATAAAATTTTAAGAAATTATTACTAAAAACTGCTTCTCTAGTTTACCTTAACCATTGCACAAGAATCAAGATTAATATTATGTATATTAA
Source organism: Kuschelorhynchus macadamiae (assembly GCA_030620095.1). Classification (NCBI taxonomy): domain Eukaryota; kingdom Metazoa; phylum Arthropoda; class Insecta; order Coleoptera; family Curculionidae; genus Kuschelorhynchus; species Kuschelorhynchus macadamiae. Next base: position 367,230 of record JAUTXW010003181.1, read on the forward strand.
TGTATTAAAATTAATATCATTAAATACTCTTCGGATTCTTACCTTCATATTTTCTTTTGTAGTCGGAGGTATTTGATAGACTAAATTTTTAACAAAGCCCCAAAGGAAAAAGTCCATTTTTGTCAAGTAAGGGGATCTAGGCGGCAACACAATCGGTCCTCCTCTTATATCCAGCGTTCTTGCATAAACCATATTTGATCATGGACGCTAATAGGGATTTGGTATAATAGTGTTCTAAAGTTTTCCCTCAAAACCTAGATATATAGATGTGCAGTAAGCCTTTCTTCAAAAAAATGCGGACCGATGACAAAATTTCCAATTTTGTAGAATGTTGCTTAGTCAGTAAATAGCACATTAGTAAATCTTGGCTCTCTCTGAATTTGTTGTTGTGCCCAGTGACAGATAGTTGCCTTTGATAATTATCCTCATACAATTCTTAAAGTAGTTTAGTGTAGTATGGGTGAAACTTGTTTTTTTTTAATTTGTAGAATAGTGGTTTTACTTACATCTATTTCCCTTGCAATTCTTCTTTACCCAACATGTGGATCTTCTATAACTTTTAAGTTTACCGCTAACTCGTTCTTCTCATTTAAAATAGGTTTGGCTCGATAAGTTTTCGTGTATTCTACATTTCCCGTCTCATCAAACCGTTGCATAAGCCTTTCAAAAGCGCTTCTATGTGGTTGTTTTGTATCAGGATATTTTTGTCGCTAACAAACAATTCTTGTCACTTTTTCCTAACACATAAATCATATCTTTCATTTCTTGTATATTAAAATTCATGTTTTCGTCTTACAATAAAAACTATACTTTATATTTTTAAAATATTAATAAATTTATATTTTTGACAGTTTAATTTCATTTGTAAAAATAAGACCCAGTAGATTTTTGTCGCTGGGCACAACAACAAATTCAAAGAGAACGAAGCAACAATTCCACAGAAACAAAAAGGTCGATAGACATAATTTTCATTATAACGCTACTAAAAAACCTCATTTTACTCGCACAACTAGTAAAAATAGGGGGCTCTTAACATCAAATGTGCCTCTAATATTTTCGAAAAGTGGCCATAAATCTTGAACGACTCTGTAGACCCCATAAACCCTATATTAGGTAAATGGTCAAAAAGTGAAGAATCTGAAAATATAATAATATACAGAATTTTTCGAGAAAATTTTCATCCAGGATTTTTATTTATTCTGTGTACCGTTATTAAAGAATACTAAAGAAAAATACCGCAGTTGAAAGGAGACCACATTTGGAACTTTTTACCATGCTAAAATGATTTATGTTGAGGCATTAAAAAAATATAAGCCGTCAAATGTACCACTGATTATATCGAAAAGTGGCCATAAATCTTGAATAACTCTATCTAGTCCCGACAAACCCTATATTGACTTGAACACTAAAATTTTTCATTTTATCACTATATCAATCAAGGTAAATTAAAGCAGCAGTTTTTAGCAATAATTTCTTAAAATTTTATTAGGCAGATATTTTATTTCGCCTTCTTGGATATGTAACCCGCATTCTGTGAAATTTGGGGAAATTCGATAATGCCATACTGGATTTTTACCAATATGAAAGCGCACTATGAGTAAAATAGTTTTCAGGTTTAAGAGACACACCCGCATGTACCTTTTCTTTGTCTTACTATAAGCAGAAGTTTTTTACAGCTCAATTCCATAATAACAATTTAAGTAGGTGACTAACTAATAATCCTGTACACATGCTTACACAGAAATATCTACTATAGCTATTAATACAATACAATACAATAATCCTTTATTACCATCATATTACAACAATTATAGTAATACATATATTAAACTTATAATTAATGAGGTAAAGCGAACTATACCGCGATTTTAAAACCGATAGCACAAGCACAATGCTTGTGTGGTACAGCCCGTAAAAGAGTATAACTTTATAACTAACATGAAACACCGTAAATCAATTTCAAAAGCAAAAAAAAAAACAATCAAATTAAGGTTCTTAAACTAGGGTACACAGATGCACGACAAGGAGGCAACCAGGGTCAAGGCGAGAAGGCGAGAAGTGGGGAAGAGGGGAACCCAAACAACAGGGGGTTAATGTTGACTTTATAAAAAATTAGCAATAATTAACCAACAAAAGCTAAATTTCTTTGTTAATCTGCATTTTTATATACGACATACCTCAAAACTCGCGGTTTTAATGATATACTGTTAAATTTTAATGTTCATATTCCTTAGACCAGGTTTAAGTTGACACGACGGGACTTTATTTGACATTTACGGCCATAGTCCTATGTTCTAATCAGTCGTAAAGATCTTAATGACACAATTTACTTTTACCAATGCATTATCTTGGTAAACAAATGATAAAATTAATAAAGCAGGATTATTAAATGTATGCACAGTATAATACAAACAACGAAGAGCACAACAGATATATTTTATTATATAATATTGAGAGTACCTATAAATACAAATTGAGACAAATATTTCTCCAGCCACGGGATGTCGCAACAGGCTTTGGCGCAAAACTGACTAAACGCAATATGGACTCGGATGTATGCAAACGTAAACATTAAATTATTCTAAGAAATTCGTCGGCTCTCTTTTAGGAAGCCACTGCTGCAGTGTTGTCAATTTTCGGATGTCACAACTAATTATTAATGAAATAAATATATACATCTTTTTTAGTGGATGTCACAAAGTAGCATATCTAAAATTTCTATTGTATATAAAATATACAGAATTTGCCGGATGTATATGTATATTTTTCTGTATAAAATTTTTACAACACATGCCTTATGACATCCATTAACAATAGGTACCCCTGTACCCACCACGCCCCGATTAGCTCAAAAAAACGAAAAATCGCTGTCGGAACGTCGCACGATGTCACAACGAATGTAAAAATTTGACGGTTGGATGTTACAGCGATGGACAGATAAATCTATATATATATATATATATATATATATATATATATATATATATATATATATATATATATATATATATATATATATATATATATATATATATATATATATATAGATAGATAGATATATACATATATATAATATATAAATAAAATTATTAAGAATTTTAAATAAATTACACAAGTCCAGATGGCACGGTACAAAATAATCTATCGAGAGAACATCAAAATACCTTAGGGGTTCCGAGGGGTTTTCCAACATTGAAGACACAAGTCTTTAAAATTTTGTAAACATTAACAAAGTAGGTTGCCTTTTTTGAAAATACAGTATATGGATCTCTTCATGTGAAATAAATCTTCAAAGCATTTTATTTTGCTACCTATTTAACAAATTTTTCTAAAAGTTATCTTTAAATAGAAAATATTTTGAAAAGGAAAAATGCCTCATTATTATTAAAATATCTAATTATTTTGACATATGAATTACCTCAGCAGTTCTATGTTTATTCTCAGATGGACCATGGAACCATTCCTCACTGCTTTGTCTGTCTACTCATAATTTTATATGCAAAGCTGATTTTCATTTTTTATTGTTGCCTGAGATTCATACCCCGATTTGCCAAGATGGAGCCCACTGTGGTTGAACATATATCATAATCATGTTATCAACCAAATTCAAATGTTTTTGTCGAGGTTTTTCTTTTAACTAACATTTAGTTAACATTAGAAAACCGATATATTGAAGAAAATCCGAAGAGGAACATTTAAGAAAATAGAGAGAGAGAGATAGAGATGTATGGATTTTTGACACATCAACCTCTTGGGTTTTTTAGTGTCATAGAATGTTTTATATTTTATTTATTAGGTCTGTTTGTGATAAAAAGTTTATAATTTTTTTGTGTTCTTATACTGTAGTGTTTCGTGTATGTTATCAGTTATGTTAAGGTCTTGCCTGATTCTTGCGTATTTAGTGCATGTTGTTAGAATGTGTTTGACAGATAATGTTGTGTTACATTCAGTACATTTAATTATTTTTGTATGTCCTATTCTTAATCTTGTTATTATATAATTCTTTTCGAGGGATATTATTTAAGTTTTCTCTCTGATAATATGTTTCTTTTATGTCATGAAGCTTATTATTGTTTTCTATAAGGTCCCACTTTAATTGGGTTAGGTTTCTGAATGTAGCTTTGGTCTCCGCTCTTAGATCTTCCTTCCAGTAAGTGAAATAAAAGGTGTTTAATGAATCAGATGATTGTTTGGCTAGTTCATCTGCTTTTTCATTTCCTGATATTTTACTGTGTGATGATATCCATATGAATGTTATAGATTTGTTCTGCCCAAGGATATGTTCAACTTTATTTTGTATCTCTACGCCTAAAGGATGTTTGGGTTGAAAGGGTTTGATAGTTATTAATGAGTTCATGGAGTCTGTTGCAATGACCCATTTATTATAAGTATTAGTGGTAACGTAATCTATTGCTTTTGTGATAGCTAGTAGTTCTGCTGTGAGTATTCCAGTTGTTAATGGTAATTTAAAAGTTTGATTTATGGAGTTGCTTGTGAAGGCCGCTCCCGTATTGGTTTTAGATTTGGTTCCGTCAGTGTAGATGAATTTATGTTTTTTGTATTTAGTATTATTAATTTCAAGGAATAGCTTATTTATTAGTAATGAACTATATATTTTTTTTGATATTTTTGTCATACTCAGGTCTATGTGGATAGGTGTTATAATCCACGGTGGGTATGTATGTATGGGGGTATTATTTATATAATGTACCTACAGGATTTGGTGTTAATTGAAGTCTTTGGTTAATATTTTGATATATATGACAAGATCCTTTGTATTTTATATTGTTAATATTTAATGCTTGATTTGTAGGGAAAAAATGTTTGTAGTGTGATAGATTTTGTTTAAATTTAAGGTCATTGGCGTATTTGGTTAGAAGCATTTCTCGTCTAATAGACAGACTTGGGTACTCAGCTTCGCAATAGAGGCTGTGTGTTGGGCTAGTGTGGAATGCGCCCATTGCCATTCTGAGCCCTCTGTTATGTATAGGATCAAGTTTTTTAATATATGAGGGAGGTGCTGTTATATAACATTGGCTACCATAGTCTATTTTTGATAGTATTATTGCTTTATATATGTTTAATATACTAGTTCGATGTGCCCCCCCAGCTGATATGGGATAACATCTTCAAAACATTCATATCTTGTGTACATTTGGATCTTATGTCCATGATATGTGGATTCCAGCTTAATCTGGAATCAAATATCACGCCCAAAAACTTATGATTATCTTTTAGTGGTATTCCAGTGCCATTGATGTTAGTGATGCATAATCGGGGACAGTTTCTTTGTCTGCAGAAATGTACGCATGTCGACTTTTCTGGGGAGAAGGATAGACCATGGTTGGTTGCCCATGTTGGTAATATGTCGAGGCAGTTTTGTAAAATTCTTTCGCTTCTCTTGTATGTTTTGTCTGAGTGGTATATGACGATATCATCTGCAAATAATCGTATTTTAAGCTCATCTGGAACGAATTGCATTATAGAGTTCATAGCTATAACAAAAAGTCTAGGGCTAATGGAAGAACCCTGAGGAACTCCCTTTGGTTGTGAGTATGTTGTTGATAATGTATTATTTATTTTAACCATAATTTTTCTGTTGTTTAGGAATGAGAAGATGAATTTCAGTAGATTCACTTTTATGTTCCAGTCTTTTAACATGTTAATAATTGAGGATATTTTAACGGTATCAAAGGCTTTGGTCAGGTCGAGAAACACAGCGGTAGTGTGTTTGTTATTATTGAAACTTTCGTTGATGTCAGTTTCGAGTTCTATTATGTGGTCTATTGTTGAGTAGCCTTTTTGAAATCCGAGTTGATATTTATTTATCAGATTGAGATTGTTTTTTGATAAAAAGTATCTTAGACGATTATTGATTATCCGTTCTAGTAGCTTACATAGATGGACTTTTGAGGTTTGTAAATAGGTATTATGATTGAGGTTTTCCAAGTTTCTGAAATATGCCCGGTCTCCCATATCATATTATAGATTCTGAGTAGTTGGTTTAATCCATCTATATTCATATTTGTAATATGAGTTACTCTTATTCCTTCTCCTCCCTGTAGGTAAGAGGTAGGTTATAGGATATGTTTTCTTGTTTTTCATTAGGGATTGTAACTGTTTCATCTACATATTTACTGAATGACTCATGAAAATATTTTGCAAAAGCTTCCGTTAGTTGCTGGTTGTCAGTTATCATTGGGTCTCTGTCTTTTAACATTGATATGGTAGTATGAGGAGTGCCCCTGAGTTTTTTTATGTTTTTCCATACTTCCTGGCTTGTAGTATCAGAGTTGATTTTATTTGTAAAGTCTTTCCAAGAATTTTCTTTGGCTAGTCTAATTGTCTTTCTGGTATATACTTTTGCTCTTTTGTATTCTATAAAATTAATGGTATTGGGATTATTTTTAAATTTATTTATGGACTGCTTTCTTTTTTTGATAACCTCTGCACTTATCATTCCACCATGGGACTACTGGTTTGTTGGTAATGAGTCTGATTTTTGGAGTGTTAGCTTCAATCGCATGATTGATTGCTTTTGTAAACTCTTCTATTGCTGTGTCAATATTTTCTGTTATTTTTGGTATTTGTAGTGATTTTTTGTATATGTCCCAGTCGGTTTTCATGTGATTATATTTATTTATGTAAGGAGTTTGTTGATTATATCCTGAACATTCAAGAGCTATTGGATAATGATCGCAGTCATAAGTGTCTTCTAGTGGGCTCCATTGGAAGTTAAGTGCAATAGTTTTACTACAGATTGAAAGATCAATGCACGATGATGTTCCAGTAGCAGATGAAATTAATGTGGAGGATCCATCAATCAATAGTTTAAGGTTGAATTCTTCAATTATTTCTGATATTAGTTTTCCTTTACTATTAGTTCTAGAAGATCCCCATTCTATGTTATGACTGTTCCAATCACCCATTATGATGTATGGTGATGGCAGCTGAGTAATTATATTTTTTATGTCTGCTTTTTCGAATTGTATTGATGGTAGTAGATAGAGATTGCAAAGTGTTACATTTAAGTTGTTTATATAGGTGTTGACAGCAATTGCTTCTAGATTTGTATTTAAGTTGATATCTGAGTACGACATGTTGTTCTTAATAAAAATTGCAACTCCCCCTGATGCTCTGTTGGGATTGTTGCGATCTTTTCTTATAATTTCATAATCTTTAAAATTACACTTTTCATTTTGTTTTAGGTTAGTTTCTTGTATTAAAAGGAAGTGTGGTTTTAATAGTTGTAGTTCTTAATGTCGTGATTTGATGAAGTTAATGTTCCAATGAACGATTTGAGGGGTCATTTGGTAAATTTTGTTGTAAGGTCTCTAAGATAATTTTTTATTATTATCTCTATTGAGTTTTATACTATTAACTGTTTTATTGTCTTTTAGATTGGATGTATTTGTTGTTTTATTTGATGGAGATGATTTACTTGATGTTCTGGAGTGGTTGGATTTGTTAGATGTGTTTGATTTTGATCTCTCTGTTTTATTAGAATGTGTATTTTCTGAATTACGAGATGAGTTGGATGTGGGTGTTTGAATTCTGGATATATATGAGGATGTAGGAACTGATGGGGTTTTAGAGGTTGGTTTTGGGGATGGTGAGGGTAGGGATAGGGAAGGTGTTTGGGTTGGAGGGTCAGGAGGGATAGAAGGGGTGTTAGATGGGATTTTAAGTGGAGGAAAAGGAGTTTTCTTGTTGCCTTTAGGGTTGGCTGCAATAGTGGCATATAAGTTTCCATATTTTGTTGGATTGCCCTTAATGTATTTTTTTGCGTCTGAATATGATAATTTTTCTATAATTTTAACTTTTTGTGTTTGATATTCGATCTTATATTTCGGGCATCCTTTATATCTAGGTGAGTGCTCACCTTGGCAATTAGTACAAATGGGAGGAGGGTTACAGCTTTCTTCATGTTTATCTTTTCCACATGAAGGGCAAATAGGATTTGATTAGCAATTTTGAGCGAAATGGCCAAACTTCTGACATTGGTGGCACATGATGGGATTAGGTATGTAAGGCCTGACCTTACATCTGTTAAACCCTATGTATAAAAAGTCTGGGATACTGGTTAGTTTGAAAGAAACTATGTATATATTAGTGTCAATTAGATCACCTTTCACTTTTTTCTTTAATCTTGCTATATCTGCTACTTTTTGTTCAGATAAATTATATATTATTTCTTCTTTGGTACAATTATTTAGTTCTGGGCAGTTAATAATTCCTTTAGTAATATTAAGTTTAGGGTGTGGGATTACTGTAACTGGTAAGTTACCTAGGTATTTTATACCTAAAAGTTTGGTAGATTGCTCTGGACTGTTAAGTTCCACTAAGAGATTGCCATCTCTAAATTTTGAAACATTTTTGTATTTGTTGATTATTTCTATTAGGGACCTATATATTATAAATGGTGACATTGTTTGAAAGGAACCTTCGCTAGGTTTTATTAAAAAGAACTTTTCAGTAGGTATATTTTGGAAATTAAATCCGGATTCACTCTCGTTACTATCTAGTTCTGATCTATATCTTTTAACACGGTGCGTTACTTTAGTATGATCTCCAGTAGTATTATTAGATTCACCGGCCTGGTTTCTCACCATATGAATCCCGCAGTAGCTAGCTGACGGTCGGGGAGGGCCTGCTTCAACACCCGCCACACCGACCGGCACTGGATTTCCGACTTCCTGTGCGGTAAACTCTGTCTCATTTTGGTCTACTTCCATCATGATCAAAGTAAGGTACATATATTTGGACGTTACAAAACATTCATAAACGAACTGGGGCCCCGGGATCGTCACACCCGTATCAGCAAGGCATTTTGCAATGCTGACCCCCTGGGGGGTTTAAGAAAATAGATGTATACACAAAAAAAGAATCTAGGTGGCTTACCAATATGATATTTGTACATTACAATATACTTTCTGATGTCCTAATATTGATAGTCCCTTTAAATTGCTGAATTTAACTTTCTAGTAATCTCGTTCTTGAAATTGCATTTAAATGGGCGAAAAACTGAGAATTCTGGACGTATCGGGAACACAGTAAAAGCTTGCATATTATTTCTGCACGTTTCACAACCAACTAACAATTTACAGGCATTTTTCATCATGTTAGTAAAACTTATTTTATTTTATCCTAACCCTGATACGGTCGCAGTAGAATTAATACGTAGCTATTTGCTATTTTTGTAAACTAGATAATTCTTTGAGAACGATTTAAAACTTATTATTCAGGAATATTAATAACATCTTATCAAACATAAATAAAAAAACACAATTGACAATATTACTAATATTGTCGGAAATATGTACATCATTTGAACAATAATGCACTTTGGCAACAGTGACAGAAGTTTCTTACATCATTGGCGTGCATGTTTATGTATTTCGACGTTTAAGGCCAACGACGAATTCCATGCATTCCAATGTGTCGGGATTTCGACTGTTAGCGCCAGTGACGGTTATGTGTAATGTAGGCTCGGGCAAGTGAAGTTTAGGGCCGTTTACATCGAACCGTGAAGTTTCAGTCCACTAACTGTTTGGGCCGGTGTAGTTTAGGGGAAAATCCGGAAAATACGCACTACCGTGCTAGTTGTTTATTCGGTATTGGTTAAGAAATGCTATTTGCAGGACCTGGACGTAGATTTGAAATATTGTCAAAAATTAACTTTGGTTTAATGTTATTGTTTTTATGATCTATCTATACTAAGGTTCGATGTATTTGGGCCGAACAGGCAATGCCCCAAAAAGTCACTGGCCCGAAACTTCGATTTACCTCAATGATTTAAAACAGACTGGCCCGAACAGTCGAAATACCGAAAATTCGGTCACTTGACGGTAAATGCACTAAAACAGGCAATGGCCCGAAACTTCGTTTTACCTTAGTGATTAAAAACTGCTGTTGGCCCGAACAGGCAAAATCCTGAAAGAAGGACACCTGTATGCACGCCCATGACGGCGCTGTGATCGAGATACTCCTGTCGTTGTTGCCAAACTGCCTTATTGTTTGGATAAACACAGATATTACTTATTTTATTAGGCAATCAACCAAATATATCGTTCGGTATTTTTTCTTGGAATAATTTGTGATCAATGTTTGATTGTTGTGCGAACTTTGAAGTTATTTGTGAATATGTGAATAGTAATTGTTTCTAGCTGAATTTAATGACTTCAAAGGAGTGTTTAGTTTTGTAGAAATGTGTAATAAGTATTAATTTGGTAAGTATGTTTTTATATTATGTATTTCATTTGTTTACATTGCATTTTATTATTTATTTATTTCCAACCCAGTTTCAGCAGGTCTGCACTCCAATTAAACAATATCTCTTTTAAAAAGAACCATTCATTTAATTCATTATTCTTAAAAAAATAACTCTTTCTGGTGTGGAATGTGGAATAATGTATCGCCTTGCAAAACCTTAAGTTTTTAAAAGTCTTTCTTAAGTGACGAGATTGTAGCATTATTCTACTAAACTTTAGTCAGCTGCAAGCCTTTTCCTAAGTGTGTAAGTACCTATCATGCCTAATCATATGATAATATATATATATATATATATATATATATATATATATATATATATATATATATATATATATATATATATATATATATATATATATATATATATATATATATATATATATATATATATATATATATATATATATATATATATATATATATATATATATATATATATATATATATATATATATATATATATATATATATATATATATATATATATAGGGTTATTCACGCAACCCGTTCATTAAAAGTTTTTGATGATGCCATTTAGATAAAAATTTCAAATTTTGGGACTAAGGTAAGGTCAAAGGGTACTTCTTTCTTGAAATATTTTCAACTTCATGTCACTTCCGGTTTAATCGGAAGTTGGTATCAACTTGCTTATTTTAAATGGAACACCCTGTATTTTATGATATTTTTGGATTCTACGGAGAATTTTAATGCTATTTTATGTAGCATGTCCTATACCTAGGTTCAAGCGGTCTTAAGATATTTGACCTTGAACCGAAAATGAGCCTTCGGGGTACCAAATTTTAAAATCTCATATTTTTGTAAGTTTTGAAGATACAATCTTCATATTTCGCAGACGATCGGTAAATAATCTTAGATTTCTATTTTTTTTTATTGAATTTGTCTATTTTTATACAGGGTGTCCTAAATTCAACGGCAAACATTCACATTTTCAAAGCCGCTAAAGTCCATTTTTTTAAATGGGACACCCTATAACTTTATGCACTATCAAATGTAGAATTTCATTTTCTATCGAACTGTATTAAGGTTCCCTATACCTATTCGTAACCATTTTCGAAATAATTGAGTTTTATAAAAATATCGTATGTATTTGCTTAAATGTTTACATGTTCCAATGGTGAGCCATGGAAAAACAATTGAGATTCAATATCCAATATGACAGATGATTAGTATGCGTTATTTATCGAAAGCTGTCAGTGATAAACTAAATCTTCTAAATCGAAATGGAAGAATACTCAAACGCTGATATTCTCAATCTATTTTATCAAAGGTAAAGTCTATGCTTCCCCAGTAAATAACTAACAAGATTTACTGGACAGGATACGAAGAGCTTCTGCCGAATTAGAAACGAACCAATTCAACGGGCCACAGCAACTGTACAAAGAAGAAATGATATGTGTCTTTAAATGAACGGACAGCATATAGAACATTTGGTATAATTCAATTTTATTATTTTATTTATTTATTGTTGATTGTTAGATTGCTATAATTTTTAAGTTCACTAAAACAAGTTTAGAACAGTCTCTAACTTAGTAGATATGGTTAAAAATAATGTAAACAATTTATTACATTTTTTATAACTTTAACTTTTCCGAAACGATATTTTGTAACATTCTCCGCGAATATAAAATAAATTGAGAATATCAGCTTTTGAGTGTTATTTTATTTTAATTTAAAAGTTTCAAATCAGCTGTCATGTTGAATAGAAAAGCACAACAATTATTTTTCCATGGCTTACTACGGGAAGGTGTAAGCATTTAGCAAATACATATGATAGTTTAATAAAAACCTGATTATTTCGAAAATGGTTACGAATAGGTATAGGGAACCTTAATACAGTTCGATAGAAAATTAAATTCTACATTTGATAGTGCATAAAGTTATAGGGTGTCCCATTTAAAAAAACGGACTTTAGCGGCTTTGAAAATGTGAATGTTTGCCGCTGAATTTAGGACACCCTGCATAAAAATAGACAAATTCAATAAAAAAAATAGAAACCTAAGATTATTTACCGATCGTCTGCAAAATATGAAGATTATATCTTCAAAACTTATGAGATTTTAAAATTTGGTACCCCGAAGGCTCATTTTTGGTTCAAGATCAAGTATCTTAAGAACGCTTGAACCTAGGTATAGGACATGCTACATAAAATAGCATTAAAATTCTCCGTAGAATCCAAAAATATTGTAAAATACAGGGTGTTCCATTTAAAATAAGCAAGTTGATACCAACTTCCGGTTAAACCAGAAGTGACAGGAAGTTGAAAATATTTCAAAAAAGAAGTACCCCTTGACCTTACCTTAATCCCAAAATTTGAAATATTTATCTAAATGGCATCATCAAAAACTTTTAATAAACGGGTTGCGTGAATAACCCTGTATATATATATATATATATATATATATATATATATATATATAAATATATATAAATATATATAAGAGTTAAATTACCAGAATACCATTAGACCGTATTAATATTTCTAGAATTATAAATATTATTTATTCTAATAATTACATTTTTAAAAGTCCAGTTGTTAATATAAGGTCGTATAATAATGTTTTGTTATAATTTGCGTAATACTTTGGTAATAGAAGTAAAGTGCTAGTTCTCAAAAGAAAGCTAACTTCACATAAAAAAACTTTCTAGAGCGTGTTTTAAATCACATAAAAACATTGAAGCTTAAAAATAATTCAAAAATATCTTAGGAAAAATTGAACTTAAATATAATTTATGGTACATCAAAATTTTTAGATTTTTTTACAGATACATATGTACCTAAAAGAGCAATTTTATAAATCATTTTACATGTTTTAATTAAAAAGAAAGTATTCAGGAAAAAGAAAGCTTTAATCTGTTTTCCATAAAAGTATACTATTGTTGGAGATACTTCCTACAAGGTGTCTTAAAATTTTATTATAAAAATCAAAGTGTTACATACCCTATATAACGGAGAAGGCACATTGTTCTTTTGCTTAATACAGGGTGTAAAAATGTTTTTTTTTCACAGTCCTAACATTTTATAGAAACTATCTCCAACAACAGCAGCATCCCACCAAACTCAGAACAAATCTACATCCATCCTGAATATTTGATTTATAAAATATGTAATTCTTTGTTGCAACAGGTTTCTATTGAACCTTGTCTGTATTGTTTCTACTGAACCTTGTCCATATTTAAATTCATTTAATATTACACATTTTTGTGTCTCTCCTTAACTGAGATGTAAGTAAGGCCTATTCACAGATACCTGGACCACACTTACATTTTTCCATTTATAAAAATATAATAGCATATGGGATGGATAAAATTTTATCAATAAACCTATTAATATCATATACAAAAATAACAACAAACATGATTATGTTTACTAAAATTTTGTATTTATTAATCATACATAGTTCATAGCTTGTGCATTTATTTACACTATCTCGACAGGTCCTGCAAAAAATTCACCTTATATACGGAGCATATTTAAAGACGTTCTAAAAAAGTAATTGGAGTTAATTTAAAAAAGCCTAATTATACAGAAAACGAATGATCAATGATTTGATGAACGATGTTTATATTGGGTTAACAAAAAGCAAGGTCTTTTTTTTAGTTGCCAAATGTAAATGTTGCCCAGGAAGAAGCCCAAATACGACACTCTGGACTTGTCAACAATAACTTTTCAAAAAATAAAAAAGATCTATTCATAATGTAAATTTCATTCAAAGCTGCTTAAGAAACATTAAACAATTTCATTTTATACAGTTCATTTTCTCAGCTATAAAAAAAAACTAAATTACAAAAAAGTAGGATAGATACAAAATTTAAAATCTTATAAACTGTATTAGCATTACATTAATAATAAAATTATAAAAGGAAAAAATGGCCTACCTGGTATGTTTACTGATGGAACCTTTCTCCATTTGAACTTTTTTTAGGTCTAAAATCTTGCGGAACAAAATCCTGCTCTATAAACCGTTTATTTCCCATTTACTGAACCCATTTATCAAAAGTTGTTCGCTTTCCTGGCTTTTTCCAGAGCATTGAAAAGCTGGCATAATTAATGCTTTTCATTTTATACTAAAATATCACATAATCTTCAAAATTAAGGAGTAAAAATTGACAAATGTTACAATTATAGCATTCAATAAGTTAATATTTTGTTTTTCAATAATATGTGTGAAATACTTGTTTCTTAATGCATACAGTCATTACTAAATATGGATTGCCCACCCCTCTCAAGTTTTCGATATAAAATATATAACAAAACATTATTATACGACCTTATATTAACAACTGGACTTTTAAAAATGTAATTATTAGAATAAATAATATTTATCATTCTAGAAATATTAATACGGTCTAATGGTATTCTGGTAATTTAACTCTTATATATTATATATATTATATATATATATATATATATATATATATATATATATATATATATATATATACAGGGTGGCCCATCGAAAACGTACCGCAAGGCATAACGGCCAGGGTAATTTTTTTTTCAAAAAATCCAAAAACACGTCAATTTTGTTTGTGAGGGGGACAACTTTTGCCCTTAAAATGATCGCAAAATTTTCAACCCTCTAAGCGGGGGTGTCATCCCCCAAACTTTTTCAAATGGGAAGAGGGGTCAAGTGGTACCTCAATGAAAAGGGCTTTCTATTCTCTATACATTCCCGCTTTGGTTTTGAAAATCGGTCAAGTCATTTAGAAAATATGAAGGATTGAATTTAAAATGTTTATTTACAAATTATCAGAGTAAATGATAAGGATAAATTCCTTCGACCAATTCGCTATTTTTGTCCTGTTATTTTAGATGTTTACTGCTGATTTTAGTGATTTGACATGCCACAACGATCAGGTGCGGTAGTTGCTAGATAGCTGTTCTGTAACTTGTGCGTTTAAATTTCTCAATATCATTAAATTTTTTATCAATAATTATGGTGTACTCACTTGCAGAAAAAGTGGAAATAATCGAACTTTATTTTAAAAATAATGAATGTGGCAATCGGGTTGCGCAGATATTTAATGAACGACATTCTGAAAAACACCTTTCCGGCAAAATTGTTCGCGAGTTAGTGGCAAAATTTCGCGAAACTGGATCCCTTATGAATAAAAAGAGGCAGATGGAAAATCCTGTGGTAAATGAAGCTATGGAGGTCTTTGTATTGGGCCAAGTTGCCATGGATAGTACGCTGAGTACAAGAAAATTAGCCAATGAGACCGGCGTGAATCGTACAAGTGTCCAAAGAATATTGAAAAAACACCATTTCCACCCGTATAAAATTCAGTTGGTACAAGAACTCAACGAAGACGATTTTGATCGCCGCTTGCAATTTTGTGAAACTATTAGTGAACGAGTGGCCAATAATAATAATTTTCTATTCAATGTGTGTTTTTCGGATGAGTGCACTTTCTTTTTGAACGGTGTAGTTAATTGGCATAACTGTCGGTACTGGGCTGAGAACAACCTCAGGGTATTTCACGAGGTGCACACACAACATCCTCAGAAATTGAACGTGTGGGCTGGTATTTTTGGAAATTCTATTGTGGGTCCTTTTTTTCTTCCTGGAACTCTAACAGGTGATATGTACTTAGATTTACTGGAAAATACCATCGACCCAGCCCTAACTGACATCAACGAAAATAATCCTGGATACGTTGAAGCGGAACTGATATTTCAACAAGACGGTGCACCTCCACATTACTCTCAAAATATGCGTAATTATTTAAACACTAACTTTCCCGGGCGGTGGATAGGACGAAGGGGTGCCATTGAGTGGCCTCCCCGGTCACCCGACTTGACTCCTTTAGACTTTTTTCTATGGGGACACATAAAAAGTAAAGTGTATAGCACTCCACTTGCCTCATTAGAAGATCTGCGAACACGAATTATTGACGTTTGTCGCGAAGTGACCCCTCAAGTTCTTCAGAATGTTCGAGAACGATTTGAAGCTAATTTGTATTACTGTATGGAGGTCGACGGGCAACATTTTCAGCATTTGCTTCATTAATACGGTAAGTTTTTTTTTATTTAATGCAATTTGTGCGTTTTTTGAAAAATGTATTTTTCAAATTTCAATCCTTCATATTTTCTAAATGACTTGACCGATTTTCAAAACCAAAGCGGGAATGTATAGAGAATAGAAAGCCCTTTTCATTGCGGTACCACTTTTCCCCATTTGAAAAAGTTTGGGGGATGACACCCCCGCTTAGAGGGTTGAAAATTTTGCGATCATTTTAAGGGCAAAAGTTGTCCCCCTCACAAACAAAATTGACGTGTTTTTGGATTTTTTGAAAAAAAAATTACCCTGGCCGTTATGCCTTGCGGTACGTTTTAGATGGGCCACCCTGTATATATATATGCTACTAAAAAAAAGACCTTGCTTTTTGTTAACCCAATATAAGCATCGTTCATCAAATCATTGATCATTCGTTTTCTGTATAATTAGGCTTTTTTAAATTAACTCCAATTACTTTTTTAGAACGTCTTTAAATATGCTCCGTATATAAGGTGAATTTTTTGCAGGACCTGTCGAGATAGTGTAAATAAATGCACAAGCTATGAACTATGTATGATTAATAAATACAAAATTTTAGTAAACATAATCATGTTTGTTGTTATTTTTGTATATGATATTAATAGGTTTATTGATAAAATTTTATCCATCCCATATGCTATTATATTTTTATAAATGGAAAAATGTAAGTGTGGTCCAGGTATCTGTGAATAGGCCTTACTTACATCTCAGTTAAGGAGAGACACAAAAATGTGTAATATTAAATGAATTTAAATATGGACAAGGTTCAGTAGAAACAATACAGACAAGGTTCAATAGAAACCTGTTGCAACAAAGAATTACATATTTTATAAATCAAATATTCAGGATGTATGTAGATTTGTTCTGAGTTTGGTGGGATGCTGCTGTTGTTGGAGATAGTTTCTATAAAATGTTAGGACTGTGAAAAAAAAACATTTTTACACCCTGTATTAAGCAAAAGAACAATGTGCCTTCTCCGTTATATAGGGTATGTAACACTTTGATTTTTGTAATAAAATTTTAAGACACCTTGTAGGAAGTATCTCCAACAATAGTATACTTTTATGGAAAACAGATTAAAGCTTTCTTTTTCCTGAATACTTTCTTTTTAATTAAAACATGTAAAATGATTTATAAAATTGCTCTTTTAGATACATATGTATCTGTAAAAAAATCTAAAAATTTTGATGTACCATAAATTATATTTAAGTTCAATTTTTCCTAAGATATTTTTGAATTATTTTTAAGCTTCAATGTTTTCATGTGATTTAAAACACGCTCTAGAAAGTTTTTTTATGTGAAGTTAGCTTTCTTTTGAGAACTAGCACTTTACTTCTATTACCAAAGTATTACGGAACAATCATATATCTCATAGTTAATAAATATAAATGATATAAAGCTAATTCCTTTGAATTTTCAGTATTCTTTAATTTATACACATTTTATATATTACATAATAAAAGAATTTGTATTGAACTGTATACCACTAAAAGTGCTATACAGATTCTCTAAAATCTTATTTTAATTTTTTTTAAGGGACTGCCAAAGATAGTGAAGAATGTAATGATTTGATGTATTTGGCCCGAACAGTCAATACCCCCAAAATTCTGACAGATGCATGCCCATGATGGGGCTGGGATTGAGAAACTTGTGTCATTGTTTCCAAACTACATTATTGTTTGAATAATTCCAGGTATAAACCTTATTTCTTTATTGGTGAATTACATACCAGTCAAATTTCAATTAATTTTTCGAGTTGTAGACATTTACCTCGACATTTACATTTCTTAAGATGTATAAGTTTCAAATCGTCAGTAAGCTGCAATATCAAAAGTTTTGATTTGAGGGAAATGCCAGTCATGTATTTGGTTGTGTAAGCAGCAAAAATATAAAGAAGGTAGGCTTTTACTGTGGTTCCGGTATCTGGAATTCTCAAGAAGGAGGCAAGAAAAGTATATAACAAGCAGCTGTCAAAATGGATAAACTAAAACCGTACATTTTAAGACATTAGAAAGTGAATACCACAAGTTTCATACTGGTAAGTTCACCTAGATGATTTTTTTATGTTTAATGTGTTTACATGTAGCAATTGTCTAAATGTACCTCTCCAAATGTTTTACTATAGATCCGTAAACATTGGTATTTGTTACTGGACTAGGTAATATCATATATGATGACAAGTGAAGCAGATTAAGCCATCAAAATAAAAGGGTAAGATTTGATTCCTTTATATTTTAATAATGAATAGAGCAGATCAAAAAAGGATATATCAGTCACAAACAACGAAATGCCTAGCTATTTCACTTATTGCCGGCAAACACTGTAACTGTTTAACTGCTACAGTGTTTAACTGACAATATTAGCCATTCTCCATAGTGGCTGCTTTATTTCTGCAAAATTCCATCATTCAATTGACGAACTTTGGTTATGGTCTTTGCCTGTTTTAGTCATTCACTCAGTTGATTATGCTGTTGTGAATTTATTGTAAACATATGTTTAGTGCTATGTAAAAATAAATATATCACAGCATTCAAACCCTAACCCAACCCAACATTATGTTAATGCTGATATACACCCTATATTCCCCCAGTGTCAGTTTGAGAAGTTACTTTGGAATATAAACAAAGTTTGTTTATTTTGTCATATAATCTGTCTGGATCAATGGTAGCAATTAGCTTTCCCCATATTGTGAGTTCGAATTCTGAGAGATTATTTATTTTAGTCAAATCTTAGTATGAAATTGTTTTAAATATCAGACTCCATTTTTGATTAGCTCAGGTTAAGTTGTTTAATAATGTATAATAAAATAATTATGTATGCGTGACATAAAAGCTAGTTTTGAAACTAATATATGCTATACATAGCATTCAAAAGCTATTTTATCCTAAACGAACCTAATCTAATATTATATTAATGGTGATAAAAATATGTTTTAAAATTAATACCTTGACTTTTAGAATTTTAGAATATCCAATTTATTCTAAAAATGTGTATTAATTAGACAACTTTCAATATATTTTTTTTTTAGTATTATGATCGCCGGAAAAGAGAATAACACTCTTTTGAGTACAGTGATTACTAAAATAGGAAAAGTGGGTAATTGAAGTGATTCAGATTGTTGTCACATTTCACTAGTATTACAGGGAATGACAGATTTCAGTGGTTGCTGCCGACAGATATTTTGTCTTTTGGTATATATTTGTTTTCCTTGCAAACATGAATAACTTTTAGAAGCATTTATTATTAGGTACATACCGTAGATACATATACAAAGTATGCTAACTCTAAACTGAATCTGAGACAAAATTCTTCTGGGCATCCTTACATAAACTTCTTTAAACTTATCATACCATATACAGTTGTTGCATCAATTGTGATGTTTGTTTTTAAAAACAAGATAATCAATTTTTTCGATCTTTTCAAAATTTCAAAGCACATTTCTCCAGTGTTTAAAAACTCTTGAATCAAGTATGTTGATGCTTTCGATTTTTCAATGAATTAAAAAAGTTTATTTACTTTTTAAGTGGAAGTATTCAAATGAGGAGACACTTAGCATATATATATATATATATATATATATATATATATATATATATGAAGTGGCTGCATTAATTTAATGATATTTTTTAGAAAAACAACTTGAAAATTTCAAATGGAATCTATAGCCAGTCAGTACAACTCAAGAAAAGGTGATTGAGTCTAAGGCTTTACCCAAACCTAGTACTTCTCACTTAAGTCCTCCCGCTTCTATAAGGAGTCTTCTCCTGTAAATAGTGAAATAGCTGAGAGTGAGGGTACACAATTTCCTATAGTTGCGACTTAGCAAGCTAGAAATTGCTTTTTGAAGATAGAAATCTGGGAGGCACAGGAAATGGCAAATAGGAATTCATCACAATTTTCTTTTTCCCACATGGAAAACAGCAGTATTAAAGTTCTTTGTACAGGCTTGCCAACAAAAGATATTTTCAGTTATTAGATTAATATTCATAATATTATGAAGCTTGGGTAGTATATCCAAAATTGATCAATTGCTAATAACTTTAATGAAATTAAATATAAATCTGGTTAATAATGATATAGCTATTAGATTTAAAAGTTCATGTAATACAGTGGCTAATATTTTATATGTCTTACATGAAATATTATTTAAAAAATGTATTATGAAAACAATTCCTAGTAGAAATAAAAATAAATTGTGTGTGCCATCGATTCTGAACCTCTCAACCTGTGGTCCGTGGGTCTCCAGGGGTCCACTAGGGCACTATTATGTAATTATTATTTTGTTCTGAGTAGGCATGTGTATTTTATGTAAAGACAATTTTATTGCATAACATTTTGCCACTGACTGCAAGTCTTTGAGGAATACTTTAAACTGGTTATCCTCTCTTTTAACAGGGTTGTAGCTGATTTGGCTTACTCTTGCTAGTGCCGCGGCGCGTGCTTGTTTTTACGTATTAGCAAAGACTGATAATACTTTACATAGACGGTCGTTAAGATATACAATAAATTCATACCTTTTAATAATCCGTGTCGCCGTTTAACCGACATATTAGTTTGCGAGTACATAGATTAGTTTTTAGAAAATATGTATATGCTTAATTCAATTTGCAGGTATGAGACTGCTACATACGGGCAGCACTGGCCATGAAATTATGCCTAGCTATGCGAACTGTATTCCCTCTAGTAGTATTGATACACTACTACTATAGGGAATACAGTACAAAGTTGGAGTCCATTTAGGGGGTGTTTTTTTTTTTAACATTGGATGGATGATCTATAAACACAATATCTGTTGTTGATATTACTTATTAGTTGATCATCTCATGGTTTTCTTGTTCAACATTTACTGTTTGTTTATTTTGTAATAATAACTGTGAGTTTTTATTAAAGCACATTTTAAACTTCCAACACTTAAAAAAGGTCTTAATATTGTCTGTAATGAATTTGTTTTGACGTTTACATGTTATTCACTGGATTTTTTTTAATTCAAGTATCTATTTAACAGTACCAATTACTTGACAGTAAAAAGTGCATTGGGGCAAAAGCAATTTACAAATAAGAATTTTACATTGTTTCCAATACCATTAGCAACCGAATAACAATATTTTAATAATTATATTTATATAAATATATAAATGAAACACATGGAACACTATTCCAGAGTCCAGACCGTATTAAATTATGCATTAGAATCCATTTACGACCGATTTTGGTCAAAGAAGGCGACTTATCAGCCACAAAAAAAAGGTGCTTTATATTTACTGTGATTTAGCGTTGCAGAGCATAATTAATCTTTATAAATTTTGAGTCGGTATTAAGAAACACTCTCCTCTCATTTACGAAAGACCTAATAAAGTGCTAATTTAATTTTCCGGTTGTATCTATGAAAACAAGGAAATAGAGAAATGGATTAAAAGTGGATTTTGATAAAATATTAGCCAGCACATTGATATTTATGACATATATATTATTTCGAAATTATAATAATGAAGTTTTTGCCATTCACATTTTACAAGATTTAGAAATAATATAATAATTCCACAACATCCTAGCTCAGTAACTTATAATTCTCTTTATCATTTTGGAAAATGCCTATATAATAAAATACCTGATCATATAAAGCAAAGCCCAATAACAAAATTCAATTCCAAATTAAAACATTTTACTCTATAACTGAATTCACAGAAAAGACACATATATTTAACTGAAATGTAGGTAGATATTAGGGGAAACCTATTGTTGCGGTACTTTATTTATAGTTAGTATTAGTTTTTTTAGTATTAGTATTAGTATAGGAAAATTAGTGTCTTGCACAGCTGTTATGCTTTTCAATAAATGTTTGATTCGTTCATTATCAAATTAGGTTTTTCACTTAAGTGGGCGATAGTTTTACTGGTATCAGAGAATTATTGTTATTATATTTTATAATGGACTTTTTTATATGTAGGAGTCCACCGTTTGATAAAACTTGGACAAAGGTCTGCATCTACTGAAAGGTTGAGAAACGTTGGTGTATGCCAACATGCTTCAACAATTTTACATATTGTAGAATCATTTTGAACTGCCTAGAGATTTATTGTTCACTGCCAAAAAAAATCAATAAAGGAAATAGGAATACATTAAAAGGTTTAATTGTTGTTTAACCTATGCGAGTGAATTGTATTCGGCCTCATTATTTCATTAAAAAGAAAATGATAAAACATTGGGGTATTTTAAATTAGATGGTATTTGCGAGACTTACTAAAGGATTTCTAATATCTATTTAGCTTCCTCCAGGTAGAAGTTTAAATATTCCATCTTCTTTAACAACTGCAATGTTTGCACCACAAGTTATTTTAACTAGAATGATTTCAAGGCAAGAATTCATGTACAACTTGCTAGTAGACGCATCAAGTGTATAAAATTCCAAATGTGAGGTCAAAGTCAAGTTTGTACAACTCTTTAAGTTTATGGAAGTTGTTTACAAGAGTTTACTCTTTGGATCTTGGCTTCAGATTTATAATTGCTTTACTGTGTAAAAGGTATACTCTTGTAAACAGCTTCCATAAACATAAAAAGTCATACGAACTAAGATAGCTTAAACTAAGCATATAGACTTAAAATTGACATCACAATAATTACATAATGCAAAAACATATTATGTAAAGGTGAAAATTACAGTAATATAGTAACAAACGGACATCACACAATAAAACGGCTAAAATTACTAATATAACAATAAATGGGACAGTCACAAGTGGTTGTCATAAAATTCCTTCAAACTATAAAATGATTTTTCTATTAAAATATGTTTTAAAAAACTTCTAAATAATTTAATTTTTGTTATTTGTTTTATACCTAGTGGAAGGTTGTTCTCTTTTGCAAAATAAAAACTGAATTAAACTGATACTGAGAGCAAAATCCCAGAATACCATTTCTCAATTGGGTTCCAACCAAACTGAAGTAAGCATTTCTAGCCATGTCACTTCCCAGCTCATTCGAAATTATGTGAACTGCATAGCAGTTCCAGATATCTTCTAATTTCAACCACATGCTTCCATTAATATGTAATGTTGAAGATTTGTATAGCAGTGGAGATGAATCCTGTGATTAAAAACAAGACGAATAGATCTAAATGTATGAAAAATAGTATGTTTTATATATTTATTATTCTCTTATTTCAATAATTTTTTTTAGCTTTTTAATACTATATTAGTTTCTGTTCCATTGCTTGACGTATGTATTATATTTGAGTATAAGCCAGATAGTCTGTTAATAAAAGTCTGATAAAAAAGTAGGTATTGTTTCATTTTTTAAAATATAATTGGTGTGTTAGTTTAAAATAATAGATAATAAAATGTTAGTTCAGATTTTAAAAAAATCTGCCTTGAACAAGAAAGCAATAAGGTTTTACAAAAATAAGAAACTTGTTTCCCTTTTTAATCCACCCAAAAAATCCAAATCCATTCAAACATTTGTATATACATCAATTACTCCGGGATGGTTTGAACTATTTGGACGAAATCTGCAAGGAATAGTCAGTATATTGGTGTGGTTTCATAGCAAACATACTGGAAAAAGGTTAAATTATATATATATATATATATATATATATATATATATATATATATATATATATATATATATATATATATATATATATATATATATATATATATATATATATATATATATATATATATATATATATATATATATATATATATATATATATATATATATATATATATATATATATATATATATATATATATATATATATATATATATATATATATATATATATATATATATATATATATATATATATATATATATATATATGGGCTATTTTTGTTAAATCTGACTTTTACAATAAAACTCCTGTAAATAGAATTAAAAAGGATGAATTAAAAAAATTCCATCTTCAAAAAAATGTACTAAAAATTGATAAATATTTTATTCCATTATTTAGTTAAAAATTTTATTAAAATTATAAACTTCTCCTAATAAGACTATATATTAATACTTTCAAGCGATCCTCTAAAAGTAAGTTGTAAATTTGCAATTTTCAAAATGCCAAATCTTCATGAATTGTATTCTATCGCTAACATAAATGAGGCTTTGTATTGCTTTTTGAATAACTTTTTTATTGTCTAAATTTGATGTGCCCTAAAGTAAAATTTAAAACTCATTTAGGAGATACCAAGTGGTTACTTCCAATATCATTACAGATAGTTGATACATACCAACAACTTTTTTAAATCAAAATTGTTTAATTTACAACTTCCATTAATATGTCAAGTTGAAGATTTGTATAGCACTGGAGGTGAATCCAGTAATCAATAGAATGTTTATAAATAAAATAGATTTGATTTTATGAAGGAAACTAATTCCTGATTACTTAATAAAAACAGACATTTATATATTGAGTGTCATATTTACCACATTAAATAGGCACGGTTTTTTATTGCTTGTTTTATTTCATCCTCTTTAGTTCTATTTACACTAAGTTTTAAAGCTTAAACTTGGGTTAAACATTTGTAGGTCCCAAATAAACTAGCTGGCCCGGCAGACCTTGTTCTACCTTTTTCGTTAGATGAAACGATGAGTTTCTAGTGGAATTATAAGAATATGGGGCGCATTTACCACATCGTGCAGAAAGGTGATTGAAGGAAAACATATTGGTTTTATAGAAAACATGCGCAATAAAACAGTGTTGCGAGGTCACTGTAATCAGAATGAATATTCCCTGAAAACTTCATCCAAATTGGTCAAACTATCGCGGAATAATTTGAAGTTGATTTAAAAGACGAATCTGTTTCTGTTTTGACTTGTTCATTTGAATATCTGCCATTTAGTCTGTTAATTAACGACTTCAAAAAAAAAGGTGGTTATCAATTCAACACTGTATTTTTTATGTATGTACACGATTACTCTTCGATGGTTTGACCAATTTGGATGAAATTTTCAGGGCACATTCATGATATTGCCTGAGTGGTCCCATAGCAAGCATATTAAAAACATCTTAAAAATGGCGCCATTTTTAATAGGTAACTATGTTTTAGATGTTTACGCTAGAGCCGGAGACAGTATACCGGGTGACAACGAAATATTGGCTAGGCATCAATCAGCTGCTTTTTAAGTTATAGTTTTAATATTTGGATCAAAGATATAGGTCCTTAAAATTAGGACACATATATTCCTCGCAAAAACAATTATTGTATATTGCTTCCGGTGTAACTAGAAGTACCTAAATCAAGAATTTTAAGGGAAACCGTATATATATATTTTACGTCATTCGATAGCGCGAAAAATTCTCCTTTTAATGACAAAATGGCGGCGCAGGAGATATTGTTTCTAAAATCAATAGAGCGGTACTGTGTCGTCACCGATCGAGAAGAAGATTCAAGAAAGATTTCCAGGTCGTGACGCTCCTTAGAGAAATTATTTTCCATGGTTAGTTCAACACATAAAAAAGTGAAAACGAAATAATGCAGATGAAGAGGCTAATACCTTCATAGTAAGCGGTGAAGTTTAGACCAATATTTTAGCTTATATTGAATATGATCGAACTGCTTCCATTCTAGTGTTAGGATACCAGTGTAATACCTCTCGTGAAAGTGCTAGGAAAATTTTAAAGATGCACGGTTTTAAGTGTTATTATCACTTATACGAAAATGATTTTGAGAGCCGCTTAAATTATTGTAATTGGTTTTTGGGAAATTTTAGTGTTAATAGAGTATAGCAATATATCATCACATACTCTTCACTAGATTTACCAATCTCGGTATGTTTAACAGACAAAACACTCGCTATTGGGCTTGAGAAAATTAACGACTGGTAAGACAAGGTGTTTTTCAAGAGCGTTTCGGACTGAATGTTTGGTTGGGTGTAGTAAGACTGAACGTCAGACTATTGAATAGTGGAATGTATTTGGGATTTCTTTAAAACCAAATTAAACATTTTTTGGAAAACTTGCATATAGATGTGAATGATGGAATGATGTTCCAACAAGATGGCGCATCAGCTCATAATTCAAAATCTGCAACAATGAACAATTTAGAGAGAATTGGTTGGGTACTATATGGTTCGATTCGATGGCCAGCCAGTGGATTTCTCTATATGGGGTTTTCTCAAAGATAAAGTGTACACATATCCTCCATCATCTTTAGAGATCCTAGAAAATCGAATAAGACAATTAAGCTGTTGATATGAGTCTGGAAGAGTATTTAAGGGATTTACTGAAAATATCAGAAGAATTCAATTGTGTCAACAACAAGGCGGTCAGCGGACGGAACATTTGATTGAATTAGTTTTTTTAAATCTCAGTTTATTTATTGTATATATTGGAAATAAAAAAAAATTTTAAAATTAAATAAATTTGAAATTTTCTATAAAATTCAAGAGGAAGAATGTCATTCGAAAGAACCACTAAAACGTATCCTAATAGGAGATGAATCGAAGTTTTTGAATGTTTCCACAAAAAATAATCAAAGTGCTTCCTTTATTTGCCGTTTTATTAGGATGCTTGACGAAAATTCGATCGATGACGTACAGTGTCGTCATATTGGTTTTAGAAACAATGTCTTCTGCACCGCCATTTTGAAAAGAAATTTCTACTTGTGATAAGTCGTTGAAAAGGGAATTTTTCGTGCTATCAAATGACGTAAAAATATATACAGGGTTCCCTTTAAAATTCTCGACCTAGGTCTATTTCCGGTTACACTGGAAACAATATTAAATTGTTTTTCCACGGAATGTATAAATTACATATATGTTAAGAATATTTGAAGCCGACTTTTTCAATGTGGAATAAAATATTATCTTTTAGTTTCTAGAATTTTTCTTTAGTCAGTTCTACTTTTTTAACAATTAAAAATTTTTCATAAAAAAATTGTTACGTTAAACATATTATGTTAATTTAACAAAATAGATAATAGAATTTTAGTTCAGATTTTAAAAAAATCCTTCCTTAGACAGGAAAAAAACAAGTTTTACAAAAATAAGAAATTACATTGATAAAAACTTTTTCAAATGGATTAAGTTTGTTTTTCCTTCTTAAGTCACTTTAAAAATAGAGGAGGTTATCAATTCGACCCTATATATATTTTTTAAAATATGTACATCGATTAGGCCGCGATGGTTTGAACCATTTGGATGACATTTTCCGAGAATATTCAGGATATTGCCGGAGTAGTTTCAAAGCAAGAATATTGGAAAATGTCAAAAATTGTTGTTTACGTGACGCGATGTGTTATAATGCATGAGCGTCATCATTTTATCAGGAAACAACATATAATATGAGACTATTTGTTAAATCTGACTTTTCCAATAAAGCTCCTACAAATAAAACTAAAAAGGATGAAACAAGAATATAAAAAACAAAATCGTCTTCAAAAAATGCACTATAAATGAACTCTTTAAATGACATCATATGTAGTAGACTATTTGTATGGTTTCAATTTGACATTTATACTACTCGAACAGCCTAATCAAAGCCACTCTGCTCTTGACTATGTCGTCACACACTGTAAACAATTTAGGGCATGCAATACAGCAGTAATCAACAAATATTACTGATACCATGGAACAGGTTTTAAAATATATCCCTCTTGATAGCTCAATTATTTCTCCTAATAAGACTTAATATTTACACTTTCAAGCGATACTTTTCTAAAAATGACTTGTCTATTCTAAATTTCCAACTTTCAATGCTAGATCTTCATGAATAATTCTATTCTATCGATTACGTAAACGAGGCTTGAAATTGCTTTTGGAATATTTTCTTGTATTGTCTAGTTGTGACTTGACGTGCCCTGTATGGAAAGTAAAATTCAAAACTGATTTAGGAGTTACCAATTGGGTTTCTTCCAGTATCATTACAGATAGCCGCATGCAATTGCCACTTCTGACGAGTGAACGTGATATTTGTGCTATTCCCCTTTCAGTCATAAGGGTAATTTGGAGATTTAATAAATATCCAGTGTCGTACCTATACAACCTATTCATGCTGTTTTCCGGACGGCCTTAAGGTTGGAGTAACAATACTAATTGTTACTAAAAAGGGACGAAACAGAGCATTTGGAGAATTACCGTGCAAATGGGGCCGTCGTCGTTTTCAAAGTGGTTCGAGCGCCGTATGGTTAATCGACTTGAATATTTTTTTAACAAAAAAAATTAAACACTAGCCAACACGGTTTCCAAAGGGATCAGTCTATCTGCTTTGTTGAAACTCCTAGAATTTGTTTATAAGAAGCTGAATTCAAAAACTACACACTTGTGTTATTGTTTTACATAGCTTTATCTGAATATGGAGAAATAAATTCAAATTCGTTTACTGTTCTAAAAAAAACTTAACATTAAAGTTTACATAGGAACTCTCTGTTGTACACAGGCTATAGTTTAAGACTAGCAATTTACGTAGTTATCACCAATAAATATCACAATAAACATATTATCAATAAATAATTTGTCGTTTTTTTTTTGTTCCTTAAATCTTTATACCAACATAGAGACTGTAATTAAAGGTACTACACTACAACCTACCTTCACCCTTTTTAATTTTTTTATCATAAATTTACACTTGTTTATAAATAAAAATTTAACTCCTAATGGGACACTGTTATAATTTTTTTATAACTTATTAGTAACACATAGAGCCATTTACTATACCTGTTCTTACGTTTGGCAAATTAATACTACAATTTCGAGTAAAGTGTGACTAACATTAGCTTAGGTTAGGTTAAAAGGAAGTGGATCAAACCGACCCTTCACTGCGACTCGGTGGTATATTGTGGCTCACACCTATATTTACACTCACCCAAGCAACTCTAAATCCTCAATGATTCTTACCATTGCATTTGGGGAGTTATTCTTTAAGTCCTCGGGCAGCAGAATATCCCTACCTAATAAATAAAACACATAGAGCCATATTTCTTATACCCGTTCTTACATATGGCAAATTAATTTTATTACAATTTCGAGTAAAGTGTGAATAACATTGCTCCTAAGTTCTATAACCAGATTTGAATACTTAATTTACACCACTTATAGATTAATGGATAAAAACTGCACTACTCCAATAGAAATACTTATCTTTAATTGCTAGTATGTTATAATTTCTATATAAAGTAGCAGTTTTGAATATTGCCTACCCAAAGAGTACGAATTCTTTAACGCTTTATTTTGAAGGGTTTCCAATAACTTTAACAAAGATTTTCAGGCCGAGCCTCATATCAGTGTCAGATAGGACAAGTGGGAGTGTGTCATTGAAAAATAA
The DNA here is from genome assembly GCA_030620095.1 of Kuschelorhynchus macadamiae. Lineage (NCBI taxonomy): Eukaryota > Metazoa > Arthropoda > Insecta > Coleoptera > Curculionidae > Kuschelorhynchus > Kuschelorhynchus macadamiae. The sequence continues at coordinate 396,822 of JAUTXW010003181.1, forward strand.
AACTAATCTCAGAAATTGCTTGGGAACTACATAGTTTAACCTCTTTATAATCAGTAGGAGCTACTATACGAATCAACTGGCATTAAAATGGTAGTAAAACCAATTATATTATTTTTTTATTTACAGTGCGAATTTCCAAACTTTGATCTTACATTAAATGGCGTTGTTCGGTACATAAGTCTAAATTTCTGTTAGATGTTGGAATTCCAACTAAACCTGACTTACTATGCAATTAATAATCTAAAAAATATATTTTAACCAAAAGAGCTATTAAATATATACTATTCGCTGGCCTATAGTCATCTCAGCTACTGTCTCCTATATTGCAGTCAATCAACAGAATCGATGAGAATTTTCATTCTCCAAAAGCGCGTTCTGAGGAAAATATTTTCTATGAGCCCATTAAAATCTTATAAACAAATATTTCAACAATTTAAATTCTGACTCTTAGTTAATACTGAAAGCTGTGGTACTTGTGAAGATACCGAGGATTGCCTACTGCCTCCTCTGTTCGTGTAAGGCTAGGGTTGTCATATTTTGAAACTTCAAAGAACGTACATTTGTCGCTGGCCTGCGCATTCACTATTTATTAAATAGTGATCTAATCAAGTTTAGACAATATTTTAGTATTAAAATTCAATTTTAGAAAATATATTATGTGAACAATATTAATGAATAAAATTCAATGCAATCTTCGAAAATCTAAAATAATAATTAATATCTATGTATCAAGACTGGTAACTAAAATAATAATAGAAATAAAATATCTAATATTTAGAGATTTTTGTACCCACCTATTAGAATTTGAAGAGGAGTCCACAGGTTGTTTATCTTCAGTATTTGTTAAATATAGGTTTTTTTCTGGAATTGGAATTGACAAAAAAGGCAATGTTTACTTGGCTAGAAAGTGTCTACTTTGACCTTATTTTATTTACAATTAATTAAAGCAATTACTCGTTTTTTTAGCACTAGTGTTGACAGCTAAATAAAAGTAACTGAAGATTCTTTATGGATGTAAGAAAAATAGTGTATATTACTTGTGTGAAAAAGATCCATTTTAAACTAGACAGATTTTTGCATTCAGCTAATACCTCCTAGTCTGAAAACTATCAGACTTTTCTAAAGAGTAATTCTATATAATCAAATTTGCACATTTCTGATTCATAAATTAACTTTTGTTGCTTAGGTAAACTTATGAGAAGGACTTAAATTTACAACTTCTGAGAACATAGACATCGCACAGCATATTATATTTGAGTAACTGACTAAAAAAATTGTGTTTTTTTAAATAATTAAAAACTTAACTGATTTTGTTCATGACTCAAGATAAAGTTACTTTAAACATTTTGTTATAAAAAATTTTGTTATAGATAAAAAGAGCTATGCCAAAAAAAAACAGGCGTCATCTTACAGTTTTCTATTTCTATTTAAAAATCATATGTATCTATTTAAATAAAACATTTTTAATATGTATATATTATTCTCCCATTCTTCATCAATGTTTACGTCATGTATAATTGATTCCAATAGGGTCCAGATCACCAAATGATAGATTTTTCTTTTTGTAAAGCACCTTCCCTTATATCTTGTTGATAATATTTATGCCCATAATTGTTAAGTTCCACTTCCTATTTATCTAAGGAAATAGAGAATCTTAGTTTATAATACCATCTAAGTATAGCTCTCTGAAAAAATAAAAAGAAAAAGTTACAGGTAGCACACACTACTATTCATTTTGGCAGACTGGAAGTAACCATTGAAATTCAGATATTGCCATTGGTAGTAATTAATTTTCCTAATTCAGATATTGCCATTGGTAGTAATTAATTTTCCTATATTTTCAAAAAAAAAAATTATAAATTGAATTTTATACAGTGAACCAGGTTTTAATTCTTATAAACAACTGAATAAATAGCCCTTTTCATATTTTCCAGATAATAAAGCATACAGTTGTCAGTTTGACTCCTGAAATAGTTAATTCCGATAAAACTCTTATTAGTGCATTAACAAAAACACTATTTTCTGTGACCTAGCTCAAACTAACTGTATTCAATAGGCAGTGACATTACTGATTACCACAACCACCCATATAACATTTTTATCATATATGAACTCCCAACATCATTATGCCCGGATATTCAATGGTGCCTCAAGAAAAAAATATGTATTTTCAATTGAAAAAGGCAGCTAAAATATACAAAATTAATGATGATATTTAAGCAAAAATCAGGATTTAATTATAGAAACCAATAATATAAACTTGTAGTTATACTTACATTTATATGTAACAAAAAAAAATAGAAACCAGCAAAAATAAACGTCTAACGTAACCTTACTCCTTTTTTAGTTAGTTACTTTAACAATTTAAAATTACAAACACAATTTAACACAAACTATGTCCTATACATAAACCAAACTCAAAAATTTCTTATAACTAAAACTTGACAACACAGCTGCCTTGTTTGATATTTCCAACCAGTAGCGTAGGTTTTTTTATTTATTTACTTTTTCGGTATTTAAAGTTTCGGGTCATCGCCTGTTTTAGTGCATTCACAGTCAACTGCTTGAATTTACGGTATTTCGAGTTTTCGGACCAATAGCGGTTTTTAACCACTGAGGTAAATCGAAGTTTCGGACCATTGACTGATTTTATGCGTACTCCGACATCTGCCTGAATTTTTGGGATTTTGCCGGTCCGGGCCAATGCAGTTTCGGTACAATAACTGTTCGGGCCAGTGAAGTGTCGGGGTAAATACGCATTACCTATACTGATATATAAAATCCTTAATTGACTCTGATTAAACACCCACCTGCTCAAACCGCTTTACATAAGAAGCTGAAATTTGGCACAGAGATTGATTTCCCGATGTAGAGGTTCGATAAGGAAAAGGAATTTTTTGAAACTCAAATTCCAAGGGGGTGAAACCACCGTCTTAAATATTACATATTTTTTATTTAAAAAATTGTTAGTTTTTAGAAAAAACGCTCGAACACGGATATCTTATTTTGTTTATTAATTTTATGTTAAAATTTTGAAATAATTATTCAGGGTGTTTTAAAAAATAGGGTCGCTGATTAATCACGATCTTGCTCAAACCGCTTGCCGTAAAAAACTAAATTTGGGTACACGGATCGACTACAGGATGTAGAGGTTCGGAAAGAAGGGATTTTTCATAATTCATGTTACAAGGGGATGAAACCACCTCTTAAATAATACAATATATTTACAATTTAAAGATTTTTAAAAAATGTATACAGAATGTTTAAAAAATCGGGTCACTCTTGACATAAAATGCTCAATTTTGATATAGAGGTTGATTGTACGGTGTAAAGATTTGACAAGACGGGATTTTTCGAAACTTAAATTTAAAGTGGATGAAACCGCCTCTTGATTTAAAAAACGGTTAGTTTTTGAAAAAAACGTTTGAATAAGGGTATTTTATTCCAATTTTTTCTACATCCGTAGAGTTTTTTAGATGTATACAGAGTGTTTTCAAAACCCGAATTACTGATTAATCACGATCCTCCTTAAACCGCTTGACGCAAAAAGCCGAATTTTTGTATGCGTGTTGACTACAGAGTGTGGAGGTTAATATTAAATTATTTTCTATTAAAAAAAAACCGCTTAGGATTTCAAATAAACGCTTAAATACGGGTATTTTATTTTTATACTTTACATATTATAAGATTTTTAAAAAAATTGTACAGGGTGTTTCAAAAATTGGGCCACTGATTAATCACAATCCCACTCAAACCTCTTGACGTAAAAAGCTGAATTTTGGCATAGAGGTTGAATGCATCATGTAAAGGTTTGATAAAAGGGTATTTTACGAACCTCAAATTTCAAGGGGTGAAACCGCCCGGCCCCTGCAATATTACACTTCTTATTATTTACAAAACGGTTAGTTTTTCAAATAAAAAAAAGCTTTAACAAATGTTTTTTATTTTATTTTTCACTATCTTAATTTTTTTTAAATGTATACAGGGTATTATATAAAAACGGATCTTAAGAGATACTTAAATAAGACGATTTAAGTACCTTTTTCTACCCCTTTCATTGTCATCTAATAGGCGAACGAAGTCGCGGGTACCCGATAATAGTTATATATGTAAATAGTCAATGTACCCTCAATGTCCGTTAAACGTTCTTCAGTAAACTAGAGATATGTACATAATATTATTTATTTTAATACAACGCATTGTTTTTTTAAACATTATTTATTTTCCTTTAGCAATATACAAAAATCGGTAAAGTGGCTTTACCCGGAACTTTCCTCGTAACTAAATTGGTAATAAGTTTATAAACTTTACATAATTCTTAATATGTGTCACTTTTCTTGATAAAAATAAGTATGTATACCTATATATGACCCATATATTTACAAACAAACAAAAGTATGCTTTATTGCCGCAGAAAAATTTTACAATTTTATGGACAAAGCAAAATATACCTAAAATAAGACATATCAAAACATTAATCGAAAAGAATTTCGATAGGTCAATGCTTTTTAAAAATGTAAATTATCAATTTACCAAATCGTAAAACACACGTTAGAATATAACATAACATTGCCGCAAAACAGTTAATGAATCCTAATAACCTTATAAAAGTAAACAAACACACATGTACGAGGTGAATAATTTCGATGACATTGAAATCAAAATTGCAACTATGCGACCTTAAACTCTATGTTATTATAGTTATACAAATAATTGTGATGTTAAACAGAAGGTATAATGAACTAGTGTAGAATGTAGTATACAAAAAAAGAATTAAATTTTGTTTTTAATCCAATACCTAACAAAAATAATTAAGTTTTAAGTGAATGTTCGACAGTTCTTTTCTCTATATGATGATTTTCAAAATTCTATGCTACGAGTTAGGACATGACTCACAAAAGATTTAAGTAAACAAGCGAATTTAGTGACAATTTAAAGAGACTTACTCGCTGTAAAAATCATTAACGCTGTAAAATGGTCTCTCAATGAGGTATGCTTTGGTGTTTTTTCGAAATTGTGCAAGCATAGGGATAGATTTTAAATGTACTGGCAGATTGTTGTAAAGTTTTATGGCGTTGTAAATAATTGATTTTTTTATTAATTCTGAGGAAGGAACGGGAAGATATATATCATGCCTAGAGTTTCTGGTAGGGTATACATGTTGTGGCCTTTCTGGGAGGGTGTTTATATGTTTTCTCAGCAAACATACCGTTTCCAAAATAAATAATGCAGGAAGTGTTAATATTTCATGTTTTTTGAAATAGTATTGGCAGTGAGCTCTATTATTTAGACCAAACAAATAACGAATGGCTCTCTTTTGAAGCATAAAAATATTATGAAATTGCTCGGTGGTACAGCAGTCCCAAAAGGGAAGGCCATAACGGAGGTGGGATTCAAATAAAGAGAAATAAGTAAGTCTGGCAGAAGGAACGTCTAGTTCTTTTGAAACTGATCAATGGCGAAGCAGGCGGTAGAAAGTTTTTTTGTTAAGGTGTCAATATGATTAGACCATTTTAGGTTGTTAATTATATTTAAACCCAGGAATTTAACCGACTCTACGTATTCAATATTGCTGTTATGTACCTGAAGTGGTTGTAAAGTTCCCTTATAAGATAACGCCACCGTTTTATCGACATTAAAACAAAGCATATTGGAATCGGACCAAGCCTTAATTATAACCAAGTCTTTGGAGATACTAGAGTGTAAAGACGTTGTATCAAAATCACTCCAAGTTATGCTTGTGTCGTCAGCAAAAAGGGAAATTCTTCCATTAATTTTAAGGTTCGTGATATCATTAATGTATAACAAAAAAAGAATAGGTCCCAAGACTGAACCTTGAGGGACTCCACTTGTAATCAACTTACAATCAGAATCGGAACCATTAGCCCTTACAAGTTGTTGCCTTTTCCCAAGATAAGATTTGAACCAATTTAAAGACGTACCACGAATTCCATAAAAATTTAGTTTGTTTATCAGAATTTCATGACTAACACAATCAAAGGCTTTCGCATAGTCACAAAAAACTGAGGCAGTTGGGTGGTTGTTATTGAGAGATAAGTAGACGCCTCTAAGCAACGTGAACATGGCGTCGCTGGTGCACTTGTTGGGTAGAAATCCGAACTGCTCCGGGGATATTATCTGATGTTTCAGGAGAAATGGCATAAGACGATTCTTCAGTAGCCTTTCGATGATTTTTGATAGCACTGGTAGTAGTGCAATTGGGCGATAATTGCAAGAGTTAGTTTTTTCGCCGCCTTTATGAAGTGGAATAATTATAGCTGTTTTAAGGCAATCAGGGAATACACCTTTTATAAAGGACTCATTTATTAAGGTTGTAAGGGCCTCTATGACTGGGAGTGGCAAGTTCAGGAATATTCTAATTGATAGGCCATCAGTGCTACACGAAGATTTACTTTTGATATTATTTATTACCTTCAATAGTTCAGTGTTGCTAACGGGACTTAAGAAAAAGCTATCAGCTAAATTTTTTGAAGGCGGGAGAAACGAAAGAGGGTCCAAACTTGGCGAGATACTAGAGGTAACATTTTTGCTTACATTAATAAAATAATCATTTAGATCATTAGCCCCTGGCAAGATCTGAGTCACAGGGTTTGATTTGTTTCTGAGGTTATTGATGATGGACCAGGTTTCTTTTGAAACGTTATTTGAGTTTGTTAGACGTTTTCGGTAGTGTAATTTTTTTGCTGACTTAATAAGAGTAGTGTAGATCCTCCTATAGTTAGAGATATAGTCGAGAATAAGAAAGGAGTCGGTGAATTTTTTTATATATGAGAGCGAGCGCATATTTTTAGCAGAAATTCGTATTCCTTTCGTGGTCCACGGTTTATGCCGCTTAGGTTTGATATCCTTAAGCGGGAAGGCCTTGTTAAAAGCACTTAAAGTTTTATTTAAAAAAGTTCTGAAGTTTGTGTTGACATTATCAGATTCAAAATTCCAATCGGTGTTAAAGCAAATATTATGAAATACTGAGAAATTTGTGGCCGAGAAAATTCTGCCCCGATGGCGAGATCTTGGTAAGGGCCCAATAGGTAAACTAAACCTGGAAATTACCGCCTCGTGATCGGAAAGACCTGAGTTATAGACCTGTAAATGCACCTCTGATGGAGAAAAATCAGATGCCATGTAATCGATGATAGAAGAAGAGTTTTTTGAAATTCATAGTCAATATTAAAGTCCCCGCATAGAATTTTTTTACCTTTAATCGGTAGACTGTCTAGCAAACTTACCAGGCTATTTAAAAATGATTGTACATCAGAGTTTGGTGATCTATAAATACAAATTACATAAAGATCAAGGTTTTGATTATATACCATAGAGAATTCAAAAGAGCTATCCGCTAACAAATGATCATATTTAGATACCGACATGAAATCTCCATTTAGGGATAGAATCAGTGTTCCCCCATGAGCTGAGTTTTTTCTGTCATATCTAGCTATTGTGGTATACCTCTCAATATAAAAGGGTTCGTTTAGATTCAGCCAGTGCTCAGTAATTGCAACAAGTTGGGGGAACTCCAATTCTTCTAGAAATAGCTACAACTCGTCAGTTTTATTTCTTAGAGAAGCGATATTAATTAGTACCATATTAAGACTAGTAACAACAGGAAGTTTTGAGGAATCTAGTTCCTCAGGACACGTCGTGTTTTCTAAAAATTTTTTTTGGGAGAATTGCTGGTAAAATAGTTTTTATGGCATTCTCTGGTTCTCTGAAGATGAATCGTTCTCTCCGAAGATATATAGGATCCATAGGCTGCAAGATCCGCTTCCACTTCTGCTGCGTTAAATCCGTAAGCAGCATGAAAATCGAAATATATCTTATGTAGGGTTCTATAATCTATAGGAATGCCTTCAGAAGCCAAAAACAGCCTGGTGCTTGTATTTGTAAACCCTTCAAAGTGAATTGGCGCAGGTTGGTCGTGCAGGAAGGCGAGATATAACTTGAAGGCCTTTAAAATGGCTGGTTCTCTTAGTCTAGACATGAGGAAACGGTTATCAGAACTTTTTTCGGTTCGCGTAAGCTTCACTGTTGGGGGAGACATTGGATCAAAAATAGGTTCTTGGTCAATAGAAGCTTTCTTGGAAAGACTGTAGCAGTTGTCGCTCAACAAGACATTTTCTTTGCAGGCAGCAATGGCCTCTTTGTCAGAAGATATTATAGTGCCCTTTTGAGAAATTGAAGAGGAGACAACCAGTGAACTGACGGAGCTCGAGTTGGTGGGCAGTTTTTTCGGTGTGGAGGGAGGTGGGAGGTTCGGTGTAGATTTTTCTGAAAGTTCGGATACAGCTGACCGTTTTATTACTACGCCATAACACCATAACATGGGCCATAGATTGCTGTCTAAAAGCTTTTCAGCTGACTTTTTTGACTGAGTTCCAATTTTAAAATCAATATTTGAGATATGATTGATTAGGTGGTAGCAGCGAATAAACTCTGTAGTCCCAAGCTTCTCCTTAACGTAGTGAACTATGTTGTTAGGCGTAAACCCTGCAGGAAGATTTCTTACGACTACATAGTGCCAACGTTGTGTATTATTACAAGCCAACTTGTTGGAGCCTTCAGTAGTACTGGGAATATCCGTAGGTGTTACCTCAGTTTGTGTAGAGGCGTTGTTGCAGGTAGTTTCCATAGTTGGTGTAGGCAAGGATATGGTGGTAGGGTATGTATTTTTGATATGCTTACACTTATGTTGGTTTTCATATTTGGAGTATAACTCCTTTACCAAGTCAGTTACACAAGTTAGGTTGCTCTTAATGTTAGCAATACCTGCTTTTAATTCAATTGAAGAGGAGTCCTGTACTTGGATTTTTATCGCTTCTTCGGCATTGTTGAAGAGGATTTGGGAAATATTGAAAATATTCTGTTCCATATCCCTTAGAGACTTTAATAACATATCTGGCTTGTAAGCGGAAAACTCCCTCGAGAGATTATGGATATCGTCAATCTTTTTCTCCATGAGATCCCACCTGGATTCACTCTTCACTAGAATGTCATACATTTCAGAAATTGTCGGTACACTACTTGACAATTGGGATACACGGTTTGCGACTGAATCAAAAAGTTCATGTGGAATCAAATTTTGAGATACCTTTGTGATTTTATCGTTGAGATATTTCAAACTAGTGGAGTCGCACAGGGCGCAGAAAAATCGGAGGTGGGTTGATTTTTGTAATATCAAGATTTTTGTGGTAGCCTTATCAAGGCCCGTGCAATTCATGCAAAAAGATCGTTTACACTCGCCACTACAACGAAGTTTATTGTATTTGTCTTTCTCTGAAAACTCTTTACGGCAATTGTCACACTTGTATTCAGCCACATTTAGAAAATGAAAAATTCGAAACAAAAATACACAGCGAAAAGAAAACAGAACAAACACACGTACTGCGAAGCTACTACTTTTATACAGTTTTTGCTACATTTTCCTATTGCTTTTGTCAAGCCAAAATACACTGTTATTACATATACAGGGTTATTCACGGTGAGTGCCCCATTAGAAGTATTTGGAGAACCAATGAACAGACTATCTATCTGGCCATAGGTGAACATAAACTCTATTTTAAAAAATATTTCAAATTATGCGGTACTGTCGCTTCTAGCTCAACTGATAGTAACATTCGTTTTCTAAATGGAAGGCCCTGTATGTTAATGCAATTTTGACTGAAAATTCTGAATATTTTTTGTGATGTTTCTTATACCTAAATTCGACTGTTTTGAGAAAATGGCGGATAAATATTGGCATTTTTGGGTTTTAAAGCTCTGCAGCTCCTAGGCGACTTAACTTGCAACAAAATGGATTTCTATTTCTTGTTTTGCTTTTTAGCTGCTGATACCAATTTTAAATTTGACAGAAGCTGTCAAAATTTGACATTTCCTGTCGAAGTTAAAATTGGTATCAGATGATAGGTAACTAAAAACTAAAAAAAAATGCAATACGTTTTGCTGCAAGTTGAGGCGTTTTGGAGTTACAGAGCTTTAAAGGGTAAAACATGTCAATTTTCAGGCGCCATTTTCTCAAAGTCAGTTGAATTTAGGTATAGGAAACACCATACAGTAATTAAGAAATCATGGTTCTTAGAATTAGACCGTGTCAAAATGGAATCACTTTCCGAAGTTTCACCTTCGTTTGCACAAGGCATCTTCAGGGATCTTCACTTCACGAGATCGGAACACTGAATGAGCTCGGAAAGACCCAGGCCGGCTATTTATAGTCGACCCATGTTTACCGAAGCGTGACTCGGTGTAACGATCGGTTTCAACGTATGATGTAGATTGAAGCCCGTATCTTTATTAAAATTGTTAGGATGCTTATAAATTTCAATAGATTCTCTAATTTTGCGTTTATAGAATCCCGAAACCGATGCAAGAACTTCGGTTTCTTTGACATTTATGGCATGTCCAGTAGAATGTTGGTGTTCAGATACAGCAGATTGTACAATTTGTTTCTTTATGATACATCATCATCCAGCACAAAAGCAATCAGTTATTAATTCGTTGGTTTACAGAGCCCTCGCGATTTCTGACCAAAATTCTTTGCAATCGGAAACAAAGAAACTGAGTCAAGGTTTAAGAGGGAATGAATATTGCACTGATGATACAGGGCTATATGCCACCGTAGAAATTATCATTTAATTCTGCCCTAAAGGGTTACTTTAATCTTGACAATGTTTACTAAAACCGTGCGACCACCGCTATTTGTAAACCAAGCTTAACGAAATTATAGTCCTGAGAGACACTCTACAAGGGCTACATGCTACCGTAAAAATTATTACTTGCTGCTGCCCTAAAGGGCTACTTTATTATTGACGATTTTTACAAAAACCGTGCGCACCGCCATTTCTAAATCAAACTCAACGAATTATAGTCCTGAGAAACACTTTACAAGGGGGATATGCTACCGTAAAAAGTATTACTTAACTCTGTAAAAGTCCTTTACATGGAACGTCCCTCTTATTAATATCTCCTTTTATAAGGAACATACAAATATGGGCCAAATTAGTTCCGCCCATAGTCATTTAGTAACACACATTTTTAATATTTTTATTTATACAGTTTTCTAACTGTGTCGCGAACTGACAGATAGATCGACAAATGAAATCGAAAACATATTTTTTGGAGTCTAGGGAGCCCACAACGTGAAGATCTGTAGAATCCTGGAAAAGTTTCACAATTACAAAAGATTTATTATTTATCCGCCATTTTCGTAGCGCGTTTTAGATTAGTACCACAATTTTACCGGTTCATCTTTGTATCATTCTTAACTCTTGCACACAAATCCATATCAATCTAATAAGTGTTTTTTTTTTCAGGCTGGTATGTAAATTATTTTATTAGGCCGCCGTTTTGTTACTACATCTAATATTTTTTAGTAATAATTTTTTTTAACTTTTAATTTTCGATTTTTAACCGTAATGTTACTATGTCATTCCTTTCATTTTTGACCAAAATTCGAAATCAATCGGATGAGTAGTTTTTTAGGTATACCTCGAACAGACAGACAGTATTGGGAAAACATGTTTATTGGCATCTAGAGACCCTAAAATTACCTAAAAGGTAAAGATCCGTAAAAACCTGGAATTATGATATTTTTCAGTATTACAATACTTTCCTTTTACAACGAGAGTTACCCAATCAAAAAAAAATCATTAAATATTGTTGAACATATTTATTAGTACTGTTATATGTTATTGCACCTTTTTATTTTTTGTTACATGTTGCCTCTTTATGTGGTTACATATTTCAAAATTTTACTTTTATGATAAAAAAGCCTGATGATGGCTTAAAAACATTGCTAAATAATATAATAGAATATTAAGCCTAGGTTTTTGTTGTTTTTGGACTCTCAAAATTTAAGATGGGAAAAGAAATTGCTAGGTAGGTATTTTAAAATTAAGTATCCATGAAAAGTATTCGAGATACAGTTTGCCAGATCTTCTGCAACTATACTTGTTGATGCTGGTGGGGACACCTCAAGTTTAAATCGTCGTGGTGAATGGAGATTGACAGCAGTGGCGGAAGGCTATATCCACGACTATCGGCGTAGCTAGATAACAATTTACACACCACATTAGCAAAGACTAACTTTGCAAAAAAAATTATTTTACATGACGGTATTTCAATATATAACAATTTACCAAGTTTTTTAAAAGTATCGGATATATTTTAAAATTTAAAAAGAAGGCAGAGAAATATTTTCTAGAAAAACAACATATTTATTATTTTACTTGACTTTCTTTTATAATTTGTTAATCATTTATATGCTTATTTTTTTCGTTATATGTAAGATATGTGCATTTTATAAATAATTTAGTGTTAGTTTAAGTGATTTACTTATTTACTTTCCCTGTAATAAACTAGTCAGCTGGTTGGTTGGGAATAAAAAAATATAAAAAAGGGGCAGTTGCAACCTCCAGAAGCACAAAGCGCCAGCCATTCTGTAGATTTAATGTATTTGAAACTTGTATTTAAATAAATACGATCAACAAAATATTAATGAACATAGCGATAACGACCTAAAGCTTTTTTTTTGTCACTTGTTTTTACTATGACGTCACACCCCTAAACAATTTTTCTCACTACGTTATTGTACACGACTCCATCACAAATCAAATCACTGCTTAAAATTATACAGTTAAATGATGTTTAACCAACCTCTGTATCCGTCCATTTTTAAATGCAAGCAGGAAAAATTTTAAAAACTTTATGTTAATTCTATTTCTACAATTACCCTAATTAATTGCTCTAACGAACATAGAAATCGTATGGAAAATCGAATCTAAATTTACGTACAGCTTGTACAATAACAACCAATCCAGATCCCCGTAAACGCAAATACCTACTGCTTATATTATTATACCATTTTTATATTATAGTAAACACATTGGCATCAGGGTGTCTGAAAATATCCCTAAACTTTTTATATGCCTTCCGAGAGTGCGGGAAGCTTTCTTGGAAATCCTCTAAATTCAAATAAAAGTAAACTTTTTTGCCGCTAATAAAAAACTGTTCTAAAAGTGTGTCTAATCGTTGCCACCAATTTGTCATAAGCAAGAATGGTTTATCGTCGTAAGATAACTTTAATAGTTCATAGTCCAAACTCAGGGCCAATTCCGGCCAATCAAAAATGAGGATTTAAGATTGGATGATTTTTATTTAGGTTTACACATTTCTTAGAGGTAGTGTTCCCGGTACAGCCTAATGTTGTTGCCGGACCTACCCATATTTCGCTATATCTAACGATATCGAGGCGGAATTAATTGAGTTCAGTGGGAATCCTACATGAACAAGAACGCTTTAAGCGAGAGATTAATTATTATTAGCAGTAGGTATTGTGTGTGCATTCTTATAATTGTGGCATTTTGTGCGTACTCCAACATGAGTTGTGAAAATTACAAAATTTGTGGCATCTTAATATTTAATGTTTACGTACGCTAATATAATGGGTGGATGGTCTTGGACATGTATCATGTCATTATCATACTTGAAAACTGAAGCGTTCAAATGCAAAATATACAATTTATTTGAAATAGTCGAGTTTTTTATATTTGTATATGCGTTTTTTTGACCAAGAAAATTAAACGCCTTACGTTTCGGCAACGTTCACGAAATATTAATTCTTTTTACATATTATTTAATAACTCATATAACTATGGTAACATAAATTGCACTTAAAAAGCAAAAAATAGAAAAATAAGTCAAAAAAATCTTTAGGAACTAGTATGCCAAGTAGTAATTTAACGTCGGACGTTCTGACTCGACGTCGGCAGACGACGTTGTAGCATCCCGTTTTGCTCCAATTTGGTCACTGAAATCGTAGTCGGTACAACATCGTCGGACGACCTATTAGGTATTAATTTCTTTACTAAATTGTTCCTAAACGCTACCACTTAATTTTTCTAGAAAGTTTGAGGTAAAAATTCCATTTTTGGAAACAGTTAACCTTAATTCATTTATTTAAGTAATAACAAACAGATAAATGATAAACCCATTTTTTGGTAGCAATCGTTAACTTATAGTTTCTTTCTTTCTTTTAGGCGTAAATCTACAGTTCAGATATATTGGCAACTTTTACATATTATATTGTTCCCCAAACAGATTACGTTGGCACAAAAAATAGTTAATTTTATTTAACGCATTAATAGTGTCACGTATTTTCAATATCGAAAATATAAAAACCAAATTACGCATTACTCGAATTTAAGATTTGACCGACATGCAAGCATAAAAAATGCATTTTTTTATTCATATAAATAAAACAGAACTTCGTGTCTTTTCTTCCTCCTTCATACCACCTCCCTAGCTTTATACTTCACTTAATCATAGGAAAAAAAAGACACGCAAGCGTTTTACGCTAAGGAAAAAAGATATTTAATCATTAGGATTTAATTTTCAAAATCACTTGCCTAAAAAATAGATTACTCATAGGAGGAATATATAGCTGAGAATGTTTCTTAGCTATATATATATACTTAGTATTTTTTAGAGTTCAAAGTTATTACGGAGAATCTCTGGAAAAACAAAATTCAAATGGCACTTTTTTTCTATATGCTTGCAATGGAACCACTCCTGTACTTTCCTTAATACTTCCCGAAAATTTCATCCCGTAGTATAGTATAATCGAGATAAGTACATAAAAACATCGGTAAATCTCCTTTACGCGGAACTTTACTAGTTATGAATGTTTCCTTTTATTAGGAATAGTGAAGGGTGGTGACCCAATTTAGTTTTATACATGCTAAAACATAGTAATTTAGTGAAACATATATACTGTTTTGTTCAAATATTTTTATTAGCCGCCATTTTCTTCCACCATATTCATATTTAACCAGTTTCTGCCAATGCCACAATTTATTTTTGGAAATAATTCAAGATAAATTGAATAAATAGTTTTTACGTTGACATACCCCGCCATTTTGTTCCGTCCAGTTGAATTCCTACCAGTTTAGAGATAAACTCATTTAATTTTTCTGCAAAACTGAATCAATTGAATCAGATTTTTTTTAAGTCAATATTTGAAACATTTTATTTGATTCACAATTCATTATTGAACAAAATTTGAAATTAATCTAATAACTAGCTTTTTTAGGCTGATTTTTTAAATAATTGACCAGATATCTATTTTCTTACTATCTTGGATTCATTCCAAAATGTTACCAGTTCATTTCTATGTAATACTGCAATAATTAAGCCGCCATTTTCTTTTGTCATCTTGGTTCTTACTAGTTGATTCTCACATAATAGTTGATTTTTGTGAAACATTTGAGGTAGATTGGATTTAGTTTTTTTAACATTTCAAAATGTTACCAGGACATACCTATATAACTTTTAATATTTGACCAAAATTTGAAGTCAATAGCTTTAGTAGATTTTTAGCTACGCTGCCAGGCAAGAGATAGGCCGACGGAATTGAGGAAACATGCTTTCCGGCCTCTCGGGAAGGGACCTTCCATGTAAATGTATGGACAGCCTGTACAACACAATAACCAAACCAAATGAAATTATTTTCCTTATCTCTCTAAGAGCAAATACTCCTTATATTAATTATCCCATTTTTATAAAATAGAAAACACACTGGCAACAGGGCTGTCGGAATCGGAAAAATAACTTTTTTTACACCCCACCAAGAGTGTCTATCAAAGAATATGCCTAGGGCCTTCTTAGAAATCCTGTCAACTTAAATGAAAGTAAACTCTTTTGCCTCTAACAAAAAACTATTCTTGAATTGTGTCTACAATGTTGCCACAAACTACTGATACCTAAGAATGGTTTGTCGTCATAAGAAAAATCTTTATTGTGAATGACTTTGAATGTGAACTATTCACATTCAAAGTCACGGCCAATCAAAAATCAGGATTTAAGGTTAGGAGATTTTTATTTATTCTAACAATTTCACATTTCTTAGAAGTAGTATTCCCGGTTCAGCCTAGCGCTGTTGCCGGACCTACTTAGCTGTAGGTATTGCTTGTTTTACTATAATTGTGGCATTTTGTGCGTGCGTGACTAAAGTTTCAAGTAAATGGGGTACGTCCTTAGAGTAACAATAAAAGTAAAGTTTATTATTCACATATTTAGCCGCTGCCAAGATTACCTCGCAGTATAAGGTCGATCGTACGACAATGCCAAGCCTAGCCAGGAACTCCAATGTTTATACCAATTTATATTACGGTGAATATGTTTAAACATGATACAATAAAATTTTCACACAAAGAAAAGTGTTGTTTTACCAGTATTAGTTTCTAAGCAGTATCAAGAAATTACTTTTATTGCAAAAGAGTAAAATACAAGCTAAAATACCCAAAGCCTCAGATCAGATTACACCAGTAACAAGAGTTTTAGTTAGATATGGCAACCCCGATCGACAACTTCACGTATTAGACCACCCCACTGTCGTATTAGACCATTACACTGTCACTGACAAGGGATCCTTATAGTAAAAAAGTATAATAATCTACAGTAAAGATTGTTACAGGGTCACGTGATGGCCGATACCGATAACGGGTCGTGGAACTACAATAAATTTTAACATTAGAGAAATTAATTTGCTAAAATATATTTTAACCCAGAAATTAATTCAATTAAAATTGTCATTAGGTACCAAGCTTTCTTTAGCTTCAGTACTGCATGTGTTTTAATGTATTATTGTGTAATTGTTGATATGCTTCAAATATTCTAATTATATGTTGCCTTACTTCAAGAAGCAGCGTTCTAAACGTGCGGTGAGATTAGGAGGACGATGATTTTTTTAAATATTTAATAAATAAGTTTTTTTTCTTTATCTTGGACGTTGCGAAACTAGGACCTTTAGTTGACCAGCAGCAGCAAACTGAAAGTAAAAATGTGTTCGTAAACATGTACTAAACTGGTTAGAATTTAAGATTTAGAATATTGAAAATTAAAAAAAATCTTTTATTTTTTAAATTTAGCTACTAACATGGAATAACAATATAACAATTGGATATTCTATTTTTATCTTATAGCGCTCGCTTTTTTGTTACTTTCCTCGCAAGTTGCACAAAAACATGTTTTCTCAGGTCCGTCGTTTAGTCTCTATGTCTCTCCGTGACAAAGCTCAAGAACTGCTATGGCAGAACAAAATGGCCGGCTATTAAAATGTTATAAAAGCCAATGCAGAAAACTACTGCATCGATTATGTTCAAATTTTGCTCAAAAATCAAATATTATATAGGGATGAACTAGTAAAAATGTTGAGACAAATTCAAAATGGTGGCCTAGTTAAATGTTTAAAAATGTCTGAAAAAAGTACTTATCGGATTGATTGATCTTTATATCGATTTTTAATCAAATCTGTAGAAATGTTAAAATTCGCTCACAATCTAGGCATTCCGACTCTCATTTTTTTAAATATTTACTAAAAATATATGTTGTGCAGTCTTAAATACCCTAAATGCCGAATTTTAATGAAATCTGCAAACATTTTAAAATTAGTATGCTATATTGGTGCTGCCCTTTTTAATTTTCAAATCTTGACTAAAATTTCATAACTTTCATTCTTAAATACTTCTAGATACTGATATTTCAGCCGAATCTGTACAAATGACAAAATTCGTTCGTTATATTGGCCCCACCATTTTGATTTTTGTTGTGCATTCTTAAATAATCCCCACAAATGTTAAAATCATCTGTCCGACCTATTGACATTGTCATTTTGACCTCGCTATTTTGAATTTTTAAATGCTGACACTCTTAAATTTTTCTAGTCACCGATTTTCAGTTTAATCTACAACAAAATTCGTTGGCCGTATTGGCTCCGTCATTTTAAATTTCTAAACGTTGACTAAAAAAAATTCAGATTTTTTTTATATCCGAATCGGTAATGGAATTGGTGAAACATCCATTACAAGTTTTGAACCATACATACAATCAGACGGAAGCCAATAAAAGCACGTTAAAAGCATTGATTATAGTTTAAAACTCAAACAATAGTATTCACTAAAGAGGTTTAAATTTAGACAAGGTCTAACTTGACAGTTACAGGTTTAAGATGACATTTTTAACAACTCAACAAATAATTTTTCTGAATGTCACAATTACAAAATGACATTGACATAAGGCAAACATAACTAAAAACTAAAGTTTAAGATTATATAAATAGCTAATTTCTTTTTAAACTTACCTAACTTAATGGTTTGATTTTAACTAGTGAAGTAGGGAACGATTATTTCTTTGAAATTTGTAAAAATACCTATTTTGGCCTCATTAAGGAATATGTAAGAATCCTTCCTTTTGTCAACGATAATGAAGTATGGCCCATTTCTTCATTTTCGTATATCATATATATTAACAGGTCGTCATTTTGTTTCACCATATTGAATTCATACCAATATTTTAACAGTTTTTTTTGTATCCACGTAATTTTTGTGGAAAATTAAATAAAATTAAAGTTAATCGAGTAAGACCGACCGACAGTAATAGAAAAACATGAAGAACTGCAAAAACCCGGAACGATGATTTTTTCACAATTAATGATATTTTCTTATGCGGGAAGTGAAAACTCACGCCGCCACTGGCATTCGTTAACAAATGGCCACGGCTTGGACATGGTCCATCCCCACTTCTTGTTTTATCGTAAACATTGGTCGATAGAATGTGAAAAATAGGGGAGCCATGTTGGCGCATACCCCTAACGTGATTTATTAATGACTTGTAATCTCTACATTAATTATTACTCTAAGGGTACGTCAGTGCCAAAATTAGGGGGTGCTGATGGCACTAATAGCACTGGGCGGCAAATTTTGTAAGGCGGTATGAAGCGGTGCGCATCAAAAAACATATTAACATATATTTTTTCACCATGTTATTTATTTCGTTGAACTGTTCGACAAAGACATTTCCGTCTTTTTTAATCTGTCATATTCTATATTTACAATAAACTATTAAAAAAAAACTTAAAGTTATTTTCAGTCGGTCACTACAATTAAAAAAATCGTCGTTTGTCGCCCGCCGCCGCACACTATGTTAAATCGGGCGCCTAGCACGACATGAGTCCCAAATGTAATTTTGTAATATTCTTAACATATTCTAGCAATATATATTTCACATAGTGTTACTGCAATTGAGAAATAAAAATGTAATTATAGTTCTAATCTGTAATTTAAATCTGAAATAAACATTTTTCTATACATCATTTTCAAAACATAAAATATGATATTAAACATACCAAATGTTTTTCTAATTTCTTACATAAATACTGTTTATAATCAAACTTTTTTACGGTGTCAAAACTTCTTAAATATTAATGCCCTTATATCAGAAATTTGGGGTCTTTTTAGGTGCTACTATATTTACGTACTTATTTTTTTTTAACTTGTAGAGCATGCAAAAAAAGGTTTGTCGAAGTTTGGTTTAATTTTTATATAAAAAATATGAAGAAGGATCCCTTTTAACCAAAAACCAAAAAATTAGCTGCTCATAGGTGCCCATTCGAGATTTATATGTCTTTAAGTATGGCTCCTTAATTACTATTGACTGCATCCAAAAAAACTGCACTGCAAACTTTGTAAAAAATCGTCCGAGTATAATAACGGTAAACTTTTTACAAAGACTAAGGTACAATATTTCGGAATTTTCTATTACAACTGTCATCTTTTTAAAATTCAAGATGGCGAACCCATTTTAAAAATATGGATATTTGACCCTCTGTAGAAGTTTTACATGCAACATCGTTATAAAACTAAATTAACAGTTATATTGCCACATTATTTCCAAGCAAAATGATATAACACTTTTAAAATTCAGTAAATAACTAAGATATAATTTTATAAAACCACACTCGCTTTAATTCTTTTAATATTGGAAATGAAAATTTCAAATAAAAACTAATCAATTAAGTAAATTTTAACGACTTTTCTACCTTTACAACAATAAATCTTAAACGAACATATCTCCGAAGCTACCAGTGCAGCGCCAGTAATTGGCATTTTTGTAAAGATAATTTCATACAAATATATAAAGTGCAATATATAAAATATAAAATAAAGACAAAAATAAATGTAAAAATATATTAAATGCAATATCTAAAAAATATCTACTTTATTGTATAGGGCAAATAACAAAAACAATTTACTTATCACGAAAAGTATACCTAATTAATTAATATTTATTTAAACGTTTTATTACCAATATCAAAAAAATTGGTGCTTGGGTGCAGGTGTATACGTCGTGGGCTTTTATAAAGCATTATCTGGTACATAATGTTTAGTCTAAGCGTTTTTTTATTGTTTATGTAATGAATAGAATAGAATTGTAAATACAAAATGATATTTTTTACTTACAATTCTACATAACTTAAACAAAGCAAGTATACCTTACCTATCAATATTGTAATATCTAAATAAACCTAAAAAATTTACATCTTAATTTTTTAGGCTTCCTATAGCTATTAGTTAATAATAAGTTTAAAGCAATGATTCATGCATTTTGTTATCAATTGGGTTTTTAAGTTACACAAAAACATTAAATTTTTAGTAAAAACTGAAGCTATTTTAATGACCGGCATCTTGTTTACATTTTTTTTGGCAAAAAATCTTGTTACCTATCCTAAAAAAGTATTACATAAAATTTAAAAAACGTTAAAACAATGCTTGAATAATTATGTCGTACTACATGGCCGATTTATCCACCGGTGCCGCCGTGCACCGCCAACTCGATGCTAAACCTCGAAAACTTGTCTTTAAATAACTAGATCCTCTCTAACGATTTTGATCGTCATTTTTTAAGAACTTCCCCTTGTTTCTTTTTTGTGTATTGTTAATAAAAACATTTGTAGATTTTTAAGTTTGTACTTACTTCCGAGCCTACTTCGTTTGAATAAATGTCGTCGCCATAGAGTTACGTCGTTCTATGTACAAAAAGTAATTTTTTTGAGAAATCGAGTTCAAAAGTCCTAAACTAGTTTCCTTTAAAAGTATAAGGTTTCTGTATGTTAAATATGGTACAGAAAATAGTATTGCGAATTTGCTTTAGGATCTGTATAGATTTATTTTAATAAACTTATTACTTTAAAGGAAATAACGAATTTATGTTTTAGATATAGAACAAACTAATTCTTTATTGTAGTACAAGTTTAAAATACATTATAATGAACAAATTAACCTAAAATGAATATAAAAACATTAGAAAAACTAGAAAAATGTAGTAATTATAAACTTTTATGCAGATTTTGGTTTTAAATATATATATATTTTATTCTACTTCTTATTTTCAGTTGTCTTCTTTTGACCTTTTTTCTTTGGAGGAACATTGCAATGTTTGCTTGTTTCGGGCTTATTTCACGCATCAAATATGTTTTATAGAATGCTTGTTCTTCTTCGAGCATATCATTTATTATGTCATCATGTTCTTTCCTTTCATTAAATTTTACGTTTAAATCTTCGGTATGAACGCTGGAAATATTTGTTCTGTTACTCCTTCTCGTCTTCGGTTTTTCTTAACTGATTCTAGCCTAACTTTGCTGAATTCTCCTTCAAAAGAATCCCTAAACTTAATAAATAGAGTAGACTCCCTTGGATATATGATATGCTTGATTTTTGTATATGGGATCATACTATAATTAAAAGTTCCTGAAATTGTAGTCGGATTTGAGCATTTGCAGAACGGTAAACTTCCAGATTTGGAAATTTTCAGAAGAAGTCGAACAAGGGTTAGAGGACTCCAAATTTCTAAATGCTTAGAAACCTTTCAATGCAGCTGTAGGCCGAGACAGGTTGACCAAGTCTACTTTGTTAGGATACAGACCACGATAATTTTATGCAAATTTAAGCATTGTTTAGTCTATCTCGCAGGTTCAAAATAATTCTGTAACTTTTGTGAATTAAAGTGGATATAGAAAAAACATTACTAGTATTATTTCTATTAATTCTTCGATTGTGATATTTTTTAGGATATAGAAAATTATGTATTTAGGTCGATTTACAAAAAAATGGAGATAGAACAACGCAATTCTACGGTGACGATGTGTTAACTTTTTACCGACAGCCTTTTATTCGTACTTTTTAGCCTGTAAAAAAGAAAGGGGTAGGGGAACAAAATGGCCTCCAATAAGCATAGACATTAAAACAAGAGTGACATATGTAAACACTGTTAAAATATTGGTGCGAGGTACTAGTGCAATATGACACAAAATTTCTGAACAAAAAATATAGAAACATCGATAAATTCGTTTTTGCTGCTATATAGGTAGTTGTTTCGTAATAACTTAAAAAAAAACAATTGAGGTAAATTAGTTTATATGGTTTGTATAGAGTTAATACAAAATAATTATTTAAATATATAAACTGTGCTATATGTAACATACGTAGTGGAATTCTATGCGAGGTAAGTTCTAAGCAAAGGCGATTTTACCGATTTTTTAATTTTTTTTATAAAAACTAAAAGCATTTTCTGTTGAGAATTTCCACAACTTTATTGTACCATTAAGTCATTTTTTGAAGTCCAAATTTATAGTTTATTGAATAAGTATTTGATATTCTGATTGCAACAAAGTGTCATAGTTGATATAAATGACAATTATTCTTTTATAAAAAAGTTATTCTTTGTCTACCTTGCATTTACTATGCATCGTATGCTATCAAATATGGAATAAAAAGAAGGTATTAATTATAAAATCATGACCTGATGTTAATAACACAAATACGAAACGTCGAAACTAAAATCTATGAACGTGACATGATAAGGTGCAGGAAATGATTTCTATATAAATAGTTGAACGTGAAAGTAAATAACTACTCGTTTTTACATTGCCATAAGTAGTTCTAATAATGTCTCCTTCAAAAATTGAAAGTTCTTATATGTTTACAGTGGCAATTTGGAGAAAAAGAACTACGGTGACTTGTTAAACAAAAGCCTTAGTTATTACATTAATAATGGTATTGGATAAGAAAATAACTTCTATTTAGTAATATAATTAAATTATGGCAAATTGGTTCAATATTTATCTATTTTTTCAGAAACGATTAAAATTCCCTTCACTTTTTTTTTTTAAAATGACCCGTACTTTTACGTGATATAACTTTAAAAATTAAATAACCTATTTTCTGTCTTTTACTTTTCTCGTAAGGGAAAGTATTGTAATCCTGAAAAAAATCACCCTCCAAGATTTTTTAGATCATCACGTTTCAGGATCCCTAGATGCCGAAAAACATATTTTCTCGATTCCGTAGGTCTGTCTGTCTGTTCGCGGCACAGCTGAAAAACTACTTAACCCAATGACGTCATAAAGAAAAACCATGTCGTTGACTTAACCGATTGACAAATTTTGGTAAAAAATTAAGAGTCATATAGGGATGACCTGATAACATTTCGGTAAAAATCCAATATGGTCGATCAAAATGACGGCGTAGTTAAATGTTAAAAAAAATATTACTAAAAATGATGGGGATGAACTGGTAAAATTATGGTACACATCCAAGATGGCATAACAAAATAACGCCCTAATAAAATATTTGGGTCAGATCTTGCAAGTTATTTTTGAAGCAATTCGCTTTATCGGAAGTGATTGACATTTGGTATACATACACAAACCGGTTGAAAATACAACATTATGGTGTCCAATCATGAATATCTTAAACAGGGTGGTTAAAAAATAATCCTAAAAAGGTCAAAAGAGTTTCCGTTTAAGGAATTGACTGAGATTTGGTATACGTACATAAACTTGATGACGATATAGTATTGTGGTGTCCAATCATGAATCTCTTGTACAGGGTGCGTAAAAATAATGCTAAAAAGTACAAAACAGTTCCCGTTATCAGAACTGACTGAAATTTGGTAGACATACATAAACCCGGTGACAATACAATATTATGGTTACAAATCGTAAATATCTTATACAAGGAGCGTAAAAAATGCAAATCAGAACAAAATAGTTCTCGTTATCGGAAATGACTGAGATTTGGTATTCATACAAAAACTTGATGACTATATAATATTATGGTGTTCAAACGTAAATGTCTAATACTGGGTGTCTAATACAATGTTATGAAGTCTAATGGGGAATGCTTTAAACAGGGTGTGTAAAAAATAATGCTGGAAAAAATTTGATTTATAAACTATTGAATTGAAAAGTAAAAAATAGTTAAACTTACAAAAACACAGAACTTTTAAAAATTTGAAATTTTTTTTAAAACTTGAAGCGTGAGACGTCATCATACTTGAAATAAAGAATCAAACTTTTAAAAAAATAATCGAATTTTTAAAAGTTCTGTGTTTTTGTAAATTTTTATTATTTTTTACTTTTCAGTTCAATAGTTTATAAACAAAAGTTTATTTAAAAAAATATTTTTCCACGTATATTTTATTATAGAATAAAATAATAAATGTCATAATTGATTTTTTACATATCATGTAAATAAAGTTACAGGAAATAAAAAAATAATATAAATATTGAAATAAATATAAATTAGCAACTATAAACAAAATTTAAAAAATGTTATACTGGAGTATCCAAGTAGTGGTTTTATTTAAATATGTATGCTAAGTAATATATATAAATATATATATATATATATATATATATATATATATATATATATATATATATATATATATATATATATATATATATATATATATATATATATATATATATATATATATTACTTACCATACATATTTAAATAAAACCACACATATATATATATATATATATATATATATTTATATGTTATCACGACAACTTCAAAATTCACTTTTTAAAAAATGATTTTATTTATAAAACACAAACTTTACTTAATTACAAAAATATTAAAACAATTAAATTCTAATTCAAATATCAAACTGACAGCATTACTAGCTCTTTCTATTACTAACTTAAAATTATATTCACAAGAGTATTTATATTATTATATTTGCAAGCATCAGCAATGTTCCCACGGTAAAGTCACGTAGAGTGTTTCCTGCTGATGTTGCATCCTGCGAAATATCAGGTCGCGTCGCTATTGCGTAATGTCACCTCGTGTGACCGGCAATCAGGTCAATGTATTGTTTGATATTGTATATAACAACTCCTCCTTTAAGTAAAAAGTTGTGGCGATGCAGCAACTTTTAGGCTTCGTTTTGGAGTTCCATTTCTTCTTCCATAGATTAGTTTAAGTGCAGGCTGGGTCTTCACCTATGAAGAATACTGCTCAACCTCGTGTGTCTCCGGTTCAAAGACTTCGGAGCTGGGGGCGCGTCATCCTTAGGTGAGTTCATGGTCATCATCGGCACCTTCTTGCGTCGACATTTGCAGATGACGTAGGTGGAGACTAAGAGAACGATAAACACTATCGTAGGTACTGTAAACCAGGGCAGGTGTTTGCTGATAAATGGCTGGTTGATGATCTTGTCAAGTTCCTCGGAATATTGATCGAGTTTGTGTTGGGCTATGTTCAACTCTCCGATATCCAACTTGTTAAGCTTTAGTGGTTTAATAGCTACTTGGGGTTTTTCTGGAAGATGTTCGCAGCACTTGTATGGAATTTCTATAGGATGGCTGCGGTAAGTCACATTCTGATAGTTGTCGACAGTGCGTTGGGCATGCACTCTAGTAATTCCTACAAATGCGTTGCATTCAGGTTGTAATTGTAGAAGACTGTTAGTATTAATGACCTTGGTGGTAGCTTCTTTTCTCTCACACTGGACGGCGATTGGCAGTGGGTTGGAGATGTAAATTAAATAAAGGTTTTGGTCAATTTCCTGAACATTGTATTCTCGTGCAAGCAACAGCCTTGATTGGCAGGTCCTCGGTAACTGGTGGCTTAATTGGTTTAAGAGTTGAGCCTCGCAGATGGAATCAGTGTCTATTGGGTGCGGAAGTACGTTGGAACAGATTTTCTGATTTAACCCAAGAGATTTAGAATGGTACAAACTTGGGAGTGAAACGTATAGCATCGAACCATCATCTCTAGCGACATATTTTTGCGTAGTTGAAATGATGTGATGAAACCCTGTTCGATCATCTGATATGGGAATTGGATAAATTTGGTATAAAATGTAAGTAAGATGTTGTGCCACGATTTCGGGGTCGAAAGGTAGAGGTATTATGTAGTATTTCCTATGTCTTATAGATTTACTGTTCACTATGTTGATTCTTGCGCCTTAAAGTCGCAATTTTCTTTGAATATATCATCAATGATTTTGAGATGCATTTCTTGCAATTTGTCTTTCCAAAAGAAGGTGACTATTTCTTTGTTCAATTTATCTAGTAGTTGTGTATTCACAATCTCTACTTTTGAATAATCTATGAGAGATCTGCTTTTGTACAACTCTGCGAATCTGTTGTAATCTTCGTGTATTTCCTGATCCTCGTCTTCAGTACTACTTTCTGCTGTTTCGTCAAGTTCGGTTTCTTCGTCATTGGTGGCATAAACGTTTATCTTAGTTTGTAGTTTTGCGCATTCTTCAAAATATTTTATCTTAAGTCTTGAGAGTGTATCTGCATTCTTGTTTATTTTGCCAGGTTTGTATTCGATCTTATAATTGTAACCTTCGAGTGTTAGCGCCATCTTGCTAGCCTACTCCCTGGATCTTTTATAGAAAAGAGCCATGTTAGCGGTCTATGGTCTGTTATCAAGGTAAATTTCCTACCAAAGAGATATGCCCGGGAGTGCTTGACAGCCCAAACGATTGCTAGCGCTTCTCGTTCGATAGTAGAATATTTAGATTCGGCATTGCAATGGGTTCGGGATGCATAAGCTATAGGAAGGTCTCTTCCTACTGGTCCTTGCGAGAGAACTGCGCCGATAGCAAATGCGCTAGCGTCGGTTGTTAGAATGAAGAGTTCTTCGAAGTCAGGGTATATCAATATAGGGTGAGACATAAGGGCTTGCTTTATGGTTTCAAAGGAAGTCTTGCATTCAGTCTCGAAAAGGAATTCGACATCCTTCTGAAGAAGTTTTGTAAGAGGCTTTGACATTTTAGCGAAGTTAGGAATAAAACGTCGGTAGTAGCCTGCGAGTGATAGAAAAGATTTAATGTCCTTGGGATTTTTGGGTGGAGGAAAATTTTGAATGCATTCGACTTTCGCTGGATTCGGCTTTACGCCATCTTTGGTGACGAGGTGCCCGAGGTATGCCACTTCCTTGCGCAAAAATTCGCACTTGTCTGGCTGAATTTTTAGATTAGCCTTGCGAAGTCGTTTGAATATTTCCTTTAGTCGGTCCATATGGGTGTGAATGGTAGGCGAGTAGATGATTATATCATCCATATAAACCAGGCAACGTTCATTTTGAATGCCCAACAGGATATTGTTAATGACGGGCTGGAAGGTGGACGGTGCATTCTTAAGCCTAAATAGCATACGAACGAATTCGTAATGGCCATTCTCGACTGAGACGCCAGGTCGAGGGTGGTAAAGTACTGGTTGGTCAAGAAGATCTGAAATGTTAGGGAGTGGGTATTTATCATCTACAGAGAGCTCATTAGGCTTTCTATAGTCGATAACGACACGCCATTTCTGTTTCCCAGAAGTTACAAGTTTTTTGGGAACGACCCAAACGGGAGATGACCAAGGGGAGACCGATGGGCGTATTATACCTTGATCTAACATGTTTCCAATTTGTTTTCTGACTTCTTTTTTGTGCACCTGTGGGTACCTGTAGGATTTTGTGTAAATGGGCCTAGCATTATTCGTTTCGATGGTATGCTTGATTTCATTAGTGATGGTTAATTTATCACCTTCGACGTAAAATATGTCGGTGTATTCAAGGCAAAGCTGAGTGATTTCTTCTCGTTCCTCTTCGTCTAGATGTTTGGTTTTTAATTGGGTTTTTATAAATTGAATTCTATCAATAGGTTCCGTATTACAATATTCGCTAGTATTAAAATTAAAGATTGGTTCAAGGACTTGTAAAGGTTCTATTTGGAGGTCGGAAAACTCGATGACTTTTGGGATGACATTGGAATTTATGACTGATGTTAAAAATTCACCATTTTTCTCTATTTTAACGAGGGCATAAGGCAGTCTAACTTTTTCTTTTTCTTGTGCGTATAGTATGGCATCTGTATCAGCAAGGTCGCATTTTAACTTGAAAAATTTTTCTGTACGTTCTTCTATCGAAATTTTGTTTCGGGAGTTTTTATTTTTTTCAGAGAAGTTCTTAAGTTTGTTGCCCGCTTTGTGTAAAGTTATTGTTTTGAAATTAGTTACAAGTTGTTTAGATTTTAAATCAATTATACATTTATAGTGTTCTAAAAAATCTAATCCAAGTATTCCGTCAAATTCTATATCCAAATTATAAATAAAAACCTTATGGGGGTCACCTGCATTAAATGGTACAAGAGTGAATTCGGTTATTTGAAGTTTTTGATTTGTGATTCCCTGAATGGTTATATTTTCGAGTGATTTTTCAGGAAAATTTTCGGCGGTTTTTTCTTTGAAAATAGTTATACCCACTCCAGTGTCAATTAGGAGTTTATATTTGTTTGATGCGTCGTTAATGAAGTACAGATTTTTTGAATTTACTGCGAGTAGGGGATTTAGAGAAAGTTCTGTTCTGTAAAATTCAAATTGGGGTTCATGTCGTCTAGATTAAGAGTCTGGATCTGATCCTGGACTTCTTGTAATGGGTCTACAGATTGATCGGTGTTGTTCGGGGGATGGTTTTGGTTCGGGAGTCCCAGAAAATTTTGATAACTTTCGTTATCAGTGATTGGTTCGAAATTTTCATAAAATCCTTGATTGTCTTCACTATATGCGCGGTAATCGGACTGTTCTGGGCTATAATCACAGTAATGGTTATCATATGAATCATTTACATATTGGTCGGGGTCATATTCATGGGATTGAGAGTTATAGTTCATATGAAGGGTTCTATGTTGATTGGACTGAAAATTAGGGTTCATTTGCATTCCAGAGGTGCGAAATTGGGATAACTGATTTTGTTGGGAAGTAGCAAATGGTCTGGATTGGTTAAAGGGTTGATTTTGGGAAGGACCTGGTCTTTGGAAATTAGTATTATTTTGGAAATTAGGTCTATTTTGAACATTTGTACCAAAATTAAAATAGCTTTGATTTTGTTGGGCGCGGCATTCATTAGCCATATCTCCCAAACGTCCGCAACTGAAACACTTTTGGAGTTGGGAAGGGTTTTTCCTGACCGAAGAGTTAGCTCTAATTGAGATGGGTGCTGGTTTAGGGTTTTTCTGAGTTTCGAAAAACGATAATTGTGTTTCTCGTCTATTTCTTATTTGGGCTTCGATAAGATTTGAAGGATTTCCAGCCCTGATAATCTGGCCAAGGCGTGGCTCTAATCCTTTGAGGAGGGTATTAAGGGCCATTGTGTCAATAAGGGAACACTGTGCATTTGTTTGTTCAGGATTTAGACCAGGAGTTTTTTGAATATTTGCAAGCATTTTTGCATGGAGTACTTGCAAACGATTGAATGAGTGAGGAGAGGGCCCTTGTATCGCCAAAATGCAAGGTGAGGAATTGTTTAATGTCGGCATAAGTAGAAGGGTTTCTCGAGTTTATAAGTTGAGCCGCTCTACCTCGTAGTTTATTTTTTACGAAAATCACTAATAATTTTTTTTGGTCTGCGACTACCATATCATTTGCACAGTCACAAGCATTTAAAAATGTTCCTAACGAGATTTGATCTTCCTCAAACTCCGGGATAATGGAAAATATCTCGGATAATTTATAGGGCTCGATAGCTTCAGTAACAGTATTTTTTGAATCTTGTACGACAGTGGCAGTAGCTGCTCTACTAGTTCGAGAGCGTGTACTAGGCATTTTTCTTAAAATATTATTCAATATAAAAGAAATAAGCAATAACCAACACGGAAATATCAGATTTTCGAACAGAAATTCAACAAAAATCACTTCAAAACACAAAATTCAATTTTAAAATAAAAGAGATGATTCGTTACTTACGAAAACACTCCAAGATGCATGAATTGTCTTGCTCGATTTTGGGCAACCAGGGACTTTACTTGGTGTTTCTTCCGTTCCTGTCTTCGAGTGAGGATATAGATATATATATATATATATATATATATATATATATATATATATATATATATATATATATATATATATATATATATATATATATATATATATATATATATATATATATATATATTGATTTTTACTCCTTCACGGATGGAAAAATACAATGTGTTTTCATTCCGGGTGTACATCCGTTCACTACTGTCGTTCTGAAAAGAACAGTTTTGCTGACGTTTCGCCAAAATCACATTTGGCATTTTCGAAGCTTTCTTTCTCGCGTCCGAATAGAGACTGAAGTGTTGGTGACTGCGACGCTTCCTTGTATACCCCCACTCGGGGACGAAGGTTATATCTGCGCAGGCGTTGGTCGTTATTTATGTTTTCCGGATGGTGCTGTTGTTGTTGCGCTAATTGCGCTTGAGTTTTTGCGATTTTAGATTTGTCTATTATTGTCTTCCATACTGTTGGTAGTTTTAATGATTCGTCCCTTTTATTTAAATCACCTTGCTTTTCAATTTCTATGGCTTCTCGGATTATTCTGGTCTTATAATGTTCTATATTGGCAATCTCCCTACACCCATCGAAATTTATTTTATGGCCGGTTTCCTGATTATGTAGGAATAAAGCTGAGGTTGTTTGTTTATTTCTGATGCTGAGTTTATGCTCTTCCACTCTTGCTGATATTCGCCTGTTAGTTTGCCCTACGTGCAACTTTTCACAGTCCTGGCACGGAATACTGTACACTCCGTGGTTTTCCAGTTTGATTTTATCTTTTGGGTTTCCGAGTAGTTTACCTATAGTTGTTTGTGGCTTGTATTGTTTGTATGTTGTGTTTCCTCAGAATTCTTCCGATTCTGTCTGTTGTGCCTTTTACATATGGTAAAACTACTCATTGCTTTCCCGGTTCATATTCTTTGTTGTTCGTTGTTCGGGAAACTTGTGCATTAATAGCTTTCTCTATGGTGCGATTTGTGTAGCCATTTTTCTTTAAAGCACTAGATATTACCTTAAGTTCGTTTTGTCTCATCTGTGTTTCAGTTAGTCGCACGGATCTAGATATTAGAGTATTTGCCACAGCTTGAATTTGTGCTGGATGATGATGTGATTTTGCATTTAAATATCTGTCTGTATGTGTTGGTTTTCTATACACGGTGTATTCGAAATGTCCGTTATGTAGTTTTGTGACCAAAACATCTAAAAATGGTAGTTTGTTGTTTTCCTCTAACTCTAGAGTAAATTGTATTCTGGGGTGGATTGAATTTACGTGAGTCAGAAATTTTTCGAGCTCTGCATGACCATGTTGCCATATAATAAATATGTCATCCACATAACGAATCCATAATTTGGGTTTTAAACTTGCTTTCTCAAGAGCTTCTTTCTCGAAGTATATCATAAATAAATTCGCGACTACTGGTGATAGCGAGGACCCCATTGGAGCACCATCCATTTGTTTATACATTTGCCCGTTGAAAGAAAAATAAGTATTTTTGAGGCAATGCTCCGAGAGTTCTATTATATGTGCCTGGAAATCCTCGTTCATAGCAATCTTGTCCAATGCTTCGTCGATGGGAATACTGGGATATAACGATTTGACATCTAGGCTTGCTATGATGTCGTTTTTTTCAAGGACGATATCTCGTATAATTCGAGTGAAATGCTCCGAGTTTTTTACAAATGAATCAGCTTTTTCTACAGTTGGATTTCAGAAAGGTATTTCTCCAGTTTTTGTAGCGGCGAATTAACAGCACTAACAATAGGTCTGATAGGCGCGCCTGGTTTGTGTATTTTTGGTAAACCATAGAGTTTAGGACATCTGCTCGACTTTTCCCGTAGTATGATTTTTTGTTGAATTTCGGGGTTTATTGGTGAACTTTTTATTTTATTTTTAGTTGTTTTTTCTAGGTACGTTGTCGGGTCCCTTGGAACAGGCCTATAACAATTGTCTTGTAGGATATCCTGCATTTTTTGTACGTAATCTTGAGTATTCATAACCACATTTGCGTTTCCTTTATCTGCTGGAAGGATTGTGATGTTTTTATTTTTTCGGAGGTTTATTAGAGCCCTTTGTTCAGTGGCATTTAGGTTTTGTTTTGGTGTTTTGCTTGATCTTAAAATTCTTGCCACCTCTTGTCGAATCTCCTCTGCTTTTGTTTCTTCAGAGGAGTCAAGGACAGCTTCCACTCCAGCTATTATTTCTTCTTTAGGGATTTCCTTAGGAGATATCGCAAAATTAAAACCCTTACTCAGTACGTACAGACTGTAGGATGATATATTATGTACTAATTTATCGACGTCTACTGACGATCTTTGTGGCTGACTCGACTTTCTTAGAAGATTGTCATACTTTTTCGAAAGTTTATCTGTCTTAATATTCTTATTTGTTTCTGTTCGCCAAAAAGCCAAAGTTTCTGTGCGATTCCACAATAAAGGGTGAATGATGTTTCTTAGTTTAAGGTGTAACTTTAAAAGTTCTTTCTCTGTCTCGGCTAGTTGTTTTCTAGTTTGATGGATTTGTTCCAATCCATAATTTGGGTTTTAAACTTGCCTTCTCAAGAGCTTCTTTCTCGAAGTATATCATGGTGCTCCAATGGGGTCCTCGCTATCACCAGTAGTCGCGAATTTATTTATGATATACTTCGAGAAAGAAGCTTTTGAGAAAGCAAGTTTAAAACCCAAATTATGGATTCGTTATGTGGATGACATATTTATTATATGGCAACATGGTCATGCAGAGCTCGAAAAATTTCTGACTCACGTAAATTCAATCCACCCCAGAATACAATTTACTCTAGAGTTAGAGGAAAACAACAAACTACCATTTTTAGATGTTTTGGTCACAAAACTACATAACGGACATTTCGAATACACCGTGTATAGAAAACCAACACATACAGACAGATATCTAAATGCAAAATCACATCATCACCCAGCACAAATTCAAGCTGTGGCAAATACTCTAATATCTAGATCCGTGCGACTAACTGAAACACAGACGAGACAAAACGAACTTAAGGTAATATCTAGTGCTTTAAGGAAAAATGGCTACACAACTCGCACCATAGAGAAAGCTATTAATGCACAAGTTTCCCGAACAACGAACAACAAAAAATATGAACCGGGAAAGCAACGAGTAGTCTTACCATATGTAAAAGGCACAACAGACAGAATCGGAAGAATTCTGAGGAAACACAACATACAAACAATACACAAGCCACAAACAACTATAGGTAAACTACTCGGAAACCCAAAAGATAAAATCAAACTGGAAAACCACGGAGTGTACAGTATTCCGTGCCAGGACTGTGAAAAGTTGTACGTAGGGCGAACTAACAGGCGAATATCAGCAAGAGTGGAAGAGCATAAACTCAGCATCAGAAATAAACAAACAACCTCAGCTTTATTCCTACATAATCAGGAAACCGGCCATAAAATAAATTTCGATGGGTGTAGGGAGATTGCCAATATAGAACATTATAAGACCAGAATAATCCGAGAAGCCATAGAAATTGAAAAGCAAGGTGATTTAAATAAAAGGGACGAATCATTAAAACTACCAACAGTATGGAAGACAATAATAGACTAATCTAATCGCAAAAACTCAAGCGCAATTAGCGCAACAACAACAGCACCATCCGGAAAACATAAATAACGACCAACGCCTGCGCAGAAATAACCTTCGGCCCCGAGTGGGGGTATACAAGGAAGCGTCGCAGTCACCAACACTTCAGTCTCTATTCGGACGCGAGAAAGAAAGCTTCGAAAATGACAAATGTGATTTTGGCGAAACGTCAGCAAAACTGTTCTTTTCAGAACGACAGTAGTGAACGAATGTACACCCGGAATGAAAACACATTGTATTTTTCCATCCGTGAAGGAGTAAAAATCGACACTATACGGGGAGGAGATTTTCAAGATGTATGAGAGACTGAGAGGGAAGAAAACTAATATGTTATGTGATCTAACCTTTCAAATTAAGTGTCGTGACAGCGATTTACTTCCTACTTTTACACGGTTTTCTTATCATACTAAAACTAGAAAAACTAACACCATACTTCAAAATGCTAGTAAGGCGTTATTAAAAGAATAAATCCATCAAACTAGAAAACAACTAGCCGAGACAGAGAAAGAACTTTTAAAGTTACACCTTAAACTAAGTAACATCATTCACCCTTTATTGTGGAATCGCATAGAAACTTTGGCTTTTTGGCGAACAGAAACAAATAAGAATATTAAGACAGATAAACTTTCGAAAAAGTATGACAATCTTCTAAGAAAGTCGAGTCAGCCACAAAGATCGTCAGTAGACGTCGATAAATTAGTACATAATATATCATCCTACAGTCTCTCAGAAAGTGAAAAATCCGTACTGAGTAAGGGTTTTAATTTTGCGATATCTCCTAAGGAAATCCCTAAAGAAGAAATAATAGCTGGAGTGGAAGTTGTCCTTGACTCCTCTGAAGAAACAAAAGCAGAGGAGATTCGACAAGAGGTGGCAAGTATTTTAAGATCAAGCAAAACACCAAAACAAAACCTAACTGCCACTGAACAAAGGGCCCTAATAAACCTCCGAAAAAATAAAAACATCACAATCCTTCCAGCAGATAAAGGAAACGCAACTGTGGTTATGAATACTCAAGATTATGTACAAAAAATGCAGGATATCCTACAAGACAATTGTTATAGGCCTGTTCCAAGGAACCCGACAACATACCTAGAAAAAACAACTAAAAATAAAATAAAAAGTTCACCAATAGACCCCGAAATTCAACAAAAAATCATACCACAAGAAAAGTCGAGCAAATGTTCTAAACTCTATGGTTTACCAAAAATACACAAACCAGGCGCGCCTATCAGACCTATTGTTAGTGCTGTTAATTCGCCGCTACAAAAACTGGAGAAATACCTTTCTGAAATTATGCAACCAACTGTAGAAAAAGCTGATTCATTTGTAAAAAACTCGGAGCATTTCACTCGAATTATACGAGATATCGTCCTTGAAAAAAACGACATCATAGCAAGCCTAGATGTCAAATCGTTATATCCCAGTATTCCCATCGACGAAGCATTGGACAAGATTGCTATGAACGAGGATTTCCAGGCACATATAATAGAACTCTCGGAGCATTGCCTCAAAAATACTTATTTTTCTTTCAACGGGCAAATGTATAAACAAATGGATGGTGCTCCAATGGGGTCCTCGCTATCACCAGTAGTTGCGAATTTATTTATGATATACTTCGAGAAAGAAGCTCTTGAGAAAGCAAGTTTAAAACCCAAATTATGGATTCGTTATGTGGATGACATATTTATTATATGGCAACATGGTCATGCAGAGCTCGAAAAATTTCTGACTCACGTAAATTCAATTCACCCCAGAATACAATTTACTCTAGAGTTAGAGGAAAACAACAAACTACCATTTTAAGATGTTTTGTTCACAAAACTACATAACGGACATTTCGAATACACCGTGTATAGAAAACCAACACATACAGACAGATATTTAAATGCAAAATCACATCATCACCCAGCACAAATTCAAGCTGTGGCAAATACTCTAATATCTAGATCCGTGCGACTAACTGAAACACAGACGAGACAAAACGAACTTAAGGTAATATCTAGTGGTTTAAAGAAAAATGACTACACAAATCGCACCATAGAGAAAGCTATTAATGCACAAGTTTCCCGAACAACGAACAACAAAAAATATGAACCGGGAAAGCAACGAGTAGTCTTACCATATGTAAAAGGCACAACAGACAGAATCGGAAGAATTCTGAGGAAACACAACATACAAACAATACACAAGCCACAAACAACTATAGGTAAACTACTCGGAAACCCAAAAGATAAAATCAAACTGGAAAACCACGGAGTGTACAGTATTCCGTGCCAGGACTGTGAAAAGTTGTACGTAGGGCAAACTAACAGGCGAATATCAGCAAGAGTGGAAGAGCATAAACTCAGCATCAGAAATAAACAAACAACCTCAGCTTTATTCCTACATAATCAGGAAACCGGCCATAAAATAAATTTCGATGGGTGTAGGGAGATTGCCAATATAGAACATTATAAGACCAGAATAATCCGAGAAGCCATACAAATTGAAAAGCAAGGTGATTTAAATAAAAGGGACGAATCATTAAAACTACCAACAGTATGGAAGACAATAATAGACAAATCTAAAATCGCAAAAACTCAAGCGCAATTAGCGCAACAACAACAGCACCATCCGGAAAACATAAATAACGACCAACGCCTGCGCAGATATAACCTTCGGCCCCGAGTGGGGGTATACAAGGAAACGTCGCAGTCACCAACACTTCAGTCTCTATTCGGACGCGAGAAAGAAAGCTTCGAAAATGCCAAATGTGATTTTGGCGAAACGTCAGCAAAACTGTTTTTTTCAGAACGACCGTAGTGAACGGATGTACACCCGGAATGAAAACACATCATATATATATATATATATATATATATATATATATATATATATATATATAATGTATATATATATATATATATATATATATATATATATATATAATGTATATATATATATATATAATGTATATATATATATATATATATATATATATATATATATATATATATATATATATATATATATATATATATATATATAGATACTAAAATCAATAAAAATGCGCTTTCACACACCTTTATCAAAAGTTCTTGGCCGGAAAAGATATATGTAGAATAGCAGAAATATATAATTTCTGCAGGTGACGTTTTGCCAAAATTTTGGCGAAACGTCAGCAAAACTGTTCTTTTCAGAACGACAGTAGTGAACGGATGTACACCCGGAATGAAAACACATTGTATTTTTCCATCCGTGAAGGAGTAAAAATCAACCATATATATATATATATATATATATATATATATATATATATATATATATATATATATATATATATATATATATATATATATATATACCGTAGTATAAAAGGAGTTTTTTTTAAATCAGTACGTTGCATAAGAACCGTGGCTTGGATTTTTTTTGCAATGCTGAATATCTGTCTACTCATCACATTGAAATTCATTCCATCAAAAATGTCTTTAAGTTAGATTTTTGAAAACTTTAAGTCAAATTAATTTTTTTTAGATTTACTGGGCTCGGTTTCATTATTTTTGACGATCAATTTTGACAGGACATTTTTTTATCTAAGATAGCAACTTTAAAATTTCAAATCGCATTTGTGAATATTGCAAAAACCGTTACATTTAGGAATACACGTAAGCGCAGAGTTTTAAGAAAAAGCGGGCAGTTTTATATATATCATGTTCAAGCTTTTTTGCTAAAGAAAAATATTGAAATTTTAACAGTATGAAGTCGATTAAAAGTGATTACCGATGATTACACACTAAGTTACGAATTCTCAACACTGTGGCCTAATTTATGGCATCACATGTGTGACGTACATACTATATTCCCATATATAACACCTCTACACTTTTTTCGGAAATTATAACAATTGCGGCACGGGTGCCACATTTAAAAATTCTCTGCAGATTTCTTCATCTGGTGGGTAAAGTAAAATTAAGAGCATCAGCCGAATGCTGAGAGATGGCGCTACCATATCCACTATGAATTGCGATATAGCCACAACTGAGGTTATAGTTTGGATGCCATAAGGATTGCGATACATTTATAGGTGTATATGTATGTGTGTATATTTGTGTATGTGTATATGTATGTATATAAGTATATGTATATGTGTATGTATATCGCTACGTTCCTCACTTAATAACGGTTAAGTGATTCAAATATGTTGAACGATGCATTATGATACTTACCTAATAATGGCTGAGTTGTTAACGTAGGATAAACATTATTGCATTGGTTCACGTAGCAAAGGCTACAGCCGTAAAGTTGCAAAGGTATGCCATATATGTTTACTTTCGAGGGTCCAAGCGATGTAGGACGGTTACGAGAGTCCAAACGGTGCAGGACTGCTTAACAGCTTCTGATGAGATAAAGTTCTTGTTACGGGAGAGACAAGGGACCAATTATTAAAACGGAAGTATTCATAACGATCTATACGAGTTAGGTATATATGTTTAGTTACGAGAATCCAAGCGATGTAGGACTGTTATGAGTGCCAAACGGTGTATACGATCATATGTCCTTCTGATGAGATGAAGTTTTTGTTACGATATTTTCGCTGAGCGAGACTAGGAACGACGAGAATGAAAAAAACAATTATATGAATATAACTGTTTTCTTTATCCTTGTGTAGTTTATACGGTTTTATTAATTTTCTTGTGTTTCCTTTTATTTCAGTTTATTCTTGTTTCACGAGGACGTGAAGTGATGTCAGGTTAACCGACTGCAACGTAATTCCAAGAAGTCACTTTCAGTCTATCCTGATAATTCGAAGAGATATGATTCGTAAGGTGACGCATCTTATTGTTGACGAAGTTACGTAAGCGGGGGTCGAGGAAGGCACAATCCTTTGGAGAGAGCAGTCCATTGATAGCATGGTTCGATGTCGGTATCGGTCGATATTATGTAATTACAGCTATTTACGATTTGCAGTATTTAATATACACCTTTGCCTTTATCAAAAAGTTTATCCTAAAAGCTAAAACAGAACACCTACATTTTA
Source organism: Kuschelorhynchus macadamiae (assembly GCA_030620095.1). Classification (NCBI taxonomy): domain Eukaryota; kingdom Metazoa; phylum Arthropoda; class Insecta; order Coleoptera; family Curculionidae; genus Kuschelorhynchus; species Kuschelorhynchus macadamiae. The sequence continues at coordinate 435,420 of JAUTXW010003181.1, forward strand.
CAATGAAAACTGTTTTATTAACTTAACTATTTATTTTGACTCACCACGAAACGTAAGTAATCCATTATTATTACAAAATTTTATAAAGAACAAATTTCACTTATTTTACGAACTACTCGACATATAACAAAGAAGACGACTACAACAACATACTGTTTGCAACTCTTTGGCGATATCACGTACACTGATTATGTTATTATTTTTAAACAAAATAACCCATCATTGGAATATAAGGGACGGGTGGCGCTTACATTAGTTATATTATGTCGTAGTACACTTTATTTGACAGGTCTATATCTTTTTTGTCATTTATGGTATGCCTATTTTTTTATTTCTATCGACTCGTAAATGTAATTATTTTGTTGTGCACATTTTGATAATACAGTTAGTTATACCCCGTGAGAACTGGTGACATTATTTTTTCACATGCGGATTCCTAGATTTCGCTTAGTAGTGTTCACACGCAGCATCGGCATTTTTAAACTTATAAATATACCCTAGCATTTTTATTTCAGTTAGTTGTAAGCTCGCTTTTGAAATGGTAACAAATAAAATAATTTTTTTAAAAATCAACTTTATATTTTAAAGTCCAAAACTGGCAGTCGGTAGGATCCATCGGGATCTTCGTGCATGGAGCAAAAAAGTCCGTAATAGTTTTAACGACTTGTGGTGGATCGAAAGGAAGAAGACACACATCGCTCTTCCTATTGAACCTAGACGTAGGGATGAAAATTTGGATTTTACTGCTGTAAGTCACTTTTTCCATTTTTCTCCAATTTTCCTCGGACTAGCGAACATTTATTAATTGCTATATTGTATATTTTTCTACCTCAAAAACTGAAGGAACTAATCGCAGATTTTCTTAAAATTAATATTATTAATAATTTAGTTAATTCAGTAGAAAGTAAGCAAAAAGAAATGGCGCAGCCAAACATCAGCTTATCAGATATCAGGCCGATAATATTCCACCTTTTGACGGTAATCCAAAACAAATAAACAGATTTTTAACCGCTTGCGATAATTTTTATAATAATTACATAAATCAAGAAGACCCAAATGCACCTATTAATGTCTGTATATTTGACACTATATTAAATAAGTTAGTAGGTCGAGCAACAGATCTAATAGCTTCCATAGCAGAATTACAAACTTGAGAAGTAGTAGAAGATGCCATAATTTCTATATTTGCTGATCAAAGATCTATTGATTGCGTAGTTCAGGATATTCTCACCTTAAAGCCATTAAAAAAGCGCGCAGCACTTCGGCTTGAGAATCCAAGATGCGCGTAGTATATTGTTTTTAAAAATTGACATGAGCAGGGACATCAAAGCACTAAAAATATTTAAAATACAAGAATACGATAATTTGGCGTTAAAAACTTTTATTAATGGTCGAGAATACCATATGCAGTTAGTGGTTCGCCTAAAAAATCCAAACTCTCTCGAGGAAGCCATGAGCTTCCCACGAGAGGAAGAAAAATTTTCCCAAAATAACCCAAATAATTTTAATAACCAAAGATTTTTAGGATTTGACAGTTTCTCTAATAACAATACCAGTAATTTACGCCCATACGTACCAAATTTTCCTCATATTAGACCCAACTTTTCTAATAACAATTTCGGCTTTCTAATTTTTCTAATAATTTTGGACAAGCAAGTAATAATTTTAGAAATTTCCAACGCCCAATGAATTCATCTGTATCAAGAATCTACAGTCTTACAAATGAAAACTTACTCCAAATTATGACAAAAAATGCCAATTTTAGGAACAGAAGGATTTTTCTTCTACTTTGCAAAACCGAACAGCTTACACCAACCTTTTTAAATTTTAATATAAGTCATATATCCTTTGTCAATGTAAACCTGAAACGTAAATTTACAACATCTGTCCTAAATCGTTTTTCAAAGACAAACTTATTAATATCCGACACTATATTTAAATTAGTAAAAATAAAATGAGACTTATTAAAAATAGAGACAAATCTAAAACAAATACTACCAACTAATGTATTTAACAGATTTAAAGAATACATGCTTGGTCAAAACGAAACATTTTTTCAAAAATGTAAGGAAAGGAATATAAATAAAATAAACAGACTCGCGGCAAAATGAAACAAAAACACCTCAAACACACACAATATTTGGGTGGAAAACCTAACAAATATTGATATTCCTAAATATGCTAACCAAGTTTAGGACCAGAAAAGCTGTGCCATTGTCAGTTGTTATTTTTCGTGGCAGTCCGTAATGATTAAAGTAAGTTATTAATTTTTTAGCGATTTCTGTACTTGTTAGAGTTAATACAGGATAGGCTTGTCCTAATTTTGAAAGGCAGATTTTTAAAACGATTGGTTCTGTTTTATCTATGAAATGTAAAGAATTTGTGTTTTTGGGTACAAATTGTTCTTCTATTATATTAGAAATTGCTTCTTCGGATAAGTTATTATTTAAAAACACATAAGTTCGATGTTTGTCAAAAATTTGTTGTTTGCACTTTAATTTGATTATTACTAGAGTACCTAAAAATTAACATATTTTTGTACATAAGGGTCTCCTATTATCGGATGTTTTATGCTAGAATATTAGAATGTTGCGTTTCTAAGTCACTAGTAGGCTTTTGTTTTGGATTAATAGTTATGTCTGAGATTATATTAATTTTTGGATTTTTAGGTCGTTCTGGATCTCTTTTTCTTTAGCAATTGTGCTAAAGATTTAGTCAAGACATGCATGCATGCATGGTAGTGGTAATATTTCGTCGGGTCGAAATTTGGTAGTAGGAATATTTGGTCGTGTTCGATAGGATTAATTAGAATTCGTGAGAGTGTGTCTGAGTTTATTTTTTCTTTTCTTTTTTTTGTAAATAATTTCGGAGTCGTACTCTTCAAATTTTAAGCGCCAACGCACTAATTTGGAGTTAGGCTTTTTGATTGAGAATAGCCATTGAAGAGGTTTATGGTTGGTGACTATTTTAAATCGGGAATAAAAAAGATACGGCCTAAAATATTTTGTGGCCCAAACTATGGCTAGCAATTCCTTTTCAATGGTACTATAATTAAATTCCGCAGGATTAAGAGTACGTGAGGCAAAAGCTATAGGTAAGTCTTTACCTATTGGACCTTGGGATAATACGGCTCCGATAGCATAGTATCGAGGCGTCGGTTGTAAGATTGAAAGGCTGTAAAAAATAAGGGTGTTGAAGTATAGGATCGTTCATAAGACTATTTTTACAAGTTTCAAAGCTGTTTATAAATTCAAGTGTATGTTTAACTTTATGATTCATTTTCAGGCAGTTTGTTAGGGGTTTAGTCAGGTGGAAATTTTTTTTATACATTTCCTATAATATCCGACTAGGCCTAGAAAAGATTTTATTTCTTTGGGTGTTTTGGGTATCGGAAATTTTTGGATTGCTTCGATCTTTTTGGGGTTCGGCTTTATACCATCAGGTGTTATAGCATGACCTAAGAATTCGACTGTTTTGCAGAGGAATTTAGATTTGTCGAGCAGAATTTTAAGGTTGTGATTGCAGAGACGTTGAAAAAATTATTATATCGTCCATGTATACTAAACATATTTTGCATTGTTCTTTTAGAATATTGTCCATGACTCTTTGTAACGGGCAGGTGCGTTCTTTAGCCCAAATGGCATACCGATAAATCCGTAATGTCCGTTTTTGACATTAAATGCTGCCTTAGGGATAGAATCAGGGTGCATTTCGATCTGATGAAATCCTGGTGCTAAGTCAAGGGTGGGAAAACATTGATTTCTTCCAAGTTTGTCTAGTATAACGGAAAAATTGAGTATTGGGTATCTATCATTGATCGTTTTTTCATTAATTTTACGGCAAAATATTGTGTGCCTGACGCATCAAACCTTTTTGGAACTATCCAAACTGGGGAGGACCAAGGGCTAGAAGATGGACGTATGATTCCATCGTTTAGCATTTGTCATATTTGTTTCTGGACTTCTTGTTTATGTACTTATGGGTATCTATATGATTTGGTATGGACAGGTATGTCGTCAGATGTCCTAATTTCGTGCTTGACATGATAAGTGAAAGTTAATTTTTTTTTATCAGGTTTGTGAAAAACATCTGGGATTTGTATAATTAATGTTTTCAATTCTGATTTTTCTTCGTCATTTAGGTGTTGTGAACGAATGAGTGAGAAATCACATTTTTCTTCTGATTCTTCGAATTTGCTGCATTCAGATTGAATTTGTCCGATATTGAATATTTTGAAGATTTGAGAGTCAAAAGATTGGACTTTTTCTCTTATGGAGTTTAAGTCAAAATGTATCAGACACTTTCGTTTGTAAGGTTTCGAATTTCTGGTAGGACTGTGTTATTTTTTACTGTTAAGAGAGAGGGTGGAACTTCTATGATATTATTATGAATGTGAGGCATGAATATCTCTGTAACATCTGGAATATTAGTAAAAATATGTTCTAAAATTATAGACAAAGGTGGTATTTCTATTTTTTGAATATTGAAGTCATCGCGTTACGTTAGAGGTCCATACCAGGTAAATCTCTTATGTCAATAATACCGTCAAAATAGTCGTGAAAATTATATAAAATGAATTCAAGTTCTGTATTTATATTGTATGTGTTGGTATTACCCATGCAAGTTACTAAGGTATGATTTGATGTGTACATTAAATGTGTTTAAAGTGGTGTTCAGCTATATAAGGTCTAATCAGGGATGTGTGGCTTCCTGTGTCAATTAAAAATTTTACTGGTGGGTCTTGCAAATCTATATAAGAAAGCGAATTTGCTTGGAAACTATTAAGGTTTAGGGCGGATTGTTTTCCTGAAAATAATTTAGAAAATTGTTTTCATTTCCTTCGAAGTTTTTGGGATCAGGGTGACATTCGTTGTTTTCGAAATTATCTAATACAAGCTCTTCTGTATAATAATTTTCAGAAGAATCGTTTTCTGGATATACATGGATGCCATCTCCTAGGTATGTTAGTTCTTTAAAAAATAAAGTGTTTCGTTGAGAATAGTTGAAGTTTAAATTTTGTCATACAGAGGGTCTTTGAGTATTTCTCGTCTGCATGGAAGACATTCTACATGATGTAGACTGGGTGTTGGGTGGACTATAGGTTTATTAGAGTAGAGAACACATCTTTTGGTTTTCCAAAAAGTTGTCTGTTGAAAATAATGTTGCACTAGCCTACTTTGTATATTTATAGGCTGGGTAGAAAAAGTTGGTTTTAAGGTAAAATTATTGTTACTAGAACTAGAAAACTGGTTTAGTGAAGGTCTTGAAGTCACATTATTTGTGTTCGGGAAATAAGGCTGAACGTTATTGGAAATAGGAGCCGGTTGATAGTTATTTATAGGCTGTGCGTTTCTTTGTATTGGAATACTTTTATTTTCAATGGGGATATTTTGTTTGCGCACAAACGAACGAGCATTTATTTGTTGTTCTAGTGAAGAATGATTAAGTACAATAGAGTTTGCGTCTTCAATATTGCTCGGGTTTTGAAACATTAAAATTGTGCGTAACTTTATGGAGGAATTGGAAATAAGAAAGGTTACTCTTGTTAATTCTGTTTGTTCAATTAAAGCATGTTTTGTGCCAAGTCTTAGTGTGTTATCTGATGCAATTTTTAAGCCTATACGAGTTTTTAATATTTTTATACGTTCTATAAAATCTAAGACACCTCTAGGAAAATTTATCTACACTAGCTATAAAAAATTCTAGGTGTTCACATCTGCCGGTAAATTTTAATTTAATTTTTTAAGGTATGTGCAATTTATTTTTCGGCTGTAAGCGATGTCATATTTGTTTGAGAGTCGGTTATAGTTATATTAGAAATATCAGAAATTATATTTTCGATTTCAGAGTCAGACATTCAAATTTAATCTTAATTAAACGAAAAATAGGAATAAATTCGCAATTTAAAGAAAATTTGAAAAATAGACACACACTAATTTACAAAAAATTGGGAGGGGAAAGGAAAACTCACTTATGATACGCTGTTTTGTTGGATAACAAATGTTGGCTTTTTTTCCAGGAGGTTCTTGAATCTCAGCAAACAGTTGAAACTGACGATCTTCTGGAACAAGGCTTGGGGAACACACTTGTCTTTTGAGATCCTACACTTACGCTTACTTGCACCAGTTGAATAACTTATTCTCGAAAACTACTTTTTAAAAAACAATTTAATCGAAAATAAATAATTATTATAAATTTAGACTTAACAGAGTAACTATTAATGTTCGAAGGTTAATTGCAAGTGAAGTGTATTTAATTTACAATTTACTTAATTATGCATCAAAATGCAGCGTAGACAACATTCTGTCATTGCAGGTGTGAATGATATCAGCTTGAGACTATAACGGGTGTATGACCGGGCTCTTGACCTGTGCGTCACATATCTCGCGCTAGTTTGCGTGTCTCAACAAGGAATTAAGCTTCCTGATTGGATATTGTATTTATACAAAAGAGTTTCGCTAATGATCGCGGCATTCCACTGACCTGGAGATGTACTTAATCTTCCAGAAGCATTAAAATATTTATTTTTTAATATAGTGAACGTGTTAAAAAGTACTAATGAATTTTATTGGGTATAAAATTATTTTATATGTTTAAAATGTAAATAATGGATTTTATGACAAATAATGTATCTCTCTTTTTGTATATTTTTACCATTTTGTGGCTTATTTAATAAAGTCTGCCAATAAAAAATAATCAACACTAAAATGTTTCTCTACGATAACCTGTTTTCTAAAAAATAGTTATTAGTCAGTATTTAAAATGTAAAATGTATTTTGTATAATTGAAAATTTTTGCAAAAGTATTTAAATTTACTTGTTTTTGTATTTTAACCATTCTCTTCTTGGTCCTAATATTAAACACATTATCTTCATTTAATACAGTTTGTTTTATTATGCATACCCATATCCTATTACACCCAATTGTGCAAACTCTATATTTGTATATTCTCTATCTAAAGTGCTAAAAACCGAAATATGTTTAAAAAAACAATGCAGCAGTATAACCGTAATCTTGCCATTTCTGAAAACTGAAACAGATTAACAATAGTACAGCTATTTTTTCTTACGAGATAAAACAAGCTGATAGCACTAATTTTTTCAAAAATGTATATTATTGTTATAATACGATTTTTTACACTAACTGGATTAAAAAATTTGAGAAAATAGTTCATGCAAATTTAATTATAATTGTACTCACTTTCATAGAAAAATCTCCGATTTTGGCATGCTATACATGTTATATATTATAATTATTTTATTGGTTTTTTAATATAAACTTTCCTAGGATTTATTACCGATATAAATTAAATTAAATTACCATTATTTTTAAGTTTTTTTACATTCGAAAGCTGGGACCGGGAGGAGATGTTTTAATACGTATTTAAATATAGCAACCATAGTATTCAGCAAAATTACCAAAGCAAGTGCATATTCGTTAAATTCTAAAATGAACAATGAAAGTGAAGTTTGCAAAAAATTAACTGAAAAACTCATCAATTTTAAAATTGAATTTTAATGATTGTCCTCAAAGTTTCTTCGTGTTGGATTGCGATTAGTACATTTTTCACCAACAATTCAAATAGGAAGTCAAAATGGATTTATTATTAGTTTTAATGAAGAATATTGAAATAATTTTGCAATATATCAGGGTGTTATAACAAGTTATTTTTATACATCTGAAAGTAACTAGTTACCGGTTATTATTGTGACATTAATTTATATTTTAATAAAATTAAGGCTACTCCTATTATAAGAGCTTAAAAAGTGAACAGAGTTTATGTTTGTCTTGCGTGTAATTCCATGGATAAATTATGGGAACTGAAGAACTTGTTGAATATAGGCTTAAAATACTTAGAAACAAGAATTCGATAAGTACTTCAATATGTATCAAATTTTGAATCCCAATGAGGGAGGTAAATTATTAACGAATGTATATAATTTTCTTAATCTAAGCCAATACACCAATAGTGAGAATGTGAGTATAGGGTTGGAAATGTTAATAATATAAATACCGTAAAAAGAAAATATTATGAAGAAATCACTACATATTAATGAAGCTAACAATAAAGTGCATTTATTAGTAAAGTGGAAGTGTGCATACAGGAATGCTCGACAATGTGAATATCAAAAGTTTTGTTTAGACATGCTGAGTTTTAAGAATAGGAATTTGAAGTAAAATTATTAGCAATATTTTAGATAAAAAACATAGAAATATAATATATAAGGAAAGATTTAACGTATTTGAATAAATATCTAAAACAAAACATTTAGGTACTTAGTAATATTTTATTTGTATATAAAAATCATAAACATTAAAAAATTACAATACATCTTTTTCAAGAATCCAAGAATTATTAGTTTTATCTAATCCTAACCACTTTACTAAAACTTCATTTCCTTTCGCCTTAAAACTTTTTCAACTAGGTCAAGTCAGGATATTTGACCTCCTCAAAAGGCTTCTTTAAATTCTAAACTGTTTTCATCTTTAATTAAATACGTTCTAGGATCTGTTAATTTAACCTTATATATTTTAAAAAAAATTGTAAAAGCTTTTCTTTGTTTCTTAATTCGGATAGTCACTAATTATAAATTTTGGTTTTCCTTTTTTTTATTGATTCAGATATTATTTTTCCCTGTAGTATATTGAGCTGTATTATTAAAGGTTTTTACAATTCCATGTAAAATGTCTACCCATTTATAATTTCCACGTAAACTAAACTTTTTTAACATTAAAATTTTTATAGTTTTATTTACTCTCTCCACGACACTAGCTTTCATGCTTGATTAAGTACTGTTAAGTTTGTTAAATTTAACCATTAAGTGTTTAAAATATTTACTTAAACACTCTTTTCCTATTTCAGTTAGTAGCTTTTTAGGTTTATATTTTACCCTCTTTAATATTTCTTGCATCGCCAAAGTTACGTCATTTGCAGACTTTGATTTAACTGGTTGTACCTACAGAAATTTTGAAAACACCCTGATAGTTACCAGAATGTACCTGTATCTTTTATTTGATTTCCAATACGGTATATCATTTCAACTAAATGACTTTGCCATCATTTATTCCTTTTACAATAACCCTTCTTCGTCTATATTTTTTTTTGCTTGGTCTATCAAGTTCGTTAACATCATTAATTCTGTTGCTCATGATTGAAATTGGACAATAATTAGGTTTCAATAATTATCGGACATTTAATTACTAATTCACCATAAAAACTTGGTATAGTCCCGCTATTTGTGTATTTTTAACAAACCTGCATCTTTTGGGTACTCATCCTTGATTATTTCGCTTGAAGTAAATGGAAATTTATATATTAATATTCCATCTTAAAGTAGTTAATAACTTCATTTAGATGCATCATAGTTTCCAATAAAGAACACAACAAAGGTTATAAAACTGATACACACAAATTCGCTTTGGCAATGTTGACAACATATAAAATTTGAGTAGTATTTATATTTAATTCATTTTTATTTCTATCTAATATAGGTGATCCAAATTTGTCAATCGACATATTGGCATGAAAGTCCTAGGAGGAATAAATATTATGTTGAAATACAGTATTTTTATAAAATTACTTTTGCTTTCCTAAGTTCTATTAAATTGACATAATTTCATTTTGATAACCTGTATGACCTGTAACTTGTTCTACTCTTTCAACTAATTCATTATTACTGTTTTTTTATGAAGAGGTTCATGGTCTTTGAGGGGGTCTTAACTTGTTGAAAGTATTGAAACTAAAGATACTTGAGATGCAAGATGTAGAAAATCTTGTAGGTAAATATATGACCTCATTTAAGCTTCAGTATATATAAAATGGGAAGTCGAAGTAGATTTAGTCATATTAGGAGGTCAAAGCTCATGACGAAGTGGTTCGTTAAACACTTTAATTAACAAGTTACAGTTCGAATTATATATTCCATCATACAATTATTGTAGTCCAGGAACAAAACTAAGTAAACGGGTTGTTAGAGGAGATAAGAGCAAAAATCCTTTAGACGAATTTTGCAAACAATACAATATCGCTTACTCTAAATTTTATGATTTAAAACATCGCACCGAAGCGAATCAGGTATTGGCATTAAAAGTATTGATTCAAGTCACCTTTGGCAACAATCGGTAAAAAGCTTGTTGCTTTAGGAATATCTGGAATCATCAAAGCTAAATGATGATTGGGAATGCGTTTACGAAATGGAAGGGGAATAAAGTTTAAAAAAAAAGAAAAAGAGGTTCAATTAGAAAAATTTCTTTTCAGTCTGCATTTCAGAAAAAAAATAATTGGAAAGAATTTAAAAATATACGTGCTGCAATTTAAGGTGCGTTGTCTTTATTCTACAATTACAAAAGAAGAGTAATAAGCCCCACAAATCGAATAATCCCAATTCCAAAAACCGGTGGTGTTTTACCCTTAATCTCTTTTTTTGAACTTAAAGAACAAAAAAGAAGTAATAAGCATTTTTTCGGCCTGATAAATAGGGGCGGGGATTATATTTAAAACAAATAAACTGTTAAAGATGCTGGCTCGCAAACCACATCCATCCACCACATTCATTTAAAAAAGTATGTCAAGAAATTACAAAGTTTAAATTTTCTTAATGTATTTATGCGAAATAATATGCCAAAAGTTATCAATAAATATGAAACTGGTATTATAAATTTAGATACTAGTAATGGAGCTTTTAATTGGACTGCTTATATTAAAAATAATATTATATCAATTATTTTGACCCCCTTTAGAAATTATATCCTATTTTTTAGCGATGGTAGCAATAACAAAAATTATATATAATCATAATTCTTACCAGTCTTACAATTCTTCAAATTGTGTTGAACTTTGTTTGACATTTCTTTAAAAAAAAACAAACACTAGATCATCTTAGAATCATTTAAGACAATAGGTTACACAATAGCGCTTTCTGGTCAAGGAGCAACGTTGCATGCAGATTTTAACCCTCCAATCTATTTAAATGTTGACACAGAATATGTTATAGATTTAACTAATTTTGCATCTTTTAATGCTTTCCAAATTGAAATTTGCCGTATTAAAAAAAATGTAAATAATGATTGTAAGTAATATTTACTGTAATATTTTAAACTAAAGGTAGCAATATATAGTATATAATACGCTTAAATTTAGATTTAACGGTTTTATTTGCAGGAATTTATAAGTGCCAATCTATCAATGTATGTGTTTTTTTTTTATTTTTTTCGTTCATTGTTCAAATTTATCAATCTATAATATGTTTCCTTCATCGGTCAACTCACATGTTAATTGTCAAGATAGTTTTGTCCTGAATGTGCAAAATGTTGCTTAGATTAAAGTTTATTTTTAACAAGTACGACTAACTCCTACATTGTAAGTATATTTTAATGTGCAGAATAATTATATATTTTCACTTTCCTCCTAAACATGTTAATTAAGATAAATTTTATGTTTTGTAGTTGTCTCTTAAGGAAGTCAATACACGTTGACGAAATATTGAGAAAAATAAATAGAGTTTGAATAGTCACAGACCGTTCACCCGAAATTTCTGACTTAATTTATAATTAGTACGGTTGAGAATATTGCATTGTATATGAATAATGTGTTTTATTAAGACATATCTAACATCTATGGATTGCAAGCTACAAAACTAATGAAAAAATGGGCAAATCTTAACCTGTTCAGGATGGTAGAAAATTTTTCACAGACTTTTGATTACTGGTAAGTGGTAATGATAGGCCTTCAAACAAAAGAGTGGATACCTTTATTTTAACGTTTAATGCACTTTATCTTTAGAAATCAGCATTACTTGCAATAACATTTCAAGAATACGACGCAACATAACTGACACTAAAAATAAGCTGAATAATCTTATTCTCGTTCTTATTTTTAATGTTAAGTTTTGAGATCACATTAGACAAAAACAAACAAAAAAACACTGAAAAATGTAACACATTATATTTCATATACATATTACAAAATGGTTTAAACATATTTCCACCTTTGACATTCCAGAGGACATTTCAAATTTTTTATCACTTAGACCAAAATTTAGTGTTCCTTGTGAAAGGAAGGATCTCAAAATATTTGATTTTTTAGCTGATGTTGAAATTATTATAGGTGAAATACTTAAAGAATCACAAGATATTTTGAGGGCTAGAGTTACTAATGTAGTCACTAATTTTGTTATATATATAAATATATATATATATATATATATATATATATATATATATATATATATATATATATATATATATATATATATATATATATATTGCGTCGTATTCTTGAAATGTTATTGCAAGTAATGCTGATTTCTAAAGATAAAGTGCATTAAACGTTAAAATAAAGGTATCCACTCTTTTGTTTGAAGGCCTATCATTACCACTTACCAGTAATCAAAAGTCTGTGAAAAATTTTCTACCATCCTGAACTGGTTAAGATTTGCCCATTTTTTCATTAGTTTTGTAGCTTGCAATCCATAGATGTTAGATATGACTTAATAAAACACATTATTCATATACAATGCAATATTCTCAACCGTACTGATTATAAATTAAGTCAGAAATTTCGGGTAAACGGTCTGTGACTATTCAAACTCTATTTATTTTTCTCAATATCTCGTCAAAGTGTATTGACTTCCTTATTAGACAACTACAAAACATACAATTTATCTTAATTAACATGTTTAGGAGGAAAGTGAAAATATATAATTATCCTGCACATCAAAATATACTTACAATGTAAGAGTTAGTCGTAATTGTTAAAAATAAACTTTAATCTAAGCAACATTTTGCACATTCAGGACAAAACTATCTTGACAATTAACATGTGAGTTGACCGATGAAGGAAACTTATTATAGATTGATAAATTTGAACAATGAACGAAAAAAATAAAAAAAAACACAAACAACCAAGTTACAGTTCGAATTATATATTCCATCATACAATTATTGTAGTCCAGGAACAAAACTAAGTAAACGGGTTGTTAGAGGAGATAAGAGCAAAAATCCTTTAGACGAATTTTGCAAACAATACAATATCGCTTACTCTAAATTTTATGATTTAAAACATCGCACCGAAGCGAATCAGGTATTGGCATTAAAAGTATTGATTCAAGTCACCTTTGGCAACAATCGGTAAAAAGCTTGTTGCTTTAGGAATATCTGGAATCATCAAAGCTAAATGATGATTGGGAATGCGTTTACGAAATGGAAGGGGAATAAAGTTTAAAAAAAAAGAAAAAGAGGTTCAATTAGAAAAATTTCTTTTCAGTCTGCATTTCAGAAAAAAAATAATTGGAAAGAATTTAAAAATATACGTGCTGCAATTTAAGGTGCGTTGTCTTTATTCTACAATTACAAAAGAAGAGTAATAAGCCCCACAAATCGAATAATCCCAATTCCAAAAACCGGTGGTGTTTTACCCTTAATCTCTTTTTTTGAACTTAAAGAACAAAAAAGAAGTAATAAGCATTTTTTCGTCCTGATAAATAGGGGTGGGGATTATATTTAAAACAAATAAACTGTTAAAGATGCTGGCTCGCAAACCACATCCATCCACCACATTCATTTAAAAAAGTATGTCAAGAAATTACAAAGTTTAAATTTTCTTAATGTATTTATGCGAAATAATATGCCAAAAGTTATCAATAAATATGAAACTGGTATTATAAATTTAGATACTAGTAATGGAGCTTTTAATTGGACTGCTTATATTAAAAATAATATTATATCAATTATTTTGACCCTCTTTAGAAATTATATTCTATTTTTTAGCGATGGTAGCAATAACAAAAATTATATATAATCATAATTCTTACCAGTCTTACAATTCTTCAAATTGTGTTGAACTTTGTTTGACATTTCTTTAAAAAAAAACAAACACTAGATCATCTTAGAATCATTTAAGACAATAGGTTACACAATAGCGCTTTCTGGTCAAGGAGCAACGTTGCATGCAGATTTTAACCCTCCAATCTATTTAAATGTTGACACAGAATATGTTATAGATTTAACTAATTTTGCATCTTTTAATGCTTTCCAAATTGAAATTTGCCGTATTAAAAAAAATGTAAATAATGATTGTAAGTAATATTTACTGTAATATTTTAAACTAAAGGTAGCAATATATAGTATATAATACGCTTAAATTTAGATTTAACGGTTTTATTTGCAGGAATTTATAAGTGCCAATCTATCAATGTATGTGTTTTTTTTTTATTTTTTTCGTTCATTGTTCAAATTTATCAATCTATAATATGTTTCCTTCATCGGTCAACTCACATGTTAATTGTCAAGATAGTTTTGTCCTGAATGTGCAAAATGTTGCTTAGATTAAAGTTTATTTTTAACAAGTACGACTAACTCCTACATTGTAAGTATATTTTAATGTGCAGAATAATTATATATTTTCACTTTCCTCCTAAACATGTTAATTAAGATAAATTTTATGTTTTGTAGTTGTCTCTTAAGGAAGTCAATACACGTTGACGAAATATTGAGAAAAATAAATAGAGTTTGAATAGTCACAGACCGTTCACCCGAAATTTCTGACTTAATTTATAATTAGTACGGTTGAGAATATTGCATTGTATATGAATAATGTGTTTTATTAAGACATATCTAACATCTATGGATTGCAAGCTACAAAACTAATGAAAAAATGGGCAAATCTTAACCTGTTCAGGATGGTAGAAAATTTTTCACAGACTTTTGATTACTGGTAAGTGGTAATGATAGGCCTTCAAACAAAAGAGTGGATACCTTTATTTTAACGTTTAATGCACTTTATCTTTAGAAATCAGCATTACTTGCAATAACATTTCAAGAATACGACGCAACATAACTGACACTAAAAATAAGCTGAATAATCTTATTCTCGTTCTTATTTTTAATGTTAAGTTTTGAGATCACATTAGACAAAAACAAACAAAAAAACACTGAAAAATGTAACACATTATATTTCATATACATATTACAAAATGGTTTAAACATATTTCCACCTTTGACATTCCAGAGGACATTTCAAATTTTTTATCACTTAGACCAAAATTTAGTGTTCCTTGTGAAAGGAAGGATCTCAAAATATTTGATTTTTTAGCTGATGTTGAAATTATTATAGGTGAAATACTTAAAGAATCACAAGATATTTTGAGGGCTAGAGTTACTAATGTAGTCACTAATTTTGTTATATATAATATATATATATATATATAAATATATATATATATATATATATATATATATATATATATATATATATATATATATAGTTATGTTGCGTCGTATTCTTGAAATGTTATTGCAAGTAATGCTGATTTCTAAAGATAAAGTGCATTAAACGTTAAAATAAAGGTATCCACTCTTTTGTTTGAAGGCCTATCATTACCACTTACCAGTAATCAAAAGTCTGTGAAAAATTTTCTACCATCCTGAACTGGTTAAGATTTGCCCATTTTTTCATTAGTTTTGTAGCTTGCAATCCATAGATGTTAGATATGTCTTAATAAAACACATTATTCATATACAATGCAATATTCTCAACCGTACTAATTATAAATTAAGTCAGAAATTTCGGGTAAACGGTCTGTGACTATTCAAACTCTATTTATTTTTCTCAATATCTCGTCAAAGTGTATTGACTTCCTTATTAGACAACTACAAAACATACAATTTATCTTAATTAACATGTTTAGGAGGAAAGTGAAAATATATAATTATCCTGCACATCAAAATATACTTACAATGTAAGAGTTAGTCGTAATTGTTAAAAATAAACTTTAATCTAAGCAACATTTTGCACATTCAGGACAAAACTATCTTGACAATTAACATGTGAGTTGACCGATGAAGGAAACTTATTATAGATTGATAAATTTGAACAATGAACGAAAAAAATAAAAAAAAACACATACATTGATAGTTTGGCACTTATAAATTCCTGCAAATAAAACCGTTAAATCTGAATTTAAGCGTATTATATACTATATATTGCTACCTTTAGTTTAAAATATTACAGTAAATATTGCTTACAATAATTATTTACATTTTTTTTAACACGGCAAATTTCAATTTGGAAAGCATTAAAAGATGCAAAATTAGTTAAATCTAAAACATATTCTGTGTCAACATTTAAATAGATTGGAGGGTTAAAATCTGCATGCAACGTTGCTCCTTGACCAGAAAGCGCTATTGTTGTATTGTGTAACCTATTGTCTTAAATGATTCTAAGATGATCTAGTGTTTGTTTTTTTTAAAGAAATGTCAAACAAAGTTCAACACAATTTGAAGAATTGTAAGACTGGTAAGAATTAGGATTATATATAATTTTTGTTATTGCTACCATCGCTAAAAAATAGGATATAATTTCTAAAGGGGGTCAAAATAATTGATATAATATTATTTTTAATATAAGCAGTCCAATTAAAAGCTCCATTACTAGTATCTAAATTTTTAAAACCAGTTTCATATTTACTGATAGCTTTTGGAATATTATTTCACATAAATACATTAAGAAAATTTAAACTTTGTAATTTCTTGACATACTTTTTTAAATGAATGTGGTGGATGGAAGTGGTTTGCGAGCCAGCATCTTTAACAGTTTATTTGTTTTAAATATAATCCCCACCCCTATTTATCAGGACGAAAAAATGCTTATTACTTCTTTTTTGTTCTTTAAGTTCAAAAAAAAGAGGTTAAGGGTAAAACACCACCGGTTTTTGGAATTGGGATTATTCGATTTGTGGGGCTTATTACTCTTCTTTTGTAATTGTAGAATAAAGACAACGCACCTTAAATTGCAGCACGTATATTTTTAAATTCTTTTCAATTATTTTTTTTCTGAAATGCAGACTGAAAAGACATTTTTCTAATTGAAACTCTTTTTCTTCTTTTTTTAAACTTTATTCCCCTTCCATTTCGTAAACGCATTCCCAATCATCATTTAGCTTTGATGATTCCAGATATTCCTAAAGCAACAAGCTTTTTACCGATTGTTGCCACAGGTGACTTGAATCAATACTTTTAATGCCAATACCTAATTCGCTTCGGTGCGATGTTTTAAATCATAAAATTTAGAGTAAGCGATATTGTGTTGTTTGCAAGATTCGTCTAAAGGATTTTTGCTCTTATCTCCTCTAGCAACCCGTTTACTTAGTTTTGTTCCTGGACTACAATAATTGTATGATGGAATATATAATTCGAACTGTAACTTGTTAATCAAAGTGTTTAACGAACCACTTCGTCATGAGCTTTGACCTCCTAATATGACTAAATCTACTTCGACTTCCCATTTTATATATACTGATGCTTAAATGAGGTCATATATTTACCTACAAGATTTTCTATATCTAGCATCTCAAGTATCTTTAGTTTCAGTACTTTCAACAAGTTAAGACCCCCTCAAAGACCATGAACCTCTTCATAAAAAAACAGTAATAATGAATTAGTTGAAAGAGTAGAACAAGTTACAGGTCATACAGGTTATCAAAATGAAATTATGTCAATTTAATAGAACTTAGGGAAGCAAAAGTAATTTTATAAAAATACTGTATTTCAACATAATATTTATTCCTCCTAGGACTTTCATGCCAATATGTCGATTGACCAATTTGGATCACCTATATTAGATAGAAATAAAAATGAATTAAATATAAATACTACTTCTCAAATTTTAAATGTTGTCAACATTGCCAAAGCGAATTTGTGTGTGTCAGTTTTATAACCTTTGTTGTGTTCTTTATTGGAAACTATGATGCATCTAAATGAAGTTATTAACTACTTTAAGATGGAATATTAATATATAAATTTCCATTTACTTCAAGCGAAATAATCAAAGATGAGTACCCAAAAGATGCGGGTTTTGTTAAAAATACACAATATTCCTATTCCATATGGAAGGCAAATAAATATTAAACAAGATGATGCAATTAGTTTTTATTCTCAAAATAGCGGGACTATACCAACTTTTTATGGTGAATTAGTAATTAAATGTCCGATAATTATTGAAACCTAATTATTGTCCAATTTCAATCATGAGCAACAGAATTAATGATGTTAATGAACTTGATAGACCAAGCAAAAAAAAAATATAGACGGAGAAGGGTTATTGTAAAAGGAATAAATGATGGCAAAGTCATTTAGTTGAAATGTTATACCGTATTGGAAATCAAATAAAAGATACAGGTACATTCTGGTAATTATCAGGGTATTTTCAAAATTTCTGTGGGTACAACTAATTAAATCAAAGTCTGCAAATGACGTAACTTTGGCGATGCAAGAAATATTAAAGAGGGTAAAATATAAACCTAAAAAGCTACTAACTGAAATAGGAAAAGAGTGTTTAAGTAAATATTTTAAACACTTAATGGTTAAATTTAACAAACTTAACTTAACAGTACTTAATCAAGCATGAAAGCCAGTGTCGTGGCGAGAGTAAATAAAACTATAAAAATTTTAATGTTAAAAAAGTTTAGTTTACGTGGAAATTATAAATGGGTAGACATTTTACATGGAATTGTAAAAACCTTTGATAATACAGCTCAATATACTACAGGGAAAAATAATATCTGAATCAATAAAAAAAAGGAAAACCAAAATTTATAATTAGTGACTATCCGAATTAAGAAACAAAGAAAAGCTTTCATTTCAATTTTTTTAAAATATATAAGGTTAAATTAACAGATCCTAGAACGTATTTAATTAAAGATGAAAACAATTTAGAATTTAAAGAAGCCTTTTATGAGGAGGTCAAATATCCTGACTTGACCTAGTTGAAAAAGTTTTAAGGCGAAAGGAAATGAAGTTTTAGTAAAGTGGTTAGGATTAGATAAAACTAATAATTCTTGGATTCTTGAAAAAGATGTATTGTAATTTTTTAATGTTTATGATTTTTATATACAAATAAAATATTACTAAGTACCTAAATGTTTTGTTTTAAATATTTATTCAAATACGTTAAATCTTTCCTTATATGTTATATTTCTATGTTTTTTATCTAAAATATTGCTAATAATTTTACTTCAAAATCCTATTCTTAAAACTCAGCATGTCTAAACAAAACTTTTGATATTCACATTGTCGAGCATTCCTGTATGCACACTTCCACTTTACTAATAAATGCACTTTATTGTTAGCTTCATTAATATGTAGTGATTTCTTCATAATATTTTCTTTTTACGGTATTTATATTATTAACATTTCCAACCCTATACTAACATTCTCACTATTGGTGTATTGGCTTAGATTAAGAAAATTATATACATTCGTTAATAATTTACCTCCCTCATTGGGATTCAAAATTTGATACATATTGAAGTACTTATCGAATTCTTGTTTCTAAGTATTTTATATATATATATATATATATATATATATATATATATATATATATATATATATATATATATATATAATTCTTCTTTTCATAAATTATATTGCTCACCAAAAATACACAAACCTAATATGCTCTTGCGGCCAACTGTTAGCTCAATTAACTCTACTACTTACAACCTATCAAAATATCTAACATTTTAAAACTGAGTTTCGAAGATGAGTCCAGTTAAAATATTAAGGACGCCATCACATTTGTTAATGCTGTCAGTGGTCTCCAATTACCACAAAATTATATTTGTCTCGTTGGACGTGGTATCTTTGTTTACTAACATTCCACTAAAATTGATAACTAATATTTTAGACCAGAAATGGACTCAAGTTGAAAAATGTACCAGCTTATCAAAAAATGCTTTCTTAAAACTCATTAAACTTGTTTTTAATAATACTTATTTTGGTTTTAATGGCCAAATTTACAAACAAATCTTTGGGGCTCCTGTGGATTCTCCTATGAGATCGATTCTCGCAACTATTGTTTTAGATCACTTATTAGACACAGTAATACCAAAGCTGCATTTTAACTTATCTTTTATCTACAAATACGTAGATAATCTAGTTTGCTCTGTTCCAACTGATCAAATTCAAGATATGTTGAGCTATTTTAACTCGTTTAAGCCATTTGAATGAATTTGAATATGAAAAAAAAATATAAGTGTGCTCTTTTTAGACACAAGAATTATAAGAACAAACGAAAACAAAATTATTTTAGATTGGAATCAAAAAGATACATCATTTGGTAGTTACCTTCATTATTTTTAAAATCATCCAACAAATCAAAAATACAATATTACAGCCATTGCAATGAAAAACAGGGTAACTCACATTAGCGATGATATTTATTGACAACATAATCTAAACCAACTTTTTCATATATTTGTTAACCATAATCATAACCATAAGGATAACCATATCCTAAACACATGCAGAAAAAAATTATTAATAACAGAAACTTTTATGACGGTCCACCAAAAGATAGTAAACAATATATAAAATATGTCAGAATTCTGTACCTAAATAATCTTACCAATTCAGTTATTTCGGTTTTTAAACCATTTTCCAACATAAAAATAGCCAAATATAACCCAACACAAAATTTTTCGCTATTTTCAAAAGTTAAAGAAAAAACTCTAACTATATATAAAACCAATTCGATTTATCAAATCTCTTGCTTGGGTTGTGATGGTTATTATATTGGTCAAACGTCATAATGGTTGAAGCAACGAGTAACTCAACACCAAACAACCTCATGCGCACTGGTAGAGCATCACATAAAAACAGCATGGTAATTATAATAACAGATTCTTTGAAATGCGCCATATTAATAAAAACAAAAATGTAATTAATTCAAAATTAGACACTAATATCTCTATACTATCTCTCTCTCTCTCTCTCTCTATATATATATATATATATATATATATATATATATATATATATATATATATATATATATATATATATATATATATATATATATATATATATATATATGTATATATGGGGGCAAAACCCGCCAAGTCCATGTGAAGTGATATTTCAGGAAGGAGAAAAAACTGCTACACATACTTCTTACTACAAAATGTTACAACTGCCCACATAATATGATTTTAGTGTTCATTTTAAGCACTTATAACTTGATTTCATTATTAAAAAATACACCTATTTGCCTAAATAAGCAATTAAAGTTGGGACTTAGCGGGTGATGCATCTGAACCAAAATATTAAATTTTATTCAAGTTAACAGTGAGATGTAAAAAAACTGAACAAAATAATTATACTTTAATTTTTTTTAATTTTTGGCATACAATGAAACGTACAAAACTGCTAAAAATATATAACTAAGAAAAAAATAACACTTTTAATATTGTTAAACTCTAAGATCATCATCTTCTTTAGGTAAGGCTGTGTTTCCTCAGATGATGGATTAGTCACATCGATTAAAGTTTCCATCGCTTTCTTGTAAAATCTTAGTTCCAGCAAGTTTTCCCATTCAGATTCATAGTGGTTTTGTAGAAGTTTTTTAATACTCTCTGCTTTCTTTTTGTCACTAACTCTGCCTGGGTGCAACCGATCTGGATTTACCATTCCGAGGTGTTTCTCTTTTTTACATATTCCTTTTTCTACTCCTATATCACTATAATAGTTTATTTCACCCCTTACAAGAATGATATTTCTTTTGGATTTTGAAATTATGAACCGTTTACAACAATTCAATTGAAAATGCCAGGAGCCTGTTCCTCTGACAGTTTCCGTCACAGCTCCTTTCGCCTATGACTGCTTGCCAACCCTCATTTAATTTAAGGACAGTCGAAGTTTGTTCCAGTATTTTACAATAATCTTCCAGGTCAGTAATGCAGGGCAATTTTTTAATTTTACTATGGGAAAAATTAAATTGCACTTTCTGTATACCTTTTGGGGCTACTTTTAAAAGCCAAGTTAAAAGCATCCCTAATACTGTTGTGTTTTTATTTTGCCCGGGGAAACCATCGGCAAACCGAAACACTTCGGTGATTTCATCCGAAAATTGATGATTGGATAGTTTATCGAAAAGTGCCGAAGCTATTAGGCTTGCATTTTTTGGAAATAATAAATCTGTCCATAGGTAGGCACTTACATTCGCAGGTTGTAGCAATGCTTTGGAGGAACCATTAACTACCGTAAAGTTGTAAAGATTGTATTGTTGGCTGAAGTAGGCAGATTG